>CP139507.1:36591287-37191287 GCA_021014915.2 Artemisia tridentata subsp. tridentata | reverse complement strand
TCTGATGGTGGTATTAACGGCATCTCAAGACTCTCGGCTACGAAAAATAATTAGCAAATGGTAAATAAGTGATACCTTGTAGTACAAGAAACTATATACTCCCTCCGTCCCAAAATTATTGTCCCATTTTGACTTTTTCGGTCTTTCTTTCTCAACTTTAACTATAAATATTTTTGTTTGTGTTATACAATTTTTGATAAAAATTATACCAATGAAAATATATTTAAAACTCAATCCGTTCATATATTTTGTATCAAGTATTATGTAATATAAATACTTAATGTCAAAGTTAAAAAGTAAAGACCGAAAAAGTCAAAATAGAAAATATTTTAGAAATGAGGGAGTAATATTTGTATGCCTAATTTAGAATCACATTTCCTGTCACATGTTAACAGTAACATTTTATTATGATTCACATAATCCTTGCTTTAAAGCAAAGTACGTAGCACCTTTTTCACTAAAGTATGCATTTGGTAAACATGTGTCCACTTGTTATTCCTTGTATTAGTACTTTTTAACCACAAATAAACAAACTCGATGAATTTTTTTTTTTTTTTTTTTGTCATAATTATACCTTTATGGGAAGTGATTCACGCATTTTAAAAATTTATTATAATACATAATCTACTTTAACTAAATGTCTTAATAAAATTTTGGAGTGTGCCAAGCATTTCTTTACTTTTATATATCCAAAAAAATATTCAAGAAAAATGTAAGTGGTGTTGTTGATATATTTGAAGAAAGATATATGTATCAAAATTCAAAAGTATCATTCCAAAGCGAAACTATAGTCCCCAAAAAGTCGGAAACAATGAATACTGGAAAAAGAAGTCATGATTTTGTTTAAAAAAGTCGGAAACCAACTAGTCAAAAACAACACCAAACTTGTTAATCAGAAAGTTAGAATTCATAAAAATAAGTCAACATGTCTACCTTTTGTAAATTGATCATAATAACAAGAGCAGTAGTGTTGGAATTTTTGGGTTAGGGTTGAGACAAATGTTGACACTTGGCAGTGAGAGAAGAAGGGCGTTGAAATAAATTGGGAGTAATGGTTCATGGGCGTTGAAGCAAATATATATATATATATATATTTTAATTAATTAAAAATAACAAAAACATACATATTTTCCTCCGTCCATTTTATACTACACTCCAAATTCTCATCCATTTTATCATCACAAATTTCACTCACTTTTTTAAAAAACACTTATCACACTTTACACCTAAAAAAATATGGCAACAACAACTGCTTCATTCACCATCACCTGCCTCTCGACCACCATGAACAGACTCCGTGCCACCTCCATATAATCTCTGTTGGAAGATTAATTTTACATAATTTTACAATATTGCTTTGGATCTGAAGCTTTTTGTAAAATTATGTAATATAATAATCCAATTGACCAATTGCAATGGGATGCTATTTGTGATCAAGGTATTTTTTGTTTCATCACACTTTAAATAACATTTTAAAGAATAAAAGTAAATAAAAAAAATGCACAAACAAACTTCAACGCACGTTGTTGGATCAACGGGCGTTGATTTTATTTGCATTCAACGGGCTTCAACGCCCAAGGGGGTGGACCAACGGGCGTTAACGCCCCACTACTCTTGGTCTTAGCACATCATAAATACAACTGATAGATTAAGAAAGATAGAAAAAGATATTAATTAGTAATGCAGAAAAAATTATGTACCAATGAAATCAATGATAAGGCGACCATTGGAGCATCGACCCGTGGGTTTATGAAAGAACGTTTCGCCATAAGGTGGAAACAAGAAATGAGGTGGTCGACTGTTCGTCTTAGAAGCAAGTTGTTTCAGGTTCCCAGTATCAGCTAAAGAGTCACCAAAGCTTATGATCGACGGATAACACCCATTAGCATGCATGGCACAACTCCATAACAACATGATCATGAAGGATAAAATGGAAATAGAAGATGATGAAATGGCCATTGGACTAGAGTTTGAGCTCAAAAAATATATATATGAGAGGTTTATTAGCAACTTATTGCTGGTGATTCATTTATGTTGTGTGCCTATTTATAATTGTAAAAGAAACCATAGTTTACTTCAAATATACACAAGGAATTTGACACGAGACAAGCACTTAGATTAGTGAATTTACGTTTTTGCCCTTTTATGTGTTTGGTGAGTTGGTGACCCAGTCCAATAATTAAGGATCAAAGTTTGTTTTCTTCCACAAAATTATATACTTTTGTATGGATAACAAAGAGTTAAAGTTGGAGTTAGTTGTAGTTACTAGTTAGTTTGAACTTAATTTTGTTTGAACTTAAAACAGAATTAGAAAAAGTCGCAATTATTCGCCGTATCTTTTTTTTTTTTAGTTGTTTCGTATATTTTTTAATATGTTGTATTGTATTTGAATTTAGTTTAATGAAATAAATTTAGTTTATTTGGATATTTGAATAAAAAAAAATAAAGTTATAAGTAGTGGGCCCTAAATGAGTAAGTTGTAGTTAGTTGCTAGTGAGGAGGGTTAGTTGTGGAGGTTTGTTAAAGTGATGTGGCACCCGATGAACCCCAAATGAAGAGGCAAGAGTGCTCACTGCACCTTGTGCTCTAAGAAAAAAGTTTTGTTATTTATTTAATTTTGTTAGAGCATCACGTGTAGTAACAAACAGTTAAAGTTTAACTCACTGCCACGTCAGCGGCACATCAGCTTTAACCTTTTCACCTTTTACTCAAAAAAGCACCTCTTATCCTAACTCAACCTTAACTCACCTTTAACTCAACTATTTTCAAATTCAACCCTAAACTAAAACTAATACTTCATTTAATAACTAACATAACATTAAATATTAAACATTACAATACGAATATTAAACATTACATAACATTAAATATTAAATATTACAATACGAATATTAAACATTACATAACATTAAATATTAAATATTACAATATGAAACAAATACTTATTCATCGTCGTCGGAATTTTGTTCTTATTGTTGTCGTTGAAGATGTTTCGGCCAAAGATGCTCCATAAGGTCTAGTTGGAGTCGAGTATGCGTTTCTCTGTCGCGTATTTCTTTTGTCTTTCGAAGTTTGACATCACATCTGTCGACCCACCGGTCTTTACTCATACGTGGTGACGAATCCACCAACATCTCGCCATACTCATGTAGTACAAACTTTTGATCTTTTAAAATCATATTATGCAAAATAATGCAAGAATACATGATTCTACGTATCTTGACAATTTTCATTTGACGTGCCGGTTGTTGTAGTATACCCCAACGTCCTTAAAGCACACCAAAAGCACATTCGACAGGACACCAAAAGCACATTCGACATCCTTTCGTGCACTTTCTTGTTTTCTTTTAAAATAACCATGTTTATCGTCAGTTGTTGCCGATAAGGATTTGACGAAAGTAGCCCACTGTGGGTAAATTCCGTCAGCTAAGTAATATCCCTTTTCATACCTGGTTCCATTAACCATATAAGGTGCTGCAGGGGCGACGTTATTAAGAATGTCTTCGAATAACGGAGAGTTATTTAAAACATTAATATCGTTATTCGCCCCCGCCACCCCGAAAAATGCATGTCAAATCCATAAATCTTGCGAAGCAACTACTTCAATACGAAATCTTCTTCGAAATACCGAAGCGGATGCTTACAACCGTGATTGAAATAGTCGTTACGCAAACATTGTTCAGCAAGCTTACGTTCACGATAGATCGGATTACGTGACATGGGAGGTTGAGCTGTTGTTTGTTCCAACTGTTGCTGAAATTCGTATGCGGCTATCATAAACTGAATATCAGTTTCGTCATCAACATCTGACCAGTTGGTAAATTCTTCGTGACTTTGATTCGGATCCATAGTGAATGAACAAGGTCTTTTTTTTTTCTTTTTTTTTTAAAAAAAGATGAAGTATATAAATTTGAGTTTGAATTGTGGAAGTGTGAAAAAAAAAATTGTGTGTTATATATTTTAAGAAACTAGCCGTTTTTGTACTTTGGAGGGCCAAAGTTGTAAAATTTCATTTTGAAATCCAACGGCTATTTAGTGTACGATAAGGGGTGAAAGTGATTTTTTTTTTTTTTTTTTTTTTTTTTTTAATACAAAACCACCCTTAACGCTGCGTTAAGGGTTTAACACACTCCCTTAACGTAGCGTTAACGTGGAACCCATGGTATGGTTAATGCACCCTTAACGCAGGCAAGGTGAATGTTTAACGCAGGGGTGCGTTAACCATACCCTCTACTCTTATATGTTTGCTAGCCATCACTATCGATATAGTAGTTGTTGTGTTGATTTTGATGCATAAGTTTCTGATTACTCGTACTTGTTTGATTTTCTCAAGAATCTTAGTGTATTTACTGCGTGATCATGTATCAATATCTCTATTAAAGTTGTGCTAAGAATTTAAGACAAATACAGTAACTAAAATGGTTTATATACTTTGAAAGTGATCACTGCAATTTTTGGTTTTTTTGGTGACTATAGTCTTCACTTTTGGCCGATTAAACTATGGAATTTGATCGAACTTATCATGGACACAAAGTACAAACCGGATAAAATCATCATTTAATGAAAAAAAAAAAAAAAAAAAAAAAAAAAGTTTTAAACAAATAAAAATAATACGAATAGTTTTTTCTGCTTGCCAAAACATGGTATTTTGTAAAAATAGATTTTCATATGAAAATTGGATATTACTGTTTTAGAGGTAGTAACTATACTTATACATATTATACGTCATACATCTTAAAGATGCAACGTATCATTAGATAGTTAAAACCAAATTTGACAGTCTTGTCTATTTATATATTCGTGTTCATTTAAAATACTTTATATTATCGATATTGATACATGCATTTATATGGATGTACGCACATACATCATGTGATTAGTTACACATGAAAACACAAACGTCGACTTACTGGAGGGATAAAAGAAATAATAATTAATCTATTTATCAAATTAATATCTAAATATAAGGATTGAGGGTGCGTTTGGTTCGCAAAATGCTTTTGAAGGAATTGTAATCTTTTGAAAGAAATTTTAATTTGAATGAATTGTAATTAAAAGAATTGGAATGTGTTGCAATTGTAATTTATTGAAATTGTAATTGATGAAATCTGTCACTATGTTAGGTTGACTCGCAACGTAATGTAATTGAGAAAAATAATAATAATAATAATAATAATAATAATAATAATAATAATAATAATAATAATAATAAGGTGTATGTGTTGGCGATTTTGATGATTCCGCAGGATCACGTTGATCCTGTTTCTTCTCCTTCGTCCCTTCCTTCACCCTTGATTCAACCCATCAGTTGGATTGTTGTTTCTTGGTTCCATGGTGATTATGACCTCTCCTCGTTTGTACAATTACTCGCTTTTGTTTTAGTGTTTCTTGCTTTAGTTTTTGGTTCTAAAAAACTTGGAGGTCTCGTTTCGTACGGTTTGTGTTCTTCTCCTTCTTGGTGGAGCATTCTTAAACCCGGAATTCTGTTTGAGTTTTCTTGGTTGCGTTTTGCCCTTGGGGAAGGAAGGTACTGTTTTGTCCTGTGGAAGGAATGGGCCCCACGTCTTTGGTTTGCGTTTTAGGTGTTTTAATGGACATTGTGTTTTGAGGTTTAGTAACACGTGAAATAGTGGGTTGCGTTTTGAGGTTTCTTATCAGAAGTGGCCCCACGTGAAATAGTGTTTTGGTTTGCTTTTTGCCACCTTGCGTTTTGACTACTTTTGGGTTGCGTTTTGATCCTTGGGGATTGTGGGCATTGCGTTTTGGTTCGGGTTTGGTTGCATTTTGTGTGACTTTGCGTTTTGACCTTGCATTTTGACATGCGTTTTGTTTGTAGTGCGGTTTGCCTCGGGAACGACTAGTGGGTTGACTCTAAGTAAATTGCGATTTGACTTTGGAAAATCCGTTGTTTGACTTGGGGTTTGACTTGTGGTGGGCCTTGTGATTTGTCTTGCAGTTGGACTTGTGGTGCTTTGTTACCGTTTGCTATGGCGATCATACGATTTCATTGTCCTTTTACTGGTTTGAGTGGTTGTCAGGACGGTTTTGGAAACGGGCTCACCAAAACCTCGTTGATCTCTCATCTTCATGATCGTCATTTCAATGAGGAAGCGCTAGCCACCACCAAACTTTCCCTGGCCACTAATCTTGTTGTTTTTGAGGCGGCTGAGGTTACGTTGAAACGTATGGGTCATTGGTTATGTGGGGTTTGTTTTAAGACGCATACCCTTCGTTCTAAGTGTCGGCATGGATCTGATTTTGTGCCACCCCCGGATTGTGGCGATGGTGTTGTTAGGTTTGTGTTGTTTGATCTCGCCAAGCCACAAGTTCCTTCTTCTGTTCAACTCACTCGTGATGAAGACTCGGTTTTGGATGACCGTTATGGCTTTGATCTACACTTACTTGACACTTTGCTTTCTAAAGGGTTGCACACTGTCAAATCCATCCCTCCAAAATGTCGCTTGGGATTCTCTCGCGTTTTGAAAGGAGCTCTTGATAAGGTAATCTGCACACCAGAGGACATTTCTTGTTGGGTTAGCCTGTTAGTCTTGCCTCTTTGTCTCCTTAAAACCATTTGCCCGAGGAGTAACATGGAGTGTAGGTCTGCTATTAAACGCCAACGCCAATAAGAATATATCGCTAATGCCATTCGCTCTTGGGGTACGTTTGGTGGTAGTTTGCAACTTGTTAGAGAGGTTTTAGCTGAACCCTCTCCTGCATGGTCTAATGTTGATGAGGAGAACCTGGACTTGGGTGAGCGTAATGTTAAGCAATGTAAGAGGAAGATTTGTGATGGCCATTATACTGCGGCTGTCAGAGTTCTTTCTTCTTCAGGTGGTGCTCCTTATAACGATACCACTCTCGAGGACTTAAAAGCTAAGCATCCATTCAAGTCTGCTCCTTCTTTGCCGGATATACCTATTGATCATCATAACCTCATTGCATCTCCTGCTGTGGTTCTCGATATGATCAAGAGTTTCCCCCGTGGTACCTCTTGTGGTTGAGATGGTTTGCGCGCCCAACACCTTTTGGATTGTTTTAGTGGTGCTGCTGTGGCTATTTCCGATGAGTTAATCGATTCTATCACCCATGTGGTAAATCTTTTTCTTGATGGTAAATGTCCCAGGGCATTGGGTGAGTATATTGCTAGTGCTCCTCTAACACCGCTGATCAAGCCTGAAGGTGGTATCCGTCCCATTGCCGTGGGGACTGTTTGGAGGCGTTTAGTCTCTAAGGTTGGTGCTTCTATGATCGGCCATTCCTTAGATGGCTATTTAAATGATCTTCAGTTTGACGTCGGGGTACCTGGAGGAGGGGAGGCTATTCTCCATGCCGTGAATAGGGTCATTGAAGACCGTGGTGACGAGGAAGGTCTTTCGATGTTATTGGTGAATTTCAAAAACTCCTTCAATTTGGCAGACCGTGAGGTCATGTTACAGGAGGTTCGCCTACGCTGTCCTGCCATTTCACGGTGGGTGGAATTTTGTTATGCTAGGCCAGCTAGATTGTATTACGGGGAACATACGTTATAGTCGCACCAAGGTGTACAACAATGTGATCCACTAGGACCCCTTCTCTTTGCTCTAGTGTTACATCCATTGGTATGCAAGATTAGAGACTCCTTTAGTCTTTCCCTTCAAGCTTGGTATCTTGATGATGGCACTATTATTGGAGATACTTTGATCGTGGGGAAGGTTTTAGAGCTTATTATGATTGATGGTCCATGGCGCGGTCTGCATCTCAATGTTGATAAAACTGAGGTTTTTTGGCCAAAGGAACACCCTAGAAGCATGCTCGCAGGTGTCTTTCCACCTAATATTGCTCGTCCGCTACATGGTGTTAAATTATTGGGTGGACCCGCTAGTATGGACTTTGATTTTAGTAGTGAGCTTGTTATGAAAAGGATTGCTAAAACTATTGAGCTCATGGAGGCGGTTGCTAAGCTTAAGGACCCTCAATGTGAGCTGTTGCTTCTTCGTGCTTGTGCTGGCATTTCCAAGCTATATTTTTCTATGCGAACATGTTCGCCTCGGGTCTTTGAGCGTGCTCACATTTCATTTGATGCGGCACTTCACTTTTCCCTGGAGCGTATTGTCACTGCTTTTGGTCCTGGTTTTGGTGAATGGCAATGGAGGCTGGCCACTCTGCCATTTGCATTTGGGGGGGTTTGGTGTATACTCTGCAAGTGATGCCTTGAACTATGCTTTCCTTGCATCTAGACTCCAATCTGCCAGCTTACAGACTAAGCTCCTCCGACATTCTGGTATTGTAACTTCTGGACCTTCCTTCGAAGATGCCTTGTGTGCCTTTAATGCGAAAATGGAGATCGACCTTTTGAGTAACCCGGATGAGATCGCTGCCCCCAAACTTATGAAGAAATTGGCAGACATATATTTCGCACGTGTTACCCAAATGGCTGAATCCACCTTTTGCCTTTCTGCTTGACAAATGGCACTCTGGAGTTCGCAAAATGAGGACTACACTTCAGACTGGCTTAGGGTGGTTCCGATCTCTGGGTTGGGACAGACTATGAACGCCAGAACTTACCGGTGTGTATTATGCTATAGGCTAGGTGTTCCCCTATTTTCTGTTCAGAGGGCATGCTCAGCTTGTTCCAAGGTTTTTACGTGGGTTATTTACGGGGACAATGCTGTATCGTGCACTGGCATTATTTGAATTAAACATCGGCACAATGTGGTGCGTAATACCCTGGTTGACATCTGTTCTCGATCTGGGGTCTCGGTTCGTAAAGAGGTTGACATCGGGCTTTGTGGAGAAAGGGAGCAAGCCTTACGTCCAGCTGATATATTGCTTTATTCTTGGGACGGTGGGAAGGATGTATGTGTCGATTTGACCGGGTCATCTCCCTTGACGCAAACTAATATGATTGATTTTGTGCCAGGTCGTGTGGTATCTGACGCTGCACAACGTAAACGCGTCAAGTAAGGGGCTAAGTGTGCGGAGATTGGATATGGGTTCCTCCCTTTCTCATTCTCCTCTCTGGGGGAACTTGAGACAGATGCGGTGGCCTTACTAAAACGGATCCGAAAGTTCTCTATAACTCAAGACATTGGAGCGCGTACTGCTATTCATATCTTCAGTAGAATTAGCTTTGCTATTGCTAGAGGTGTGGGGGCCCAGTTAGTGTCGAGGCTCCCCACTAATTTCTTGTAATCCTATGGTTTTTCTAATGAAAGTGCTTTTTATAAAAAATTAATAATAATAATAATAATAATAATAATAATAATAATAATAAAATAATAAAATAATAATAATAATAATAATAATAATAATAAATAAATAAATAAATAAATAAATAAATAAATAATAATAATAATAATAATAATAATAATAATAATAAATAAATAAATAAATAAATAATAATAATAATAATAATAATAATAATAATAATATTTTAATAATATTATTATTTATTAAATAATAAATTAATAATAATAATATTATTAATAATAATATATATTATATTATTAATAATAATAATAATAAAATAATAATAATATTATTATTACTAATAATATTATTTATTAAAGAATAATAATAATAGTAATATAATTATAAATAATAATAATAATAATAATAATAATAATAATAATAATAATAATAATAATAATAATAATAATAATAATAATAATAATAATAATAATAATATGAGTTTCTAACGAAGTGATGTTTTTTTTTTTTTTTTAAATAATAAAAAAAAAAAAAATAAAAAAAATAATAATAATAATAATAATAATAATAATAATAATAATAATAATAATAATAATAAATAATAATAATAATAATAATAATAATAATAATAATAATAATAATAATAATAATAATAATAATAATAATAAAGTGTTGCTAAACCTGCTAGTGGTAATAACAGTGTGAAGATGTCTAGTGTTCGTGCAAAGCTGCCTGAAATGCCTATGCCTTTTGAGGAGAATCCTGTGTTTAATCCTACTTCTAAAAATGATAAGCCTAGAACTCTTTCTAAAGCCAGTGTTGGGGATGTTTGGGTTCATGGTACGTTTAAGCCTAATGGGAATGGTAGTGGGTTAAGTACGGGTGAAAATGCGGTTAGTAATTTTGTAACATGGGAGAGTAGTATAGTTAAAGACAGTTTGATGGGTCAGAATGTGGCTGAGAAGAGCAGTAAGTCATTTCGCGAAGCTGTTTCAAGAAGCTTTGGTAGTAATGGAAATAACAAGCTCCATTTTGTCCCTCCTTCTATAATCGGTGATGGTCGGGAAGTAGCTATGATGGACCCTGTTCTGGAGGAAGGCTGTAAGAAATGGGGAAACACTGTGGTAGGTTATTTTATTGGTTATCGTATGAATTATAGGGATTTGGTGTATCACTTGAAAAAAATGTGGAGACTATATTAGCTGGAAGAGGTTATATGTAACACCCCATGCCCGCTTTGACTAAAATTTAAAACTTTTTGACGCGGAAACGTTTGACTAAAGTATACATAAGTTACACCATTCTTTGAAAACAGAAATCTATACGTTGCTCCTCTCCAGACACATTACGTTGTATTTGATTTCTTTTTGAAAAACCTTTTACATATTAATTGGAAATAACTTAAATTCAAGCAGCACAAAAGTTACGCCGTAACTACAAGAAGTAGTTACGCCGTAACCTAATTACAAGAAAATGGGATGCCTCGGTGTTGTAGTTACGCGTAACCCATAACATGATTACGCCGTAACTACAACCCTGCAACAAAACCTGCACATTTTAATATTAACACACCCAAACCATTTAACACCATTTCAGTGCTATAAACATTCCCGACATTATTCTCTTGACATATAGACTATAGCTAACATATTGAACTCATTTCATAACAACTTGACCCGTTACATCCCCAAAATGTGTAACAACTAACTTATACCAAACACTCCCTTAAACTAACTTTCAAAAACACACTTTATACACAAATGCACAACTACTATATATATCCTTTTGAACCTATGCATAACTTAACATCTCTAATATATTGAAAGAGTGTTGGTACAACGTCATGACTCATAACTTCCCAAAATGGGTAGATTTGGCTATATGCCAATCACCCTCTTAAATACCACCATAACCAAGTAACATAAAGACTTCTTGACATGTACATAAACTTAACTCATGAACTAACATGAATAATGACCGTTGACTAAACAAAATGACCATATGAGATGAAATATACCCAAAACACAAAAAGACACGTCGGGGGCTTCCAACTTCAATATGCTTGGTCCAAAAGAATACGGTCCTCTAGTCTACCTTCTACACTAGAGCTAAGCTAAGCCCTTACCCTTGCCTTCTCCACTTGTACCTATAAAATCATTAACATCTAAACCGTAAGCGAAAACGCTTAGTAAGTATATAGAGTATAACCATTCATACATTATGAGATTGTTGGTTAATACCAACTTTAACATTAACATGGAGCATATCATAATAACATTACTCACCTTGATCAAGCAAATAATTACATAACATTACATGAAAAGCATTGGATCCAAGCTCTCTAACATTACAAGCTCCATACAAACACATTACATTTCATAACATTAGCATAAACATCATTAAACAAGTTATACTATATACTTACCTTAATCCCTAATAGCTCCTACTTGGTCTTGGTGAGGCCCTACAATGCTTCCTATCACAAGGTTAACATTAATTAGTGATTAATTACTTAGAGAGATCATCAATTTACAACCTTATCCACATTACTCAAATCCCACCTTATAAACCCTAATTTCTATATTTGGGGAAAAACACTTACTTGATGAGATGATTGAAATTAAGGATTCTTTATAACTTCTTGATCACTTCTTGTTGGCTATTATGAACTAGATGATGATTATGTTCTTCCCTCCCTTATTTCTCTCTACATGTCGACAATAATGGAGCTTCTCAACTTTCCAGATTTTTCTTGAACTAACTATTAAATCATGTGTAGTATTAACTTTGGTCTCTTGGCAAGGATAGTCCTTCTAGTTCTATTCTCCTTATGTTAGGTTCACATTTATTTACTACTTATTCATAATACATAATCTATATCTACATAAATAGTACCTTATCGGGATATGGGTGTAACAATTCACCCCTCCTTAAAACGAGAGTTCGTCCTCGAACTCTACTCTTGGAATAAATGAGGATATTTGTCCCTCATTTTCGCTTCCGTCTCCCAACTAATACTCGTACCCTTACGATGTCTCCATTGCACTTTCACCAACGGGATCTCCTTGTTCCTTAGTTGCCTCACTTTCCTTCCTAATATAGCCTCTGGTTCATCTCCTTGCGAAATCAACTCCGGATCAATTTCGATGTCATTTAAGGTAACCACACTTGTTTCGTCCGCCAAGCATTTTCTTAAGTATGATACATGAAAGGTATTGTGAATACCTCTCATTTCTTCGGGCAATTCCAACACGTATGCTACCTCGCCTACTCGTTTCAAGATCTTGAATGGCCCTATAAACCGAGGACTAAGCTTCCCTTTGTTTTTGAACCTAAAAACGCCTTTCCATGGGGAAACCTTTAACATAACCAAATCACCCACCTCAAATTCGATTGGTCTTCTTCGGTTATCGGCATAGCTTTTCCACCTATCTTGTACCGCCTTAAGTCTTGCACGAATCGTTTCAATCTTCTCCGTTGTTGCCAATACTACGTCTGTGCTTGCCAATTCTCGTCTTCCGACTTCTTCCCAACACACGGGTGTCCTACACCTTCTACCATAAAGCATTTCATAAGGTGGCATATCTATACTCGCATGATAACTATTATTATAGGCGAATTCGACTAAAGGTAAATGATCGTTGATGAACTCAAATAAGTACATTTTATTATCATCATTTGTCCTATTTATTTGACTTGTTTTATTATATTATATATGAGAATTGATACGTTAATGTTTACTTTTGTAATTCTCAGGTAAAAACAAGTATTATGTGACACTTGGCGATTTTGGACTAATTATGGAGCAAAACAAGCAAGATGTTAAGAGTCTACTGAAATGTACAAGATCAAGATCATTCTGCTCCAGATACGCCGCAACATACTTCTTACATACGGCGTATCACTATCAAGATTTCACAAGTTACAATCTAAGACGGCAAAGGACATGCGCCACATAGAGAAATGGAGTTACGCCGCATCTTAAGGCGGTGTACGAATATTCCTGAATATATTAATCTTGGACCCCACGCGAAGTTAAGTCAATGCGCCGCATCTACTTATCCTATGCGCCGCATCTATCCCTCAGACAGAAACTATAAATACCCCAAGGTCAGACAAATTTAAAGAGGGTGGAAGAGTGCAAGATACCATACGTACGAGTACCAAACCAGAGACGAATTCAGACGTATTAGCAGCACAAGACACACCCTGAATGAAGATAAAAGAGCTGTAAGAAGGTCCTGCATGTATTCAATTCATTAAGTAGTTTTGTTTTATTGTATTAGTACACTTTAATTCATCAGGATTGATGGGCTGATGTCATGTGACTACGGAAAATCATGTCCACCCCTTAAAATTGCTTTCCCATTAATTAAAGTTTACATGTTGATGTCTTTGGTGACTTTTATTAGTGCATTGATAACCTCTGTGTCCAGCTGAGCATTGCTTGGGTCGCCATGCCCCTTCCTCGCCTATCTATTCTAGCATATACGAAACGTGGGCATCACAAATGCTCAATATTCTAGGATAGTGGGATAGACATAAGTGATCATTAAGGGTTTACTCGCCGATAAGATTAGAGCCAACGAGAAAGGGTTAATTATATACACTTCATATAAAACTAGCAATAAAACAAGTGACAAGCTACTTAATTATCAGGACAGGTCTTCTTATTGTCTCTAGTATCTATCTGCGTACGTGTGTGCTAAACGCTGATTCGTGCTCATTAGTTTAGTTTTCTATTTAATCATAACCAAACTGTGCCAGTCTCTTAGGCTGAACCCCCTTGCGTTAGATTAGGTTGTATAGCTAACTTAGGATATTAAAATACTGATTAGAATAACTAGATAATACGTTCCACTCTTAGTGATCGACACTCTACTTACCATTATATTCATACTGACCGGGTACACTGCTCGTTAAGTGTGTGTGTTATTGATAAGTCGGCTAAATATAAATTTAAAACTTGAGTAGGCATTAATACTGCTAAACCGCAACGACATACACGTGCATCAAGTTTTTGGCGCCGCTGGCGGGGTGTGAATTGTTATTATCTGTTAATTTGATTAGTATTTTAATTAGGGTTTTCTTTTTAATTTTTAGATTCTAACCACTAACCCTGTTATATATTAGATAAATTGCATTCATTGTATTATTTGCATATTTTTTGTTTTTGTGTGTTTTTATTTTCTTTAATTTTTGTTTCTTTTTGTTTATTTTTATTTTAGTTTTTTGTTTTTCTGTATTTTTTCTGCATTCTGCTATCGTTGTATTGTGCTGATACAAACGATACGGCGCATCTGTTTTCACAGATACGGCGTATTGCGTTTAATTTTTATAAAATACAACGCGTTTAATAAATTCGAGTACGACGCATCTTTCCCCAAGATACGGCGTATTCTGTTTTTAATAAGAAATTTTTCTAAACCCTAACGCCATACGACGCATCTGTTTTGACAGATACGGCGTATTTTCGATTTAAATTAAAAACAGGTTTTCGAATTATTAAACAGATACGACGCATCGATTTTTATCGATACGGCGCATCTTCTGAATCAAAAATCTTGTATTTTGAAACGTAACGAAAATACGGCGCATTATCTTTTGTTAATACGACGCATTTAATTTTAATAAATATAATCGATTTTTGATAAATTAAACTGGATACGGTGCATTCTAAAATTATAAGTGGCGTATCTGTTTTCTGAATAAAAGTCTGATTAAATTTTAACGAAATAAGATACGGCGTATCCAACTTTTTGGATACGGCACATCGTCTACTGATATCAGCAACTTTTATTTCACTTTGATTGTTTCACTCTTCTTTTGCACGAGTAAGTTTTATCTCAGGAAGATGGACGATCCGGATATTACAATGGAAGAATATGTTAGGTTTGAAGAGGAAAAAGCCTTGCGCAATAATCAGGTGTATAACTAGAAGAGAGCAAGATATTGTGCACAAGTCATTGAGACAAAAGAAATTAGTATGAAAGAATACTTGTTGCTGGAAAAGGTTAAGTCAAAGAAAGAAAGAAATGGGTTGCCGTTTCAACACACTTGGTGTATGTCAAATGATGATGAGGAGGAGTCATATACCGTGAAACCAATTCCGGCAATTGTTATTGGTAGTACTTTTTCTCCGGAGATTGCACAAGATGATGTGTATACGGAACCCTACGTTGAAGAATATTCTGCAATCGTATTACCACCATTAGACAATCCAACGGATGAAGATGAAAAGTATTCTAATTTTGATTTCGAACCATTTGACGCCATAATTTATGATGACATACCTCAACCAGATTTTGACCCAACGAGGGATTTTGAAGAAATCTGGGATTACTTATTTAAGGATGAAATTCGGGACGATTATGAAATTGCAAGACCACTAGTTGAAGATGGAGATTCACAAGATGAATTGGAGTCACTTACAACACAAAGTGGTACAAATTTATTTAATATTATTAATCCCGTTACTAATAATCTTGCTAGTTTTCCTAAACAGTTTGCAAAACAAAAGAATGATGAGGTCAAATTTATTACACTACCTATTGAAGCACATGAAGCACCTGTGATCAACCCGTTTTTGGTGGAGCTCGAGGAAGAATTTGGTGATGAGCTCTTAAACATTGTTATGATTGATGAAGATGATGATTTCGACCCTATGAAGGATATAGAGGAACTCGAACTTTTACTTGCTAAAGACCCTTTCTCATCTTCTGCGGAAGTCAAGGGACGCCTTACTACCAAAGAGACTAACCAAGAAGAAAGGAGACTCATTTTTCCTCAACATACTACTCTTTCAGATGAAGTGGTCAAGTCATCCAATTTATCAACCAAACCGGGTAAGAATAGGGAAGATGTACATATATTGCCAAGGTATGATCTTTATGCATTTCTTCCATCTTTAATAGCATATTTACACTCTTTTCGTGTTTATTGCTACTATCACCCGCACTTGATTTCAAATGGGGGGAACAACACCCTATTACACAGTAAATAAGGGTGGAGTCAGGCTCGTGACTCGAACAAAAACAAGCGCTTCGTGGGAGGCAACCCATGCTTATCTTTTATTTTATGATTTTGTATTGAGTCTGTCAGACCTGCATTAGATACGGCGCATCTCCATCATAAGATGCGGCGCATCACCTGCACTGGTCATATCTTATTTTATTTTCTGCATTTATATTTTTGACTTTAAAACTTTCTGTCAGTATTTTAATGCGGCGCATCCCTGGTTAAGGATGCGACGCATCCCTGGTTAAGGATGCGACGCATCTTTTATTCTGATTCGTATTTATTCCAGGCTCGATACGGCGTATCTTCTTCCATAAGATACGGCGTATCGACTGACCTGATGATTTTCATTTTAATTTTTTAGTTTTATTTTTTACTAACTACTAATGTATTATGCAAGTTTGAACCTTCTTAACTCAGGTGTGTTAAAGTCTTAATGGTATTATAGATTCCTGCATTCTTGTGGATACATCATCTATGAAGCTTAAACGTTCTAATCCACAAGAAAGTTGATTTTTGCTCTTATACGAATAATGGAGGATCATACCGAGCAAATCTCAGGGGAGTTTTTCTGTTCTAATTCTTTTATTTTCCAGTTTTTAATCTTTGATACAAACAACGAGGACGTTGTTTAACTTAAGTGGGGGGATTGGAGAATTAGAACACTTACTTGTCCTAAACTTTTTCAAAATATGCTTAAAATGCGCTTAATATATCAAAATTTAAAATTTTTTAGCATGTTTTTGTTTAAAGTCTAAATTACATAGCTGCACACATAACATTATTTCCAAAAATTGTGAACTTATCAAAATTCACAAATCTATGAGTGTGCCGGTGACTTGTAAACTTTAGAACTTGGCTTATATACTATTCGAGACCACCATAATAAGTATTATCTATATAATTGGAGTGACTTGTCTAAATTGGTAAATTTCTAGGATTACACCCAAATAGCCTTTATATGTTATGTGATATTAACTAACTACACTGGTTAGTTAACCCCCGTATAAACCCTTTGTTACTCTCACTTTTAGAGTAAGATACCCCTAGAAAAACACTCAGAGCCATTCCTTTCGTTTCTTACACCTTTGTTATAATGTTTCGATACACCCTTACACCTTAGCCTACCCTGTAGATTAAAATCCGTGGTTGGTTAATTGCTTTAGGCAAAGTGTGTTTCCTTACATTACCTGTGTTCGCGTGCGTAATTCATTATCTTTGGTTAAGTCGGGAAATTGCACAATGCAATTGGTATGAAAGTAAATATTGTATAACTTTGAGTTTATTTTTCGTGTGTTTACTACTTTCACTATTACAGTTATTTCTGAAAGTATGAAGAGTATGGAAAAATTATCCGAAAAGATAGTGATAGAAAAGTTGTGAAATTTTACACATATATGTTCTTAAAAAAAAAAAAAAAAAAAAAAAAAAAAAAAAAAAAGTTTTGAAGTTTGTTTTAACCAACTTATGTAAAGTTTTGTATTAAGTGGGCGATATCACCACTATTTGTTGTACATTATATGGATTGAATGGGAGTTGGCCGTTATGGGAACGCCAACTAAGGTTATTCTTTGATTGAGATCTTGTTGAGTATAATTCGTGTCTACCTAAAGCGTGTGTTTCAAGTGTTAAAGCGTGAGTTATTCAATGATATGAGTCTTATTCATGGGATGGTTGGGAAAGTAATTTACCACACTTAGGATTTTAATTTATCTGTTTTGTTTATTTTTTATTTTACACCAATTTGTATCCCAAATATTATCCATACCCTATATCATTCTTTATCCAAACCTTTGATTTATTGAGATTAGGGATTTGAGCAATCTTAAGTATCGTAGTCGTGGATTCGGCTATGTATTTATGATTTTGTCGCCCTTTTTGATATAATATTATTGGTAAAGATTACTTGGTCCTATCTTTAGCCTATTCGAGTTAAGGATTTGAGCGATTGCAAGTATCGTGGTCGTGAATTCGATCATGTATTTGTGATTTTGACGCCTTTTCTGGAATGTGAGATCGATAGAGATTAAAAAGGATGATCAACCCTTAACTAACAAACCCTTTTTACCGCTTTAGACTTGTTATTCCTTGGCTTTAGTGGGGGAGATGCGTATACTTGCCAAGCTTATGATAGAATATTCGTCACGACTGGACAGTTAAACGATTAGATTTGCTTTTATCGAAATATTTTATTTTATTTCTAATTCGTTAAGTATTTGGTTGTGCAATTATGACAAAACGAATACATGCTTAAATATAAAAATAAATCCTAATATCTTTTAGGATACATTTTCATAAGATTTATTCTAAGCTTTACTTGGGGACAAGTAAAGTTCAAGTGGGGGGATATTTGATGAACTCAAATAAGTACATTTTATTATCATCATTTGTCCTATTTATTTGACTTGTTTTATTATATTATATATGAAAATTGATACGTTAATGTTTACTTTTGTAATTCTCAGGTAAAAACAAGTATTATGTAAAACTTGGCGATTTTGGACTAATTATGGAGCAAAACAAGCAAGATGTTAAGAGTCTACTGAAATGTACAAGATCAAGATCATTCTGCTCCAGATACGCCGCAACATACTTCTTACATACGGCGTATCACTATCAAGATTTCACAAGTTACAATCCAAGACGGCAAAGGACATGCGCCGCATAGAGAAATGGAGTTACGCCGCATCTTAAGGCGGTGTACGAATATTCCTGAATATATTAATCTTGGACCCCACGCGAAGTTAAGTCAATGCGCCGCATCTACTTATCCTATGCGCCGCATCTATCCCTCAGACAGAAACTATAAATACCCCAAGGTCAGACGGATTTAAAGAGGGTGGAAGATTGCAAGATACCATACGTACGAGTACCAAACCAGAGACGAATTCAGACGTATTAGCAGCACAAGACACACCCTGAACGAAGATACAAGAGCTGTAAGAAGGTCCTGCATGTATTCAATTCATTAAGTAGTTTTGTTTTATTGTATTAGTACACTTTAATTCATCAGGATTGATGGGCTGATGTCATGTGACTACGGAAAATCATGTCCACCCCTTAAAATTGCTTTCCCATTAATTAAAGTTTATATGTTGATGTCTTTGGTGACTTTTATTAGTGCATTGATAACCTCTGTGTCTAGCTGAGCATTGCTTGGGTCGCCATGCCCCTTCCTCGCCTATCTATTAAGGGTAGTGGGATAGACATAAGTGATCATTAAGGGTTTACTCGCCGATAAGATTAGAGCCAACGAGAAAGGGTTAATTATATACACTTCATATAAAACTAGCAATAAAACAAGTGACAAGCTACTTAATTATCAGGACAGGTCTTCTTATTGTCTCAAGTATCTATCTGTGTACGTGTGTGCTAATCGCTGATTCGTGCTCATTAGTTTAGTTTTCTATTTAATCATAACCAAACCGTGCCAGTCTCTCAGGCTGAACCCCCTTGCGTTAGATTAGGTTGTATAGCTAACTTAGGATATTAAAATACTGATTAGAATAACTAGATAATACGTTCCACTCTTAGTGATCGACACTCTACTTACCATTATATTCATACTGACCGGGTACACTGCTCGTTAAGTGTGTGTGTTATTGATAAGTCGGCTAAATATAAATTTAAAACTTGAGTAGGCATTAATACTGCTAAACCGCAACGACATACACGCGCATCAATCGTCCCAATTACCCCCAAAGTCAATCATACAAGCTCGTAACATATCCTCCAAAGTTTGAATTGTCCTCTCGCTTTGCCCATCGGTTTGAGGATGAAAAGCCGTGCTCATATGAAGCTTCGTACCTAACTCTTCTTGGAAATCTTGCCAAAAATTTGATGTGAAACGCCCGTCCCTATCGAAAACTATAGAAATGGGCACTCCATGACGTGCGACTATCTCGTTAACGTAAATCTTGGCTAACTTATGAACGGGCATATTCTCTCGAATCAGAATGAAATGAGCACTCTTGGTTAGGCGATCTACTATGACCCAAATTGTGTCGTTCTTCTTTTTCGTTCTTGGAAATTTCGTAATGAAATCCATCGTGATCTTTTCCCACTTCCAAACTGGAATTTCTAAAGGTTAAACTTTTCCATACGGTTTTTGATGCTCGGCTTTAACCTTTAGACAAGTTAAACACTTCTCAACGTACTTTACACAATCTCTTTTCATACCCGGCCACCAATAGTTCTTCTTCAAATCACAGTACATCTTTGTAGCTCCCGAATGAATAGAATATTTCGACTTGTGTGCTTCCTCTAGGATCAATTCTTTAATGTTACTACGAAAAGGAATGTAAACCCTTCCATACCGAGTCTTAATCCCACGACTATCTTCTTCAAGATGCGGAATGTGGGAGTTAATACGCTCTTTTTCTCTATTTCCCTCTTTCAATGCTTCTTCCTGAGCTAACTTGATCTTATCAAAGTGGTCGGTCGTGACAATCATCCACAACGAATGAATCCTAGTGACTTCATTTCGATCCTTGCGGCTCAAAGCATCCGCCACCACATTTGCTTTACCAGGATGGTAACGGATTTCACAATCGTAGTCCTTCAACAAGTCTAACCATCTTCGTTGCCTCATGTTTGGATCTTTCTTATCAAGGAAGTATTGAAGGCTTCGATGATCGGTGTAAATCACAAACTTGATACCATATAAATAATGCCTCCAAAGTTTTAGAGAAAACACCACAGCCGCGAACTTAAGATCATGAGTTGCATAATTTTCTTCATGCTTCTTTAGTTGTCTATAGGTATAAGCAATCACCTTTCCCCTTTGCATAAGAACACATCCAAGACCGGAATAAGACGCGTCACTATAAACCACCATATCTTCAGTTCCTTCCGGTAACACGAGAACCGGTGCTTCACATAACTTCCTCCGTAAGGTACGAAAAGCTTCTTCTTGTTCTTCACCCCACTCAAAAGTAGCATTCTTCTTATTAAGTTTTATTAGAGATGACGTGATTTTGGAGAAGTCTTGAATAAACCTGCGATAATATCCCGCAAGACCGAGGAAACTTCGAATCTCACCAACATTCCTTGGCGCATGCCATTTCATTACAGCTTCCACTTTTGAAGGATCAACCTTAATACCGTCGGAATTAATAACGTGACCGAGGAATTGAACTTCTTGTAACCAAAATTCACATTTCGAAAATTTGGCATACAATCTTTCTCTTCTCAAAGTCTCCAAAATCTCCCGCAAATGCACGGCATGCTCCGCCTTACTCTTTGAGTAGATAAGAATATCATCGATGAACACTATGACGAACCTATCCAACATCGGTCTACATACGCGGTTCATAAGATCCATAAAAACCGCAGGCGCGTTCGTGAGACCAAAAGGCATAACCGTAAACTCATAATGTCCATATCGGGTCCTAAAGGCCGTCTTGGGAATGTCTTCTTCCCGAACCTTCAATTGGTGATAACCCGAACGGAGATCGATCTTTGAAAACCATCGTGCACCTTGAAGTTGATCAAAGAGGTCATCGATTCTTGGTAACGGATACACGTTTTTCACCGTGACTTTATTCAATTCGCGGTAGTCGATGCACATCCGCATACTACCATCTTTCTTATTAACGAACAAGATTGGAGCTCCCCATGGCGAACTACTAGGACAAATGAAACCCTTGTCAAGCAATTCTTGAAGTTGACTCATCAATTCTTTCATTTCGGACGGAGCTAGACGATAAGGAGTTTTGGCAATAGGGGTAGCACCCGGAACAAGATCAATACGGAATTCGACTTGCCTTTCGGGTGGGATACCCGGCAAGTCTTCCGGGAAGACGTCACAAAATTCATTCACGATGGAACATCATCGATACTTTTCTTCTCAAGGCTCGTATCTACCACGTGAGCCATGAAGGCATAACAACCACGCGATAAATATCTCCTAGCCTTCATTACGGAGCATAACCTTAGTTCACCTTTCCTTTTATCACCATAAATAATCATTTCACGACCGCTAGAATTCACAACTCGAATGATCTTTTGGCTACAAAGGATAGCCGCGTTATATTTGCCAAGCCAATCCATACCAATAACAATATCAAACTCCCCGAGCATAATGGGAATTAAGTCAATCTTAAAGACGTTTTCATCAATCTCTATCTCTACGTCTCGATATACATTAGACACAATAACGATTTTACTATCGGCTATTTCGACTTCTAGGGGTATCGGGAGTTTAGCTAATGGGGAGGTTAGTTGCTTGCTAAAATCATAAGACACGAAGGACACACTAGCACCCGAATCATACAAAACTCGAACGGGTACAGAATTAACAAGATGAATACCTGTGATGACATCAGTCCCCGATTTGGCTTCTTTGACACTCATTTGATAGACTCGAGCTGTTGGTTTTGGAACCTCCACTTTCTCATTCTTGACAGTTCTCAAAGGCTTTGCTTCAATCGCCTTTGATTTCGGGCAATCCCTCAACCTATGCCCTATCTCGTTACACCCATAGCATACTATCATCGGCTTGGTACAATCTTTGCTTTGATGATCTAAAGCTCCACACTTGTAACAACCCGGCGTATTTCGCCTACATTCCCCAAGATGGAACTTGCCACACTTAGAACATGCTACCTTAGCTTTGTTTCCCACACTCTTCTTGCCATGGTCTAATTTGGCTTTCTTCCCATCCCGATCCGCAAACTCTAGCTTCCTTTTTGGTTCTTTCGCCTCTTTCTCCTTTGTTGGGAATAAAATGTTCAAGTCAAAGAGCCTGCCAGATGAGTTATTGAGCCTGCTAGTTGATTTTGAAGAAGTTGAAGATGTACTAACAGTACCTTCTGGGTAAGAAGGTACTGCTAGTTGAAGAAGGTACTGCCCAGTTGAATGTCAAGTTGATAGATATTTATTTGTAGATATTTAGTTGTATCATTAGTCTTTGTACAATGTAATACGTTTAGTAGAAGTAGTTCAGTCTTCTATGTTGTGCAGAAGAATATACAGAGTAGTTTACATTGGAAGTTGTAATAAATTGTAGGCTAGAAAAGTCCAAGTATATTATTATATTGTGCAACTTGACAACATGTAAAAGGGTTCCTTATCCTATAAAAGGAACCCTTAGTCACCTTATTAGATATATCTCTTCAACTAATAACCTTAGCAATATCCAAAACAACACAATCTCTCTAGTAACTTAGTTACCAATTCACAAATCCTTAACAAATCAAAGATTCAAGGTTACTTTGTAATCCTGGTGATAGTTAGATCATCTGTATTATTTCATCAATAATATTGAATCGTTTTGTGTTACTAAAGTTGTGTTCATTGTTCATTAAAACTCACGTTTACATATTCACCACCTTTTGTTTCTTTTAAGTGTGTTATAGTAAATTCCGCGTACTAAAGCACATTCATTCCTAAATATTTCAAACACATTATTAAGATAAACATCCCAAGTGTTTGTATAATCCTTCACAAGTGGTATCAGAGCTAGGCTGATATTTACGATTTAAAAGAAAAATGGATGTTGAACACATTCAAACCAATGTTGCTGCAAAACTTCCATTACTCAAACAAAATGAGTTTGATATGTGGAGACTGAGGGTAGAGCAATACTTTCAAGTGCAAGACTATGCACTTTGGGAGATCATTGAACAAGGAAACTCATTCAAACCTACAATCACCACCTCCACAGTGAACGATGCACTTGTAACAAATTTGCAAGTAAACCCTGCAACTGCAGAAGAAAGAATCCAAAAGAGAAATGATTTCAAGGCCAGGAGTATGCTTCTCATGACTATTCCAAATGACCAGCTTTTGATCTTCAACAAGTACAAATGTGCTAAAACTCTTTTTCAAGCTATTGTGGCTAGATTTGGTGGAAATGATGCCACCAAGAAAACTCAGAAAACTCTCCTCAAACATCAGTTTGAAAACTTTACAGCCACAACAAATGAGTCTTTGGACAGCATGTTCAATAGACTACAAAAGCTTTCAATTCAGTTAGCCATTCATGAAGTGATGATAACTCAAGAGGAATTAAACTCCAAATTCCTTAGGAGTTTACCCTCTGAAGGGTCCATGCATGTCATTGTCTGGAAAAACAAACCAGATATTGATCAGATGAGTCTTAATGATCTTTACAACAACTTCAAGATAGTAGAGCATGAAGTAAAGAAGACTACTGGTTCAAGCTCAGGAAATATGGCCTTTGTATCATCTCCAAGCACCTCAAAGGTAGTAGAAGAAGAAAAAGATGGTAGAGAAGAAGGTACTGCCAACACAAATTTTGGTACTGCCAGTACTTCTAGCAGTACCAAAACAATTCTAGATGAAACAATTGGTTGTGCTTTCATGACATCACAACACAATGGGTCCATATTAACCTTTGAAGACATTCAAGAGATCAATGATGATGATCTTGAAGAAATGGACATAAAATGGCAACTTTCACTTCTGAGCATAAGGGCTAAGAAATTGCTGATGAGGACTGGAAAGAAGATTATCATAAATGGTAATGAGCCTGCTGGGTATGACAAGTCCAAAGTGGAGTGCTACAACTGCCACATGAAGGGTCACTACTCAAGAGAGTGTAGAAGACCAAAGAAGCAGGATGATAAGGGAAGAGGTTTTGAGAACAAGAACAAGGAAACTTTGAGAAGAAAGGAAGCTTTGAGGGCAAGAGCAAGGCTGTGGAAATCACTAAGCCTAAAGCTATGGTAGCTATTGATGGGATAGGTTTTGATTGGAGCTTTATGGGTGAAGAGGAGTCAACTTCAGATGAAATGGCTCTAATGGCCTTCTCCAATCCTGAGGTACAAATTACTAAATGTTCTAATACTTGTAAAGTTTTTGAAGAATTACAAACTTTAATAAAACTTTATGATGAACTGAAAGTAGAACAGAGAAATACTCATCAAGAATTAGTTAATCATAAGTGTGGTATGGCCAAACTTGAAAAGCAGATAATCCATTTTAGGGAAAATGAACTCACTTTTTCTGATGAAAAAAGCATTCTTAATAGGGAAATATTTTTGAAAGATGCTGAAATAAATATGTTAAGAACTGAGTATGCTAAAGTGACATTGGCAAAGGATAATATTCAACTAACTGTTACCACATTAGAAAATGCTTCTGATTGTACTAAAAGCATAGTTGAAAATCAAATGAACAAGAGAATCAAATCTGGAATTGGATACAATACTTGTCCACCTCCTTACAGAGGAATCCCTTGTCCCCCAGGATTAGATCTTTCAGAATCAAGTTTACATGAAGTCACCAATAAACCACTAGAGAAACCTGTAGAGAAAAGTGAACCTTTTGAGAGTGCTAATGTTGCTTCACTCTCTAACAAAAAGGTGCTCACTGATAAGAAATCAGATGTTCTAATTATTGAAGATTGGACATCTGATGATGATGAAGAAGAGACTGTTTCTAACAATGGAAACAAAGTAGGACCAATCAGTCCTAAAAGAGTAGAGATTAAGACTAAGGCTAAAGCTATTCTGAAAACAGTAGAATGTTGTGCTAAATGTAATAGCAAACCTAGAGCTAGCCAGACAAAATTGGAACAATCTTAAGTCACACCAACTTGGTGATGATTTTGTTATGTACAATAAGGCCTGCTATTACTGTGGTAGTTTTAATCATACTCATGCTTATTGTAACAATTGGGTTTCTGGGAGTAAATCAAGGTCTAAATCAAATGAAACAAACCCCTGAAAAAGTTTTATGAAGTCTAACACACCAAAAGTTAATCATACTGTTAGACCAAATAAGCCTGTTAACTCAAAACCAACTACTAAGGGTGCAAGAAACACTTTCAAACATGCACCAAGAGTTGTGAAAAGTCCTATTGAAAAGAAATCTGTGGTCAAAACACAAGATTGGAGACCAAAACCAAAAGGTCCTGCTAGACCAAATGGTACTGCCAAAATTGGTACTAATAGACCAAAGACCACAAAATGGATTAAAAGGAAAATGCTGTTAAGTCCTCAGCATGTTGGATATGGAGACCACTCCAATCAAAAGGTGCATCAACAATCCAAAAGAGGTTTGATTTCATTGATGCAAGAGGCAAACCCAAGTCAGTCATGGCTTGGGTACCCCAAGGAAACTAATATGTTTATATGTGTGCAGGAACATTCCAATGATATGGCTGATCAAGGATATGTAGATAGTGGATGTTCAAGGCACATGACAGGCAACATGTCTTACCTCACAGACTTCAAAACATTTGATGGAGGATATATTACCTTTGGGGGAGGAATCAAAGGAAAGATTACTGGTAAAGGTACAATCAAAACCAGTAAATTAGATTTTGAAAATGTGTACTTTGTGAAAGAGCTTCAGTTTAATCTCCTTAGTGTCTCACAAATGTGTGACAAAAAGAACAATGTTCTCTTTACTAACAATGAATGTATGGTTCTTTCTTCTGATTTTAAAATTCCTGATGAAAGTCAGATCCTTCTTAAAATCCCAAAAAGGAACAATATGTACAGTGTTGATTTAAAGAACATTAATCCTAAGGAGAGTTTAACTTGTCTAGTAGCAAAAGCCTCATTGGATGAATCTATGCTTTGGCATAGAAGGCTTGGTCATGTAAACTTTAAAACAATCAATACAATTGCAAAATATGATTTGGTGAGAGGTTTACCCAAAAAGATTTTTCAAAATGACCAAACCTGTGTTGATTGTCTTAAAGGCAAACAACATAGAGCTTCTTGTAAGCCCAAGACCCATAACTCAATTTCTCAAGCTTTATACATGCTTCATATGGATCTTTTTGGTCCTACAAATGTGAGTAGCTTGAATGGTAAAAAATATTGTCTTGTAGTTACTGATGATTACAGCAGATTTTCTTGGGTTTTCTTTTTAAGATCTAAGCATGAAACTAGTGAGATTCTTAAAGCTTATATAACTGAGGTAGAAAACCAAGTTGATAAGAAAGTAAAAGTAATCAGATGTGACAATGGTACAGAATTTAAGAATAGGGTTATGGATGAATTTTGCAAAGAAAAAAGAATAAAAAGAGAATTTAGTGTAGCTAGAACCCCACAGCAAAATGGAGTAGCAGAAAGGAAAAATAGGACACTGATAGAGGCTGCTAGAACAATATTAGTAGACTCTAAGTTGCCGATTTCATTTTGGGCTGAAGCAGTAGGTACTGCTTGTTATGTGCAGAACAGGGTTCTTGTGATTAAACCACATAAAAAGACTCCTTATGAACTTTTCTTTGGTAGAACACCATCTTTAAGTTTTATGAGACCTTTTGGATGTCATGTCACTATTCTCAATACCAAAGATCATCTAGGAAAGTTTGAAGGAAAAGCTGATGAAGGCTTTTTGATAGGGTATTCTTTGCAAAGTAAGGCCTATAGAGTGTATAACAGCTGCACTAGGCTAGTGGAAGAAAATTTGCACATAGAGTTTCAAGAGAAACTAGCAAATGTTAAAGGCATTGGGCCAGATTGGATGTTTGACATTGATAGGCTTTCAGAATCTATGAATTATGGGCCTGTTACAGGTACAAATGCTAACGATAATGCAGGTTTTGAAGACAATGTTGAAACACCTAAAGATCAAGATTACATCTGGATGCCAATTTGGAAAGGATTGGATTTATCTTCTAGTCATGAAGAACCTTCAAATACAACAAATGAAGGTACTGTAGATGATCATGGAACTCAGAGTCAAGAGAATCAAGAAAGTAGTGCAAATGAGAATGGTACTGCTAGTTCACCAGATGGTACTGCCAGTTCACAAATTGGTACTGCTGAACCATTAAATGTTCAATCAGATGATTCTTTACCAGAAAATGTGGGGATTAGCAATCTTTCACTTACCTATGAAGTTCCTACAACACACAACACAAGAATTCTCAAAGATCACTCCACTGATGATGTGATTGGTAGCATTGATTATGGTGTTAGAACATGATCTCAAGTCTTGACTTCAGACCAAGAAGGGTTTATCTCATCTATCTATGAAGAAAAGAATCATGAAGTTGCCAACATATGCCTGTTTTCATGTTTTCTCTCTCAAGCTGAACCCAAAAACATTAACAAAGCCTTAGATGATGCAAGTTGGGTTGAAGCAATGCAAGAAGAACTTCTTCAATTCAAGCTTCAGAAGGTTTGGAAATTGGTTGATTTGCCAAAAGGTCACTGGGCAATTGGAACCAAGTGGGTGTTCAGGAACAAGAAAGATGAAAGGGGAATAGTGATCAGAAACAAAGCAAGATTGGTGGCCCAAGGGTATACTCAAGAAGAAGGGGTGGATTATGAAGAGGTTTTTGCTCCAGTTGCAAGACTTGAAGCAATCAGGCTATTCTTGGCCTATGCTTCTTTCATAGGCTTCACTGTTTACCAAATGGATGTCAAGAGTGCCTTCTTATATGGTACTATTGGAGAAGAAGTTTATGTTTCTCAACCTCCAGGCTTCATTGATGCAGAGTATCCAGACAAGGTGTATAGGGTTACCAAGGCTCTTTATGGTCTACACCAAGCTCCTAGGGCATGGTATGAAACATTGGCTTTCTATCTATTAGAAAATGGATTCCAAAGAGGCAAAGATTGATCCAACTTTGTTCATCAAAAGAACCAAGAAAGACATCTTGCTGGTGCAAATTTATGTTGATGACATTATCTTTGGATCCACAAACCAAGACTTGTGTGTAGAGTTTGAAAAACTTATGCATAGTAAGTTTGAAATGAGTTCCATGGGGGAACTTACTTTCTTTCTGGGTCTCCAAGTGAAACAATCTAAAAAAGGCATATTTATCAGCCAAGATAAGTATGTAGCAGAGATCCTAAGGAAATTTCAGTTTGCTGATTCTAAGGTTGCAAGTACACCAATGGATTTAGAAAAGGGGTTACTAAAAGATGCTGAGGGTGAAGATGTGGATTTGCACAATTATAGATCAATGATTGGGTCCTTGATGTACCTTACATCATCAAGACCAGATATCATGTTCTTAGTATGTGTATGTGCAAGGTTTCAAGTACATCCCAAAGTTTCTCATCTCACAGCAGTCAAAAGAATCTTTAGATATCTCAAGGGTCAACCTAGGTTGGGTCTATGGTATCCAAAGGAATCATCTTTTGACTTGGTGGCTTATTCTAATAGTGACTATGCTGGTGCAACCCTAGACAGAAAATCCACAACTGGTGGATGTCAATTTCTTGGTTGCAGACTCATATCTTGGCAATGCAAGAAGCAAACAATGGTGGCCAACTCTACAACTGAAGCAGAATATGTTGCTGGTGCAAGTTGTTGTGGGCAAGTTCTTTGGATCCAAAATCAAATGCTTGACTATGGGTACAATTTTCTTAACACCATTATTTACATTGACAATAGCAGTACTATTTGTATCATTAAAAATCCAGTTCAACATTCAAAAACAAAACACATTGAAATAAGACACCATTTCATAAGAGATTGCAATGAGAAAAGGTTAATACAAGTTGTTAAAATTGATTCTGAAAAGAATTATGCAGACCTTCTCACCAAAGCTTTTGATTTAGGTAGATTCAAATACCTAGTAGGAGGTATTGGAATGATCAATCTTTGAAAAACATGTGTTTTTGTACATAAAATAACTGGTATTGGCTTTTAAACATGGTACTGCTAGTTAGTCAAAAGGTACTGTCAGTTCATAATTGGTCCTGCTAGTATAATGTTTGCTCTGTTTTGTTCATCTTGATGCTTAAATGTTTACAATGCTATAAGACAAGTGCTTTGCACTTTGTTCTTTTGGTTTGCAACTAACAAATTTCAGGTTGATAACAAAACAAGAGATCTTCCAATAAAAAGGGGAAATATAAGTTATTTATATCTCAGGGGAGGTAACACTCTCAGGGGAGGAAATAATAGCCCAAAATGGAAGAGAAACCAATGTATGGAAGGAGAAGACAAGAGCATACAAGATGATGTAGAGGTTGAAAATGATAAGAATAGATCAAATATTCAGAAGGGATGAAGCATTCCTAAAGGAGAAAGTTCTATCTAGATCAAACTAAGGAAAGTTTCAATACAAAGGCATGCTAATAGATGATTTCACTTGTTGAACCAAGCATCCAAGATACACAGCATCATTGCCTCTTACAATTCCTCCATCCAAGGAAATTGCACATCTTTAGGTCAATATGGAATTGGTATTCAGTTCACCAAGTTTTACAAACTTAAGAGCTGGCTAGTCCATAAGCAAACGGCTTTTGGTAAAGACAAATCAAATCCGTTGATGGCTGATAGTTTACCAAAAACTATATGGTATTTAACTAACCATACTTAACAGTAAATAGTTAACTAGTCCATAAGCAAACGGCTTTTGGTAAAGACAAATCAAATCCGTTGATGGTTGATAGTTTACCAAAAACTATATGGTATTTAACTAACCATACTTAACAGTAAATAGTTAACTAGTCCATAAGCAAACGGCTTTTGGTAAAGACAAATCAAATCCGTTGATAGCTGATAGTTTGCTAAAAACTATAAGGGATTTTTGCTAAAATTTCCAAGAGACTGCCAAGTAAAATTTTCTTTCAAAGGTACTGGTAGTTCAAATTTTGGTACTGGTAGAGTAAAATGGTACTGCTAGATAACCGTTGAGCCTGTCAGATAAAAATTATAGCCGTTGGGCCTGGTAGTTACAATTATCCGTTGGGGTAGTTTTGTAAATTACTGATGTTATATTATATTATATTTCACATATAAAAGATCTTTTTAACCGCCTTTTCAATTACTTATTATACATTTTCTTATTGTCGGTTAAAAGTAAAACTCTCATAATATCTTTCATCAGTCCTTATCACAATTAACACTCACCTTTCATCTTCTACCAGTACCACCATCAAATCCCACCATCCTAATCAAGTATTTCATTAATTTTCACCATGGCTATTCTAACTTTTGTTAAACGTCACAACCAGTTAGCATTTTTGGAAAAATCTGAGGATAATGCCTCTTTTCATCAAATAGTGGATTTTTTAAATGATTCTTACATCAGGTTTGCTTTACTTGTAAATCCCACTATTTATGAATCTCAAATTTTACAATTTTGGCAAACAGCTAAAGTTAAAACTTCTGAAAATGGGGACCAAAGGATAAAAGCCAAAGTGGATGGCAAAACCTTGACTCTTACTGAGTCATCCATTCGAAGACATCTTCATTTGGATGATTCAGATGGTATTAGTCAATTGCCTGATACTGAAATTTTTGAAAATTTGGAAAGAATGGGGTATAATGCTGATTCTACTAAACTCACCTTTCTTAAAAAACATTTTACTCCACAATGGAGATTTTTGATCCATACAATCCTTCATTGTTTGAGCCAAAAGAAAACTTCTTGGGAGCAAGTTAGTGGTAACATGGCTTCAGCTCTCATTTGCTTGGAAACAAACAGAACATACAACTTTTCAAAACATATTTTTGAAGGATTGGTTAAAAATGTGGATAGCCAAACAAAGTTTTTGATGTATCCAAGATTTATTCAATGCATCATTACAAAATCAAAACATTTGTTACTTCCCCCACACTCTATTTATGAAACACCAAAACTTTCACATAAGGTGTTTTCAAACATGAAAATTGGTTTCCATGGGGAAGAAATACCACTTTTTGATGAAATGTTACCACAACATGTTGAAGAACCAACACCATCATCTGAATCACCATCATCAAGTTCTTCACCTGGTTACATATCACCAACTCATCTTACATCACCAATCCCATCACCAGTACCATCTGCAACACCACCAACACCATCACATCATGTAACACCATCCCAATCTCCTCCACATCAAAGTCTGGATTCTCAGACAGTGAAAGAACTAAAAGAGAAGGTGCAGCTCTTAGAAAATGCTCTTAAAAGTCAGAACACAAAATTTTCTGAGATAAACATCAAGTTAGTTAAGAGGGTTAAGAAATTGGAGAATGAAGTGAAGATGCTAAAGGGTAAAAGATCTTCAAAGTTGGTATTATCTAGTTCTTCAAGATCAGATGCTGAAAGGTTGGGTCACTCTTCCAAAAAGGGGAGGATGGGTAGTTCAGAAGATGAAGAGGAGGCTCAATTTCATTTTCATGAAGGAACTCGGGTTTATGATGAAGAGCCTGCCGGTGCAGAGCAAGAGCCTGCTAGTTCAAAAGAGCCTGCTGATGCAGAGCAAGAGCCTGCTAGGATTGAGAGGCTATTGGCTATGGATTATAAAGGGTCTGCTGAGCATGTCTACAAGAGAAAGAGGGAATCACAGTCTCAAGGGGATTTGTTTGTTCAAGGGAGGTTATTTATTGCTGATGAGCAATCTGCTGCTCCATCTCAAGAACCTACACCAAAAGATAAGGGCAAGAGCATTATGGTTGATGATGAACCTAAGCCCAAAAAGTTGAAAAGAACAGAGCAAGTGCAGATGGCCTTAGATGAGGAAGTCTCCAAAAGGCTTCATGAAGAAGAAATGAAAAAGGCTTTAGAAGCTTCAAGACTGCTTGCAGAAATGCAAGAGCAAAAAGATGCTGCTCAAACTCTTCTTGACACTTAAGCTGCTCAGGAAACATTTGATGCACAGATGCAATAGATTATTGCCAATGATCCAATTGTAAGAGGTCAAGCTTCCATAATTATGGATGACAAGAATCTTTCTACTGAAGAGAAAACAGTAGAGCTTGAAACTTTTATCAACAAGAAATATAGAGAAGCAGCTCTGGATGATATTTTTCTAAAGATTCAAGAAAGTCAGAAATAAGGTTTTAAGGTGGGCAAAACTCCAAAAGATCAAGTGAATTTCATGAAGAAGTTTATAAGGAATCAAGCAAATTGGACTGAATCTCAACTGAAGAAGAAAACTCCTGAAGAAATTCATTTCCTTTATCTGAATGCCTACAAGACTTGTTACTACAAAATCCCATCTGATGCAAAGCCTTCAATGAAAAAGAAAGATGCTCAAAAGAAAGAAGAAGCAAAATTGGAACCAGAGCAAGTAAGTAAAATTTTAATTGCTTTACCAACAATTATACATGCTGATCCAATTAGGTCTAGACACCCTATTATTGATTGGGAAATTCACCATGATAGATCAGGAAAGTCATGGAAAATAACTAGGGTTGGGGGACAAACGGCTATCTTCAAAAAATTTGAGAATCTGATTAGAGCATGTGATAGAGCTGACTTAGAAGAATTGTGGAATCTAGTACAAATTAGGCTAGACACAAATTCTAGCAATGATGTTAAGGAACAAGAACTTTGGGTAGAGTTCAATAGGATGTATGATCCTAATCCAAAAGATGTTCATTGGAAGTTTCCATATCATGATCCTTCAACAACATGGGAATTTCTAAGCCTTAGCAGTATTTATCATCTTTTTACACAAAGTGGGATTGAGCTCTTTATGTTGGCTGAAAAAGAGTATCCACTTAGCTATGAAGTTCTTACAACCATGATTTCAAAGAGGTTGAGATGTGATAAAGATGAAGAAAAGTCAGAAGTTGTTCAAAGTTTACTGATGAGTATTTTTGAGCAATTTGAAAGAAAAAGGAAGAACAGAGAGTAAAGGTTTTGGAAGAGTTCCCTCAGATCCTCAAGGTATGTATTTTATTCATAAGAAACTTGTGTATTTTAAAGGAAATAACAAGTTTAGGGGAGGATTGTTGGGAATAAAATGTTCAAGTCAAAGAGCTTGCCACTTTCTCATTCTTGACAGTTCTCAAAGGCTTTGCTTCAATCGCCTTTGATTTCGGGCAATCCCTCAACCTATGCCCTATCTCGTTACACCCATAGCATACTATCATCGGCTTGGTACAATCTTTGCTTTGATGATCTAAAGCTCCACACTTGTAACAACCCGGCGTATTTCGCCTACATTCCCCAAGATGGAACTTGCCACACTTAGAACATGCTACCTTAGCTTTGTTTCCCACACTCTTCTTGCCATGGTCTAATTTGGCTTTCTTCCCATCCCGATCCGCAAACTCTAGCTTCCTTTTTGGTTCTTTCGCCTCTTTCTCCTTTGTTGGGAATAAAATGTTCAAGTCAAAGAGCCTGCCAGATGAGTTATTGAGCCTGCTAGTTGATTTTGAAGAAGTTGAAGATGTACTAACAGTACCTTCTGGGTAAGAAGGTACTGCTAGTTGAAGAAGGTACTGCCCAGTTGAATGTCAAGTTGATAGATATTTATTTGTAGATATTTAGTTGTATCATTAGTCTTTGTACAATGTAATACGTTTAGTAGAAGTAGTTCAGTCTTCTATGTTGTGCAGAAGAATATACAGAGTAGTTTACATTGGAAGTTGTAATAAATTGTAGGCTAGAAAAGTCCAAGTATATTATTATATTGTGCAACTTGACAACATGTAAAAGGGTTCCTTATCCTATAAAAGGAACCCTTAATCATCTAATTAGATATATCTCTTCAACTAATAACCTTAGCAATATCCAAAACAACACAATCTCTCTAGTAACTTAGTTACCAATTCACAAATCCTTAACAAATCAAAGATTCAAGGTTACTTTGTAATCCTGGTGATAGTTAGATCATCCGTATTATTTCATCAATAATATTGAATCGTTTTGTGTTACTAAAGTTGTGTTCATTGTTCATTATAACTCACGTTTACATATTCACCACCTTTTGTTTCTTTTAAGTGTGTTATAGTAAATTCCGCGTACTAAAGCACATTCATTCCTAAATATCTCAAACACATTATTAAGATAAACATCCCAAGTGTTTGTATAATCCTTCACATCCTTCCTCCTAAGTAAGTCCGCTTCCCTTACCCTAGCTCTACTCAAAAGATCCTTCAACGTAGTACATTTGAATGGCGAAATCACCTCACGAATTTCATCCTTGAGCATCATTTGGAACTTTTCAACCTTAAGCTTGTCATTCCCAAGATACTCGGGACAATAAGGAACCATATCATTAAACGTCCTCCACAACTCATTTACCGTCTCATTAGTTTGAGTGAGAGATTGGAATTTCTCTCGAATTTTGTCAATTTCCTCAACCGGAGCATACTCGGCACTAAACAACTCCTTGAATTCCTTCCACGTACAAGTCTCCGCCCAAGGTTCACCTTTCTCACACACCTTTCCTTCCCACCAAGTCTTAGCACTATCACGAAGAAAGTTAGTAGCATAGATAACCTTCTTCCTTTCTTCACAACCACTAGTACGAAAAACGCCTTCCACCGCCGTGATCCACCTATTACTAACAATGGGGTAGAGTACACCGGTAAACCGTGGCACATCACAAGCCGTGAAGTCCCGGTAAGTAGCTTTGTCATTCTTAGGTTCTTTTGTCGGACCACATTCTTTCTTAAACTCTTTAAACTCTTCCTTCACTAGCTCCCTAAGATTTTGCGTTGTTTGTTGGACATATTAAGGCATTGCTTGCTCAATAGCCTTACCCACTCTCTTTGTCATCATTTTGTCTAGGGCTTTCATTTCCTCTCCCGTGAAGCCTCTAAAGTTAGGGCCTCCGGAGTTTGAGGAAGAACTTTCATTATACTTACTATCATTACCCGGATCACTTGCCGAAGTTTCGGCATGCTTGGAAGCCGTGGCTTTCACGACTTCCTTCGTGAGAGGGGTTTCCATTTCTTCTTACTGAAAATTAGCAATTCACAACATTAAACATAATTATGTATACTTAGCCAATGCATGAATGACATTTCTATCTTGTTCTAGCACCCTAGCTTGTCACTCATGTATGATCTAAATGATTTCAATTTCACATATGTCCCGTATTTTCATCACTACGGTGGCCAGGCGTAGTCATGAAAATATTGAACGTATGAGTCCTCAAAATCATCCAAACAATACACAAATAACAAACACTAGCTCTGAACGCATCTATACAAGGCCTAAGTCTAGGAAATCCTAAAGTGAAAACCTAATTCTCTTAGACCGAAGCTCTGATACCAAGTTGTAACACCCCGTGCCCGCTTTGACTAAAATTTAAAACTTTTTGACGCGGAAACGTTTGACTAAAGTATACATACGTTACACCATTCTTTTAAAACAGAAATCTATACGTTGCTCCTCTCCAGACACATTACATTTTATTTGATTTCTTTTTGAAAAACCTTTTACACATTAATTGGAAATAACTTAAATTCAAGCAGCACAAAAGTTACGCCGTAACTACAAGAAGTAGTTACGCCGTAACATAATTACTAGAAAATAGGATGCCTCGGTGTTGTAGTTACGCCGTAACCCATAACATGATTACGCCGTAACTACAACCCTGCAACAAAACCTGCACATTTTAATATTAACACACCCAAACCATTTAACACCATTTCAGTGTTATAAACATTCCCGACATTATTCTCTTGACGTATAGACTATAGCTAACATATTGAACTCATTTCATAACAACTTGACCCGTTACATCCCCAAAATGTGTAACAACTAACTTATACCAAACACTCCCTTAAACTAACTTTCAAAAACACACTTTATACACAAATGCACAACTACTATATATCCTTTTGAACCTATGCATAACTGGTGGGCGTGCGTTGGAGTAAAGTTTTGGCAGTTTTAATGCCTACTCAAGTTTTAAATTTATATTTAGCCGACTTATCAATAACACACACACTTAAAGAGCAGTGTACCCGGTCAGTATGAATATAATGGTAAGTAGAGTGTCGATCACTAAGAGTGGAACGTATTATCTCGTTAATCTAATCAGTATTTTAATATCCTAACGCAAGGGGGTTTCAGCCTGAGAGACTGGCACGATTTGTTTGCAATTAAATAATAAAATAAACCAATAGGCACGAATCAGCAAGTAGCACACACGTACACAGATAAATACTCGAGACAATAAGAGGGCTGTCCTTATGATTAAGTAGATTGTCACTTGTTTTATTGATAGCTTTATATGAAGTGTATGTAGTTAACCCTTTCTTGTTGGTCCTAATCTTATCGGCGAGTAAACCCTTAATGATTACTTATGTCTACAAGTTATTCCTAAGTGATCAATTTAGTAATAACCGTGGGAGCCACATTATTTTCCGCAGTCAAATGCCCGCAAGCCACTAATAAACACAGAGGTTATCAATGCACTAATAAGTAGTAACCAAAGACATCAACATATAAACTTTAATTGATGGGAAAGCAAGTATTAAAGGGAGTGCAATCTTTCGTTGTCACATTACACAAGCCACCAATCCTGATGAATTAAAGTTTGCTAACACAATAAAACAAAACTACTTAATGAATTAAATACATGCAGCACCTTCTTACAGCTCTTGTATCTTTGATTTGGGTGTGTCTTGTGCTGCCTCCTTGACTGAATTCGTCCTTGGTTTCTCCTGTTCGGTCTTCGGTATTATATGGTATCCCCGAAATTCGTCTGGTCTTGGGGTATTTATAGTTTCTGTCTGAGGGAAGATGCGGCGCATCTAGTAAGTAGATGCGGCGCATTGACTTAACTTCGCGTAGGGTCCAAGATTATAATATTCAGGAATATTCGTACACCGCCAAAAGATGCGGCGTAACTCCATGATTAGATGCGGCGCATGTCCTCTTGTATCTTGGATCGTATCTGGTGATATCTTGATAGAGATGCGGCGCATGTCATGAGTGAGATGCGGCGCATCTGGAGCAGATTAGTCTTGATCTTCTTCATTTCAGTAGACTCTTAACTTCTTGCATGTTTTGCTCCATAATCAGTCCAAAATCGCTAAGTTTCACCAAATGCTTGTTTTTACCTGAGAATTACAAAAGTAAACGATTAAGTATCAATCCTCATACATAATATAATAAAACAAGTCAAATTAATAGGATAAATGATAGTAATAAAATGTACTTATTTGAGTTCATCAAATATCCCCCCACTTGAACTTTACTTGTCCCCAAGTAAACCTTAGAATTTCTCTTATGAAAATGTATCCTAAAAGATGTTAGGATTTATTTTTATATTTAAGCATGTATTCGTTTATTTCATAATCACACAACTAAACACTTAACGAATTAGAAGTAAAATAAAATAAGTCGATAAAAGAAAATCTAATCATTTAACTGTCCAGTCGTGACGAATATTCTATCATAAGCTTGGCAAGTATACACATCTCCTCCACTAAAGCTAAGGAATAACAAGTCTAAAGCGGCAAAAAGGGTTTTTAGGCTTAAGGGTTAATTATTCTCTTTTCACTATCGATCTCAAATTCTAGAAAAGGCGACAAAATCACAAATACATGATCGAATCCACGAACACGATACTTGCAATTGCTCAAATCCTTAACTCGAATAGGCTAAAGATAGGTCCAAACTTCACCAATAATAATATATCAAAAAGGGCGACAAAATCATAAATACATAGCCGAATCCACGACTACGATACTTAAGATTGCTCAAATCCCTAATCTCAATAAATCAAAGGTTCGGTTGGATAAAGAATAATATAGGGTATGGATAACATTTGGGATATAAATTGGTGTAAAATGAAAAATAAACAAAACAAATAAATTAAAATCCTAAGTGTGGTTAATCACTATCCCAACCATCCCATGAATAAGACTCATATCATCGAATAACTCACGCTTTAACACTTGAAACACACGCTTTAGGTAGACACGAATTATACTCAACAAGATCTTAATCAAAGAATAAACCTTAATTGGCGTTCCCATAACTGCCAATTCCCATTCAATCCATAGATATAGTACAACAAATAGTGGTGATATCGACCACTTACATAACTTTACATAAGTTGGTTTAAAAACTAACTTCCAACTTTTCTTTCTTTCTTTTTCTTTTCTTATTTTTTCGATTTTTTTTTTTTTTTTTTTTTTTTTTTTTTTTTTTTTTATTTAACAAAAGATGTGTAAAATTTCACCACATCACTATAATGATAATTCTGGATAATTTTTCTATACTTTTCATACTTCAGAAATAACGGTAATAGTGAAAGTAGTAAACACACGAAAAATAAACTCAAAGATATACAATATTTACTTTCACTCCAATTGCATTGTGCAATTTCCCGACCTAACCATAGATAATGAATTACGCACACGAACACAGGTAATGTAAGGAAACACACTTTGCCTATAGCAATTAACCAACCACGGATTCTAATCTACAGGGTAGGCTAAGGTGTAAGGGTGTAACGAAACATTTTAAACATAGGTGTAAGAAACGAAAGGAATGGCTCTGAGTATTTTTCTAGGGGTATCTTACTCTAAAAATGAGAGTAACAAAAGGTTTATACGGGGGTTAACTAACCAGTGTAGTTAGTTAATAACACATAACATATAAAGGCTATTTAGGTGTAATCCTAGAATTTTACCAATTTAGACAAGTCATTCCAATTATATAAATAATACTCATTATGGTGGTCTCGAATAGTATACAAGCCAAGTTCTAAAGTTTACAAGTCACCGGCACACTCATAGATTTGTGAATTTTGGAAAATCACAATTTTTGAAAATAACGTCATGTGTACAGCTATGCAACTTAGATCTTAAACAAAAACATGCTAAAAAATTTTTAAGTTTGATATATTAAGCACATTTTAAGCATAATTTTTGAAAAAGTTTAGGACAAGTAATTGTTAAGTGTTCTAATTCTCCAATCCCCCCACTTAAGTTAAACAACGTCCTCGTTGTTTGTATAAAAGGTTAAAAACTGGAAAATAAAAGAATTAGAACAGAAAAACTCCCCTGAGATTTGCTCGGTATGATCCTCCATTAGTATAAGAGCAAAAATCATCTTTCTTGTGGATTAGAACGTTAAAGCTTCATACTTGATGTATCCACAGGAAATCCAGGAAACTATAATACCACCAACACTTTAAAACACACCTAAGATAGGAAAGGTTCAAACTTGCATAATACATTAGTAGTTAGGAAAAATAAAACTTAAAAATTAAAACTGAAAATCATCAGGTCAGTCGATGCGCCGTATCTTATGGAAGAAGATACGCCGTATCGAGCCTGGAATTAATACGGATCAGAATAAAGATGCGCCGCATCCTTAACCAGGGATGCGCCGCATTAAAATAAACTGATAAATAGTTTTAAAGTCGAAAATAAAAATGCAGAAAAATAAAATAAGATATGACCATTACAGGAGATGCGTCGCATCTCAGAATTGAGATGCGCCGTATCCTCATGCGGGCCTGACTGACTCGACACAGAAAACAGAATAATAAAAATTCTCCGGGTTGTCTCCCGGTAAGCACTTGTCTTTATTCCAGAGTCTTTAAGTTAGACTCACGTTCAGCTCGGCAATAAGTCCTTGTCACGGTCCATCCTTCTTCCTTCATCCGAAAGATTTTCCCGTATATCTCTGCGACGTTTTCTTCTGTTCGACTTAATCTAGTATAACTCTTTGTCTTCACCGCAGTATATTCTTCATCAGGACCCAAAGAATATTTGATGATGTTAAATTTTTCAGAAATAATCATGGGTGGCTCATTGTAAGGAATCCCAAGTAGTTGACACTTTCTTTTGGTGAACTCTTCCTCGTCTTTATCAACAAACTTAAAATAAGGATCCTTAATCAAATAATCATCTAGTTCTTTAATCAACGACTCATTATTATTATCATCTTGAATCGCCTCCCATTCTCTTTCCAAATCATATTGTAACCGTCGACTAAGCTTTGTGAAATCATCAAACTGTTTATGCACCCATTCCCAGAAAGTAGTATCCGATGTCCCCTTAAGTCCTTTCAAGCGTTCAATTCTCCCCTTTTCTTGTAAAGCCTCCGCTTTTTGTGGGCAGTCTTCAACATTATCGTACCACTCATAATCTTCAAAGGTTACATCGTTTCCAACTCGTCTCATCCCAATTATACTTCCCCCATTACAGTTTCCGTCACTTTTATAATCACAGGTCGGCCAAACACTACTCCCGTCCTTGAAAACGAAGGGTGTACAGGTGTGATTAATGTGCTCAAATTCCCATGGTTTATCCCAAACCCATGGTACTTGGTCATTCCATTCATAGTACCAGGTGTTTTTGAAATCGTCATAAGTCTTAAATCCTGGTAGATCTCCAGTAAGCACATCATCGTCGACTTGAAGAAGGTAGTTAAATTCCTTGAACTGCTTGCACAAGGGTGTCTCATAATCGAACACATCAATGTCAATCCTGAAAAGTTCTTCAATGCCCTCATTGATTGTTGAATCATGAAGTGACGACCCATAATCGCTTTCTACTTCTTCGTCTTCTCCTCTCATCCAATATACCCATAATGCATCCTTAGTAGCTCGATCCATGCTCTTATGGTTATTAAACTTACTAGCCAACCATTCTGAAAAATCAACATCGTTAGGATCGTGGTTAACGTCAAAGCAAGCCTTTCCAATCATATTCTTTTTTATCTCCATGAACTCGTTAAATTGCTTCTTAAAACTCCGAGTCAACCATGAAGTCATAATATGCTTGACTTCATTTGCAGGGGCAAATTCCGGACTACCATATTTGAGTTCTAGCCAATCATTGAGGGAGAGGTCTATCAATCTTACCAATCTGCCTTGAAATAGTAACTCCGCCAAAGCATAATTCATGTCATTATCCAGATAGTTCTCATTTAATCCCCAGTACTGCTCGGAATATGGCATGTAAGAGTTTTGGGCATTGCCTCCACCACAGCTGTTGTTGTTTGAGTCCATGTATGCAAGATAGAATTTCCCATCATCTTCTTCGATAGTAGTCCAGTTCAATCCTTCGGCTTCAATGATAGGCCATAAGAGCGACAATTCTTCTCCAGTGTACTTCACAAATACATCATAAGAGAACACCTCTTTGTCAATGTTGCATAAACGCATGAATTCTTTAAAAGCAGCTTCAAGAGGAGTCTCCCAAGAGAATAAATCTGCATCGATCATGAGCACATTGAATGATTCTGAAAACAAGCATTCCTTAGCAAGATATCCGTTAACTGACATGTCTTCCATAGCAAAATCTGTCATCCAAGGTAAAATCATCAGTAGGATTTGTTCGCTAGAAGAGAAATTGATGAATATAGAAACGGATATAAGAATACAAATAGCTGATATCTGCAGACGATGCGCCGTATCCAAAAAGTTGGATACGCCGTATCTAATAATCGATAAAATTTAATCAGACTTTATTCAGAAAATAGATACGCCGCTTTAGAATTTAAGAATGCGCCGTATCGGATTAATTAATCAAAAATCGATATTTATTCAAAATTAAATACGTCGTATTAACGAAAGTTAATGCGCCGTATTTTCATTACGTTTTAAAAATACGAGATTTTTTGATTCAGAGGATACGCCGTATCGACAGAGATCGATACGTCGTATCTGTTTAATAATTCGCAAACTGTTTTTAATTAAAATAATAGATACGCCGTATCTGCGAAAGCAGATGCGTCGTATGGCGTTAATGTTTAAAAATTTTTTTTATCAAAAACAGATACGCCGTATCTGCTAAAGCAGATACGTCGTATTACTTTATCGCTTAGAAAAATTTTCTTATTAAAAACAGATACGCCGTATCTTGGGGAAAAGATGCGTCGTATCGAATTAATTAAACGCGTTGTATTTTATAAAAATTAAACGCAATACGCCGTATCTGAGAGATCAGATGCGCCGTATCGTTTGATTTAGCACAGTACAACGATAGCAGAACAGAAAACACGAAAAATAAAAACAAATAAAAACACACAAAAATAAAAGAAAACAATTAACACACAATACAACAAATATGCAAAATAATACAATGATGCAATTAATCTAATAAAAAGAAAAACCTAATTAAAATACTAATCAAATTAACAGATAATAACAATTCACTCCCCGGCAACGGCGCCAAAAACTTGATGGGCGTGCGTTGGAGTAAAGTTTTGGCAGTTTTAATGCCTACTCAAGTTTTAAATTTATATTTAGCCGACTTATCAATAACACACACACTTAACGAGCAGTGTACCCGGTCAGTATGAATATAATGGTAAGTAGAGTGTCGATCACTAAGAGTGGAACGTATTATCTCGTTATTCTAATCAGTATTTTAATATCCTAACGCAAGGGGGTTTCAGCCTGAGAGACTGGCACGATTTGTTTGCAATTAAATAATAAAATAAACCAATAGGCACGAATCAGCAAGTAGCACACACGTACACAGATAAATACTCGAGACAATAAGAGGGCTGTCCTTATGATTAAGTAGATTGTCACTTGTTTTATTGATAGCTTTATATGAAGTGTATGTAGTTAACCCTTTCTCGTTGGTCCTAATCTTATCGGCGAGTAAACCCTTAATGATTACTTATGTCTAAAAGTTATTCCTAAGTGATCAATTTAGTAATAACCGTGGGAGCCACATTATTTTCCGCAGTCAAATGCCCGCAAGCCACTAATAAACACAGAGGTTATCAATGCACTAATAAGTAGTAACCAAAGACATCAACATATAAACTTTAATTGATGGGAAAGCAAGTATTAAAGGGAGTGAAATCTTTCGTTGTCACATTACACAAGCCACCAATCCTGATGAATTAAAGTTTGCTAACACAATAAAACAAAACTACTTAATGAATTAAATACATGCAGCACCTTCTTACAGCTCTTGTATCTTTGATTTGGGTGTGTCTTGTGCTGCCTCCTTGACTGAATTCGTCCTTGGTTTCTCCTGTTCGGTCTTCGGTATTATATGGTATCCCCGAAATTCGTCTGGTCTTGGGGTATTTATAGTTTCTGTCTGAGGGAAGATGCGGCGCATCTAGTAAGTAGATGCGGCGCATTGACTTAACTTCGCGTGGGGTCCAAGATTATAATATTCAGGAATATTCGTACACCGCCAGAAGATGCGGCGTAACTCCATGATTAGATGCGGCGCATGTCCTCTTGTATCTTGGATCGTATCTGGTGATATCTTGATAGAGATGCGGCGCATGTCATGAGTGAGATGCGGCGCATCTGGAGCAGATTAGTCTTGATCTTCTTCATTTCAGTAGACTCTTAACTTCTTGCATGTTTTGCTCCATAATCAGTCCAAAATCGCTAAGTTTCACCAAATGCTTGTTTTTACCTGAGAATTACAAAAGTAAACGATTAAGTATCAATCCTCATACATAATATAATAAAACAAGTCAAATTAATAGGATAAATGATAGTAATAAAATGTACTTATTTGAGTTCATCAATAACTTAACATCTCTAATATATTGAAAGAGTGTTGGTAGAACGTCATGACTCATAACTTCCCAAAATGGGTAGATTTGGCTATATGCCAATCACCCTCTTAAATACCACCATAACCAAGTAACATAAAGACTTCTTGACATGTACATAAACTTGACTCATGAACTAACATGAATAATGACCGTTGACTAAACAAAATGACCATATGAGATGAAATATACCCAAAACACAAAAAGACACGTCGGGGGCTTCCAACTTCAATATGCTTGGTCCAAAAGAATACGGTCCTCTAGTCTACCTTCTACACTAGAGCTAAGCTAAGCCCTTACCCTTGCCTTCTCCACTTGTACCTACAAAATCATTAACATCTAAACCGTAAGCGAAAACGCTTAGTAAGTATATAGAGTATAACCATTCATACATTATGAGATTGTTGGTTAATACCAACTTTAACATTAACATGGAGCATATCATAATAACATTACTCACCTTGATCAAGCAAATAATTACATAACATTACATGACAAGCATTGGATCCAAGCTCTCTAACATTACAAGCTCCATACAAACACATTACATTTCATAACATTAGCATAAACATCATTAAACAAGTTATACTATAAACTTACCTTAATCCCTAATAGCTCCTACTTGGTCTTGGTGAGGCCCTACATTGCTTCCTATTGCAAGGTTAACATTAATTAGTGATTAATTACTTAGAGAGATCATCAATTTACAACCTTATCCACATTACTCAAATCCCACCTTATAAACCCTAATTTCTATATTTGGGAAAAAACACTTACTTGATGAGATGATTGAAATTAAGGATTCTTTATAACTTCTTGATCACTTCTTGTTGGCTATTATGAACTAGATGATGATTATGTTCTTCCCTCCCTTATTTCTCTCTACATGTCGACAATAATGGAGCTTCTCAACTTTCCAAATTTTTCTTGAACTAACTATTAAATCATGTGTAGTATTAACTTTGGTCTCTTGGCAAGGATAGTCCTTCTAGTTCTATTCTCCTTATGTTAGGTTCACATTTATTTACTACTTATTCATAATACAAAATCTATATCTACATAAATAGTACCTTATCGGGATATGGGTGTAACATTATAATGAATCAAAATGGCATGTGTTTTTTTAACTTTAAATCAAATGACGGGATGGATTTGGTCATTGAAAACGGTCCATGGTTGGTTGATAACAAACCGTTCTTTGTTAAAAAGAGGGAGCCGGGTCTGTGTATGTCAAAGCCAGTAATATCTAAAGTGCCGGTATGGGTCAAGGTTTATGATATTCCTTTAGAAGCCTGGAATGTTGAGGGCATAAGTAGGATTGTGAGCAGAGTCGGTATCCCTATCATTATGGATAGAATGACTACAACCATTTGCGAGAAGCCGTATGGTAGGGCCTCTTTTGCTAGGGTCTTGGTGGAAATTGATTCAAATAGGCCTCTAGTTGAGAATGTAGAGCTGTGGTATGAAAGTTTGGGTAAAGATCTTAAGTTGTGGGTTGAGTATAATTGGGTTCCACCACGGTGTGAAGAGTGCAAGGTCTTTGGGCATTTTTTGAGCGATTATGCTAGGAAGATAAACACTGTCAGTACAGTTAATAAGAATGGGGGGAATTCTAAGGCTGCTGATGCTAAGCAGAGTAACAGTAATGAGGGGGCTAATACTGGTGATGGCGAAGAAGGATGGCAAACAGCAGTCAACCGTAGGAGTTACAGGGGGCCTGTAAACAATACTCGTCAAGGGCAGTCTGGTGGTTATAATGTAAGAAGGGATCTTTATAATAACAGGGTTAATTCTAATAATAGGGGTAAATCCAATGTGGGTAATGTGGGAAATAGGGGTGCTAACAAAAAGGCTGAGCCTGTTAATAGGGGAAATGTAGGTAATATAGATGATAGTGTGGTTATAATTGATAATGGTGATCCTGCTAACAAAGGTAACAATAAAGATAGTGAGGGTGATGGGAGTAAAATTGGGAATAGTAATAACGAAAATGCTGGCCTCAAGATAAATATGGCAAAAAACAATCCTAGTAATAAGAATGTTAAGGGGGCTAATAAGGGCAACAATACTGATAAGGGCGGTAAAGGTGGTAATGGAAGCAATACTAAAGAATCATTAAGGGAGAAGAACGTTATTACCAGTAACAGATTTGACCTGCTAAGTGATGATCATGTTAGTGTGGAGTCTGACCCTTGGAAGGAGGCGAAAGAGCAGGTGGGGATTGCTTGTAATACTGGAGTTCCGATGGCGGAGAATATTCTTAAAAGTTGGAATGATGATATGATTAAGTTTTATAAGGTTAAATGGAATGGTAGAACCAGGTTTAATATTTCTGTTAAAGAGAAATTGGAAAGTGAGATGAAAAGTCTGTCCCATCAAATTGTTCAACTTAACAGGAATATTAACTTGAATTCAAAGCTGAATGCTGATAAAATGTTAAAGAATTTTGTTTTGACGAATCAGGAAAAAAGTGACGATCTTCCTAGCAATCCTTATGAAGAAGCTTATAGAGCGGAACTGGCCAAAATAGAGGAATTGAAAAGAGAGAAAAATCTCGTTGAGGTCGAGATGTTACTGGTATCAAACAAGCCCTTGGATAATGATCGTAAAAAGACTTGGACTGATGATATGATAGATTATTATTCGAGTAGGTGTGATGAGATTAGAAGTGATCGTATTAACGGTCATGAAACTGATATGGGAGGTTCATGTGATGAAGTTGAGGAGGAAACTAGGGGTTCTGCTCAATTCATGGTTCAGAATGAAATCACAAATGTTATTGATAGTTCTATGGCGCAAAATGGTGGTGCTGTTGCATCACACCTCTCAACCATCCAATGTTAGTAAAGATCGGTGCTTGGAACATTCGTGGAATGTCCAAAACTACTAGACAAGATGAAGTGAAGTTGTTAATCAGGGAGGAAAAGCTTAGTATGTGTGATGTTTTGGAAACCCGTCTAAGGAAGAAGTTTGTCAAACCAGTCGGTGATAATATTTTCGGTCACTGGTCTTGGGTTTCTAACTTCACAGATTGTAGAAGTGTTTATCGGATTATGGTAGGGTGGGATAATAATGTGATTGGTGCTAACTTGATCTCTCAATTTGACCAGGCTATGCATTTTGAAGTAACTTTGGCTCATGACCACAGGAAGCAGTTTATCATGTTTGTTTATGCTAAAAACTTTGAAGGTGAAAGAAAGGCCTTATGGGGTAACTTGGTGGAGCACAACAAGCGTGTCAATGGTGATCCGTAGGTCCTTCTGGGTGACTTCAATGTGGCGTTAAATATTGGTGATTGTTCTGATATCTCTGCTATCAAAACTAAAGATACAGATGATTTCAGAAATTGCTTAGAGAATTTGGATGTTGATGACATTACTAGCAAAGGTATGTTTTATACTTGGATTCAAAAGCGGCACGATCCTAATACTGGTATTCTAAAGAAATTAGACAGAGTCTTGGGTAATAGTAGCTTTATTGGGGCTTATAATAACTGTTTTGCCGAATTCTTGCCTTTTGTTACTTCGGACCATTGCCCCTCCACTTTAGCTTATCCCTCTGCTAAGCCTCCCAAACCTAGGTCTTTTCGGTTTGCAAACTTTCTTGCTAATAAGGATGGCTTCATTCCTATGGTTAGGGATAATTGGGGTATTAATGTGCAAGGTTTTAGTATGTTTATTCTGGCCAAACGTCTAAAAAATATGAAGAGGCATCTGAGAAACTTAAATAGAGTTAATGGAAATGTGTTTAGTAAGGTGAAAGCTCTAAGAGTGGAGCTCAAGAGGGTCCAGCAATGCCTAGATAAAGATCCTAATAACAGTAGTCTAAGAGAAGAGGAGATCATTTATTGTAAGGCATATAAAGAGGCTGTTACGGATGAGGAGAGCTTATTGAGGCAAAAAACAAAGGTCCAGTGGTTAAAAGATGGGGATCAAAACACGTCGTACTTCCATAATGTGCTTAAGGGCAGAATTAATAAGAGCAGAATTTAGGTTGTTCTTGATGAGCAGGGTAACAAGTATTATGATGATGATGTTCCGGGATGTCTTGTTAATCACTTTAAAATTTCTTGGGCATTGAAGATGAAGTGTTTCCCATTGATGACTGTGATGAACTGTTCACAAAGAAGCTTGACCCTTTGGTTGTAGTCAATATGGTTAGATTAGTCACGGACATTGAAATAAAGGAGGCAATGTTCAGCATTGATGATGACAAAACTGCTGGCCCGGACGGTTTCACTTCCAAGTTCTTTAAAGCAGCTTGGAGTATTGTGGGTAGCGACGTTTGTGCGGCGGTTAAATAATTTTTTAGTTCTGGGAAGTTGCTTGGAGAATTCAACGCCAACCTCATTTCTCTCATTCCTAAGATCCAAGTTCCTTTGAAGGTTTCGGATTACAGACCCATTGCGTGTGGTAATGTAATTTACAAATGTATTAGTAAGATCATCACCAACAGACTTAAAGAAGGCTTGTGTGACTTGATTGACAGCAACCAGTTTGCATTCATCCCGGGAAGACAGATCAGTGACAATATCCTCTTGGCTCAGGAGCTTATGCAGGGCTACAGTTGGAACAGAAAGATAAGCAAGTATGCGTTCAAGGTTGATATTCAGAAAGTGTATGATACCGGGAAGACAGATCAGTGACAATATCCTCTTGGCTCAGGAGCTTATGCAGGGCTACAGTTGGAACAGAAAGATAAGCAAGTGTGCGTTCAAGGTTGATATTCAGAAAGCGTATGATACCGTTAACTGGAATTTCTTGAAGACCATTCTTACCAGGTTTGGTTTTCATAACTCTATGGTTCACTGGATCATGGTATGCCTTACTTCCGCTTATTTTTCTATTTGTGTTAGTGGGGAATTGCATGGGTTTTTTAAGAGCAAACGGGCGCTGAGGCAGGGAGACCCAATGTTGCCTTATCTCTTTACTATTGTTATGGAAGCTTTTAATTTAATGGTGAAAAGACAGATTAGGAAAGATAATAGGTTTCGCTATCATTGGGGTTGTAAGAAGTTATTGTTGACCCATTTATGCTTTGCAGATGATCTGTTACTTTTATGCCATGGTGATGAAATTTCTTCTTGTATTTTAAGGAGGGCGTTAGATGAGTTTACTAAGACTTCTGGTTTATTCCCTAGTCCTGCTAAAAGTTCAGCCTTTTTTGGGAATGTTTCTGAGGAAGTTAAATCTAGGATTCTTCTTGCTATGCCTTTTAGTATTGGTGAGCTTCCAATGAAATATTTGGGCATCCCTTTAACGGGTAAAAGAATTCGTAATATTGACTGTAGAGTTTTGATAGAAAAGATTAAGAACAGAATTCATGACTGGAGGAATAAAACCTTGTCTTTTGCGGGTAGACTCCAGTTAATTGCTTCTGTGCTTGCTTCGCTTCATGTTTATTGGGCCTCAATGTTCATTCTTCCAACCTATATTTGTGATAGTATCGATAAGTTACTCAAAAAGTTCTTATGGTCCGGTGGGGGTGCTGGGAGCGGAATTGCTAGTGTTGCCTGGAAAGATATTTGCAAACCTAAAACCCAAGGTGGTCTTGGCCTTAAACCTCTTAGACTCATGAATAAGGCGTTAATGACCAAACACCTTTGGAATGTTATAAGTAAAAAGGATTCGTTGTGGGTGAAATTGGTGCATGCTTATAGGGTTAAGGGTAGAAATATTTGGCACGATGTTAGGTCTGTAAATGGTTCGTGGAGCTGGAATCAGATTCTTAGTCTTAGGGAATGCTTTGTCTGGTTTGATAAATGATACACGAACGGCCCTTTGTGTAAACTCATCACCCATAGCTTTATCACAGAGCAGGGGTTCAATGTGAACGAAAAAGTGGCTGATTTGATTGACGTGAACGGATGGAAATGGCCCTCTGAGTGGAATGCCTTGTTTGGTGAGATTTTGAGGGTCCCGGTTCCTATTTTGAGTAACGACTGTAATGATAAGCTTATATGGGTTAATAAGAAGAATAAGGAAGCGGATTTTAGTGTTAAGGAAGCTTGGAATGCTTTAAGATCTGACTGTCCTAAAGTCTTGTGGCATAAGCAAGTTTGGTTCTCTCAGTGTATTCCAAGACATGCGTTTGTGCTTTGGATGGCCATGAGGGGTAGACTTAAGACCACAGACAGAATCTCTAGGTGGTTCAATATCTCTAGTGTTCGGTGCCCCTTATGAAATATAGTTGACGAGACTCATAGCCATCTGTTCTTTAGTTGTAACTTCTCTTGGATTGTTTGGGATAACCTTAAGCCTTTGTGTAAGCTTAAGGATTTATCTTGTATTTGGGCTGAAATTGTATCGGGTATATCTATTAAAACTGCCAACAATTCTATCTGGAGTGTTATTCAACGGTTGGTCTTTGGTGCTGCTGTTTACTATATTTGGCAAGAAAGGAACGTTCGAATCTTCAAAAATGATTTTAGAACTGAAGAATCGGTTTTTAAAGTTATTGTGGATACTGTGAGACACAAGTTGATGGGGCTGAGAATTAAGCATTCCGGTGAGGTTGAAAAGGCTGCCAATATTTGGAAATTTCCCGTGGAAGGCATTAATGGTGGTAGTAGTATGGATTATTATGATGGAACTGATGGTGTTACATAGATACTGGAATTGTTTTCTGTTGTACATGATCTTATTGAATCATGTGCAGATCGGTCGGGTTCTACATGGCATTTGGTACCATTTTGGGAATTCTCGTAATAACGGTTTTTGTGCGGATACTGGCTTTATTTCTAACCCTTGCAGGCCTGTTAATTTTTGTTTGCTGTGGGTCTGCTAGTCTTACTTGTGTACTGGATTTTGGAGTTGTAACCAAGTGTTTGATCGGGGCAATGATGTTTCATTTAATCACTGGTTCTCGTGGATGGTTAGTTGTGGACTATGCACTACAGATGAAAATAAGACCAAAGGTATGTTTTCCTATATTTTCTATGGTGGTGGTGAAGTGCCTGGAAGTTTAGGTAAGCATATTTTTTTGCTCTTTGTTAATAATCTGCGCTGGTCTTTGTTTATGGGTATTTGGTGGATTTTGAGCAATTGGCTATGCACTACAGAGATTTGGATTAACTTCTGCGCTGGCCTACCTTTTGTTTGTTTGGAGTATTGTAGGCTAAGCACTACAGAGCTTAATTTTAATTTCTGCGCTGGTTTCTTGTTATGCTTTGGTCTGGATTATGTTTTGGGTTATGGGTGGTTATGCAGAGTTAGATTGCTGAATTTATTCATCAGGTTTAGCTTGTCTGTTGATGTGGAGCTGTGTTTTTTTCACAAGTTTATTGCTGTTAGTTTTGATAATGGGTCTATATGGTTACTGGATGCCCATTACTACTTAGATTGGGTCAATTATTGCTGTGTTGGGACTGGCTGTTGGGACTGCAATGCTATTTTTGACTGTCATGATGAAGTTGCTTTTCTATGCTGGATTAGAGGGCTTTCTCTTAGGTGTTTATTATATGTGGGGCTGTTTTGGATTTCTGTTCCAGGTTTGAATTATGGGTGGGTTATGGTGTTCCGAGAAATTGGTTACGCACTACAGAGGTTAAGATTAGCCTCTGCGCTGGCCTGCTGTTTGGTTGTTTGAAGTACAGTGGGCTATGCACTACAAAGGTTAACTTCAATTTCTGCGCTGACCACTTGTCTTGGTTTGTGAGGAGTGCAGGTTTTCCCACAGGGTTTTCTTTTGCTGTAAGTTGGTTACACTTCTCTCATTATCCTTTAGATGCTCTAAGTTGGGCTAATTATATCTAGGGTGGGACTGGCTTTTGGGACTACAACTTTATATTTGATGGTGATGATGATACTATTTCTCTAGACTAGACCAGATGGATTATTTGGTTGGCCAACAAGATCATGGTCAAAGGTCTTCTACGGGACCAGGTTAACTTCAGTGCGCTTGTGGTCCTTTTGAGGACTATTATATGTTGGAACTCTACCAACTTCCATGGTTTTGGCAGGTTTGGAGTTGTTTCGGATTATCTCAAATACTATCTTGGGTATGGGTCAGTTTGGGATACTTTGTGTTGGTGCCATATTGTTTGGAGTACTGGTCAGTTAACTATGCGACTCAGAAGTTATTTTTTCACATCTGCGTTGGTCTTCTGGTTGGGATATGATTTTGGCCAAGTTTTGGATATGCACTTACTGTTTTGGAATGCTGCTAATACATTTAATATGCTTGCACTTTCCTGGTCTTTTGGTTGTTTCACTTCTTGTACTCTTTTTCCTTGTTCAAATTTTTCCCACAAGGTTTTTATTTGGCAAGCTTTTTTAACGAGACAGGTTTTAGGGGTGATGTTGCTTGATGATTCACCCTTTACCAAGGCTGCATCGGACAATACGGAGTCTTGGGATGATTTGGTTTGTTCCAGTTCAAGTTCTTGCTCTGGCCATCAAGCTTTTGCATTGGATGATAATAATCTGTTGCTTGATGATGCATCCACTTTCATTGCTGTTATCAGAAGCTTTGAAGCCACTCGGGTTGATATGGATTATTTTGTGATCAAGCCTTTTGAAGATTTGATATCTTGGGATATTATGGGTTGCTCAGGCCCTAGTCTTGTGAAGGTCTTATGCTACTCAGTTATATATAGCATGCTCCCTCTCCTCAGTTTTAGCATCTCAGCTTTCTATGAACTATACTCATATGGTGATGTTTGGCACTACATTGGTTGGTCCCTTTGTAACTGTCCATGTATTCAGAGTATGTGTATGGTTTTAGATCAAGCCTACCTTTATGCTAAGATTGTGTTAGGGGCTGCCATTGTTGGTTATCATGTTTTACTTTGGTTATTGTTAACTTTAGTCATTTGCGCTTTTCTGTTATAGTTTTGGGATTGTCCAAATCTGTCTTTAGTTTCATTGTTTCCTAGGCAAGGTTTGGTTTTGGTAGGGGTTGTCTTACCATTTTCATTCTCTTGTGCTATCTCTTGTAAATAACATGTTCATTTTATTTATTCTACTTTACCTTTAAAAATAATAATAATAATAATAATAATAATAATAATAATAATAATAATAATAATAATAATAATAATAATAGTATTTTCTAAATACTGATACTTTGAATTATAAAATACTGAATTGCAACGTAATTCAAAACTTTCCATCCAACTTGCTATTTAATCTGAATTCCCTCACTTGACGTAATTGGAATGATTGAATTACAATTACATTGAAAACCAAACAGCCTACGTAATGTAATTTAAATTACAATTACATCAATTATGCAAACCAAACACCATACGTAATGTAATCAAATTATAATTACATCTAATTACACCTGATTACAATGAACCAAACGGGTCTTGAGTGACAGGGATATAATTCACGTTTATAGACCCAATACTAGGCAGTAATTGACTAATTGTAGGTTTTGCAGATGCATCAATTATACGAAATTGCTTTAATCAATAATGCCCGCTATGAGGCTTCTTAGCCCGCACTTGATTACTTTTTAAACATGAAATTCAAGGTTATATATAATTTTGAATGATTGTAGTAGGGTCATATAATAATAGATAAATAAATAAAAAGGTTATCGACATCTTAAACCATCATGCACAGTTTTTCATTTCACAAATTAGTTGTTGGTAGAATGCTAGTAATATTGAATATAGGTACCAAATATAAGGCTCTGTGTTAAATCGTTCAACCAGTGTACAATTTATCAAAATGTTTACTTTTTCTTTTGAGTTTTCATGCTTTGGTCCTCAATAAGGTTAAATATAGAACATAATGAAACTGCATAATGCTTAATTTAAAGTTATTCAACACTTTACGCTTTTCTTTTTTTTTCTTTTTTTCTTCTTCTTTAAGTATGAGTTTTGAATTCAAAAGCAAAAGATTATAACAAGTAATATCCTAAAACTGCTTTAATAAAAGAAAGATAAAATGATGTTATATCTCGAAATATAACACGAAAACAATAACTCAAATACAAAAGTTACACAAAATAGGTAATTAAGCATAAATACGTTTTGGAAAAACGTATATAAAACCGAATAACTTGCACTAGAAAAAGTTGAAGAAGGCGCAAGGTAAGCAGTAAAGTATTGTAGTAATACATTTACGGAGAAAAACCTTTACCTAAAAGTAGGTGTGGCAATTCGGGTCGGGTTCGGGTTGACAGGTTGGCGGGTCAGAAAACCTCAACCCGAACCTGACCCATTTAAATAATCGGGTCAGCTATGTCAACCCTAACAAGTTTACACATAACCCGAACCTGACCCATTTAACCCGTATATATACTTGAGTTGGCGGGTTAAATAGGTTACACGTGTTTAATTGGTTAAACGGGTTTTGGGTGGACCCATGTAACTCGTTCATATACTATAGGTGGCACATTAAACGGGTTAAATAAGTTAAATGGGTTTGTGGGTCGACCCGTTTAACCCATTTAACCCGTATAATAAAATATAAATAATTTTTAAATTAAGAAAATAATCTTAAACGGGTTAGCGGGTCGACCCGCTTAATTTATTCCCAACCCGAACCTGACCTGTTTAATAAACGGGTTAGATGGGTCGACCCAACCCCGACCTGAAATCTATTTAGATTCAACCCGAACCTGTCTATTTTCGTGTCGGTTTCAGGTCGGGTCAGAAATTGCCACCCCTACCTAAAAGCATTAAGGCTAGTCACAGTGCTGACCAAACATGATCAATGTGCCACAGTGGTGATCGACATTTTTTTTTTTTTTTTTTTTTAATTCAAACATTTTAAACAAAAAACTTAAAATTCATTAAAAATAAAAACATTACATATACTATTCAATTAAAGATTAAAATCATTACGTAAATTATTCTGTCACACCCCCAAAATCGGGTCCAGCGGAAGCTTACACATCGCTGGGGTGCAACTCAATTGGTATCATAACACAAGTGTAAAGAACGGTTTTCACATCAATCAGTTAGAATAACATTGTTTACCAAAAATGTTATATTACATTGTTAAAAGTGATGCGGAATTAGGCCCTTAAAATATAGTTTGAAACGGTCCCTGTATAAATATCAGAGTCTTCTATGACCATGCCATGCCCTGCCAAAGCCTCCAGTAGCGTGCCTTTGCTAAATACCTGAAAATACATGCTAAAACGTCAACACGAGGTTGGTGAGTTCATAGAGTTGTTGTAAAATGTAATGCCATTGAAAAATGATTTCCCAGCAAAGGCATTGTAAATCCACTCAGTCCCAAGCCTTGGCCATAACAAGACTTGCAACCTGTGTGTTTACAACCCACTGCCAAATGAGTTTTGGTTTGGTGAATAAAAGTAATATGTGGACCACAAGATTCACAGTACATTTGGTTGATCAATACATTCGATGATGTGACCAATTCATTCGGTTGTGTGACCAGTTCATTCGTCATGTGACCCGTTCATTCGGTCATAATACCCGTACATTCGGTTATGTGACCCATTCATTTTGTCATGTATGTACATAGTAGTGGAGCCGGTTCATTCGGTTAAGTATGCATAATGTTTGAAGTGCTTGTGTCCATGAGTAATAAGAATTAAGTGCAATACTAGTGAATACATTCGGATGAATAACAAATTCATAAGTGGAGCAAGTAATGCTTTGATGAAACAAGTGGCATAATCAAGTAAATCATGTATACATTTGGATGAAAATGAGCATGTATTCTCCCCCAAAACAGTTATTCAAAACGTACGAAAGTAGGGGCTATGAAACTCACCTGGTATGATAGCTACGATGACAAAAGTGAATACACTGAAATGAGGCACGATCTCTAACCGCGACCTAATATAAATGATGGAATCTAATGTAAGAAATGAGATGATGCTGCACATGCAAATACGTATGTTATCGATACCACTCGATGATTTTGGAAAATAACGTTTATCGTCGAAAAATACATTTTTGACGTCTCGTTAAGTTAAATACTACTTTTCGTGTAAATATGTTGAAACGGTACTCCACGATCCTTGTTTGGTGTTATATTGGTTAATATAATGTTTTCGTCGCAAAATAACTCTTTTTACAACTTTTGAAAATATGCCCGAACGGCCTTGTAAAACTAGCCGTGAAATATAGCTCGTTATGTGTTAGAAATAAAACTCAACGTTTTTGTAAACCTTGTAACAATATCTAAATATCGTTATATTCAACCTTTGATCAATTATGTCTCGATCAATTAGATAATCGGCTATCAACTTAGTGACTTGTAAAAATACTAGTTTTCATACTTAAAACACTTTATAAAAGTGGGCTGTCAAAATAAGTGATGAATTGTCGGGCTTTAAACGTGTATATCTCGGTCGTTATAAGCTCGTTTTCTACGTTCTTTATATCCACGGGTTCGTATAAATATAAACTAACATATTTTCAATGGCTCGGCTCATCAAGATCACGGCTAACGACTCATTTTGCCCCTTAAAGTTCGGCAATCAGCACCTAATTTTCTGAAACAATAGTTTTCGTCACCCAACTTCGGAAAATCATATCTCCTTCGTTATAAGTCCGATTTTAGTGATTCCGGCGCCCACGGTTTCGTTTTTGAAAGTACTTTCTGAATATTTAGACCAAAATAGTTCAAAAATTACTGAGGTTTCCAGATCTGCCGTTTATGGACAGACCCTCATCTATAATGTTTAAAATCCATTTTTAAAGTTCTAAACTTACTCAAATCTCTTCAAATCAACTCCACAAGTTCGCAAATCCTACCATACACCTTCTTAGGGTGTCATGGGGTCCTAAACATCACCAACCATGGTGGGTTTCAAGGGAATAAGCATAGGATAATCAAAAACCCATTTTTATGTAATAAAAACCTAATAAAGTGGTATGGATCATACATACTTGCATGTTTTGTTACTAGATCATGAAAATACATCAAGTAAATGTTTAAAAGAGTAGGAAAATGATGGGTAACTTACTTGTGATGATTATTGAAAGATGGTGATGAAAACCCTATTAATCTTTGTGGTTTTTATTTCAAAACCCAAACTAGATTACTACTAGGACTTGTTAAACACTTGGATCTTGAAAAATTGATGACTTCTTGTTGGTGTTCTTGTTTGGCCGAATATTAGAGAGAAGAAAAAGATGAGAGAGTTGCTAGTTTTCTTTGAAGAGTATAATGGAAGAATGAGAAAAGTAATGAGTATTATGTGTAGATATTTGTTAGGTAGATAATTAAATATGTTTAGGCTATTAGGGGGGGGGGGGGGGGCCTTGGCGTGAATCAAGGGAAAGGGGAAAGAGTTTTGGGGGCTAATTAATGATATTGTCCAATTGTGCAAGTATTAGGGTGTTTAAATTATGTATTGGGTGTTATCGGGTACCGAGTTATCTTGAAATAAATCGTGACGAGGTGAAATAAAATATGACGATCTTGTAAAAATTATGAAATTGTATTCCTGATGAGAATCGGGTGTTAAAATAATTATCGAGTTGAAAATTCGCAAACCGACGCTGTTATAGGCGTTTTCCGGAAAATATAGCAAATGGTTTTAAAACACCGGGTAAATTAATAGTATAATTTTTATATCATTATAATAAGTATGAAAATATGTTAGGATCATTGTCGGGAGTATCGGTTATATAATTAGTAGTGAAAACTGAGTGGTAACGTTAATTACAAATTAATCATACGTAAATAGAAATAATGCATATCCGTGCATGAACTAATGTACTGATGATGTGTAGACTACTTCTAGTCTATATGACGGGTCCTTAATGATGATGCATGAATATGCCGCTAAACCTTACCGGTTACGCGTATTTGAATACCCGTAAACCTAGTTTACGAAGTGATGAACGATAACCATGAATAGTGAATTCTTCCGGGAATGAATAGTGTCATGTGAATAGTAAAATTTCTGAACGCTTCTCAGAATCTCAAATTGACTCCGAAAATGATGAATAGTGAAATGTGAATAGTGATCGGTGAATAGTAAATGATGAATAGTAATTTCCCGAGATGAATAGTGAATATGGAAAATATCCTGAAAATGCGGGTTGTGACAGTCTCCACCCGTTAAAGGAATTCAGTCCCTGAATTCAGTTAGCGTTGGTCTCTGAAGGGTACTCGGTGAAAAGACGTGGATATGTGAGTCACATTGCGGTGATAAAAGATAAAACATTCGTTAGATCGGAATCGTAATAGTACATGAAGTTCGTACGATAGACACAAAGTGGACACAAAAGAAATACAACACTAGAGGGTTTACGCTTCCGTTTAAATAGATAAGGCAGAAGTTCTCTTCTTAACCATTGTCATTGTTGTTGTTGTCCTGACGAGCTTCGCACTTCAACGAACTCTTCCTCCATTCTGGTTTCTCAGCTCTGGACATTCACTCTTGAAGTGTCCAATTACTCCACACTTATGGCAGGTTACCGTGACTTTCTGATGCATTACGAGGGTGGGAGCCTTGCAATCCTTGGCTTTGTGTCCGACCTTTTGGCAGTTTCCACATTGAGTGGGGCAAGGTCCCTCGTGGTGAAACCGGCACTTGTGGCACTTGGGCAAAGTCCCGGCATATCCTTTCCTTTTACTTGGTCCTACAACGTAGGCCTTAACCATTTCATGTCCTTTGTTTGGCTGCCATACTTGATCATCTCGTTGGTTGTCATCCCTTTTCCTCTTGTTTTCGTTGTTGTTGTGGTTGTTGTTGTTGACAATAGTTTCTTGCTTCACTACTTGAGCCATAAGCTTTTGAGACATTCTGATAGCCTCGTCCAGTGTGTGTGGTTCAGAGGAAATCACATCTCCTTGGATGTTGTGAGGTAGTCCACCAGTGAAATTTTCTAGCAGCTTTTCATTATCTGGAACCATAGTTGGACATAGCACAGCCAATTCTTGAAATCTCCTGATGTATGTTTCGATATCATTACCTGTTGTCACTAGCTCGTAAAACTCTGTTTCCAACTTCTTTATTTCAGTGCGTGGACAGAACTTCTTAGTCAGCAACTTCTTGAATTCGTCCCACGTAAGCTTGTGAGCATTTTCCATTCCCACGGGTTTTGCATAAGAATTCCACCACGACATAGCTTCCTCAACAAGTGTACTAGCAGCAAACTTTACCTTGTATTCCTCTGGACAGTTACATAGAAGAAACACAGATTCTATCCCTTCATACCAACGGATCATAGCAGTGGCTCCTTCAGTGCCCTTGAATTTTGGGGGATCTCCACTCTTAAAGTCCTTGTATGTACATTTACGACCATTAGTACCATTAGTAGCCATTCCGGCAACTCCTGCGGTTTCTGCCCGAGAAGCGGCTTCAGCAGCCCGTGCAGCTACGGCCTCCCTTTCAACTACTAGTGCTGCCTCTATACTATCCGCAACAAGCTTCCGAATAGCAGCTGGTGTCATAGTTGAAGTAGCTTTCTTTCGCGGCATAACTCTTCAAAACAAGAAAAGGAGGGTGAAACGTAAATAAGACGTTTTCTAGAAGTAGATGTTCTGAGTGGCTTGTCATAAAATGAAAACTTGAAGTCGTTATGATTAGTTGACATGCTTCTAGGCGGTGGTTCACGAGGGAAATGAAGGCATGAATGTTCTATAATCTTGGTTAGGAGGTTGGATTCATCCCTATAAATGTTTCTTGGTGAGGAAGTCAAATAACAATGATGAGGAATTCACATAACAATGATGAAAGAGAGTACGGTGATGTAAATGTATGGTGTACAATGGGAATGTCCATGAGATGCAATGATTTATCGGCGCACTTCCACTCAGTGGTAACCGAAGTGGTGTAGGTGTGAAATGTTCTTGCAACGTTTGAGTACGCACACCTGAATGAAACATTTGGAAGTTGGGTAGAGAATTGATCTGGACAAAATTTTATTATAACTATTCTCAGTATTGCAAAATTCATTTCTGAGTCGGATATAGGTGGTCAGCCTATGTCCCACTATCCCGGGTCGAATATAGATGACCAGTCTATATTTTACCGAGGTTCCATGAATTTTGAAATACTCAGCCCAGTTATACTAATACCATGTCCTTTACATATGAAAAGATGTTCTGAAAGACTAATGCAAATGACCAATCTCGAGGTCGAATAATGAAACTACGCAAGGAAAAAGGCGTAACAATGAAACGCATATGATATGTAAGCATACTAATATGGAAGACAAGTATGGTAATCAACTAGAATAAGTGAGTGTAATCTATCAGATAATGAGATACAAATCTCATCAATTATGTCAACAACAAACCACAAATGAGGCATCAGCTTGGCAGGCAGGCACGTGGCGGTCATAGGATTAAGTTTTCGTGAATGTAGCTATAGTCTAGGTTTTAAAAACACTCAGTTCTCTATAACCGAGGCTCTGATACCAATCTGTCACACCCCCAAAATCGGGTCCAGCGGAAGCTTACACATCGCTGGGGTGCAACTCAATTGGTATCATAACACAAGTGTAAAGAACGGTTTTCACATCAATCAGTTAGAATAACATTGTTTACCAAAAATGTTATATTACATTGTTAAAAGTGATGCGGAATTAGGCCCTTAAAATATAGTTTGAAACGGTCCCTGTATAAATATCAGAGTCTTCTATGACCATGCCATGCCCTGCCAAAGCCTCCAGTAGCGTGCCTTTGCTAAATACCTGAAAATACATGCTAAAACGTCAACACGAGGTTGGTGAGTTCATAGAGTTGTTGTAAAATGTAATGCCATTGAAAAATGATTTCCCAGCAAAGGCATTGTAAATCCACTCAGTCCCAAGCCTTGGCCATAACAAGACTTGCAACCTGTGTGTTTACAACCCACTGCCAAATGAGTTTTGGTTTGGTGAATAAAAGTAATATGTGGACCACAAGATTCACAGTACATTTGGTTGATCAATACATTCGATGATGTGACCAATTCATTCGGTTGTGTGACCAGTTCATTCGTCATGTGACCCGTTCATTCGGTCATAATACCCGTACATTCGGTTATGTGACCCATTCATTTTGTCATGTATGTACATAGTAGTGGAGCCGGTTCATTCGGTTAAGTATGCATAATGTTTGAAGTGCTTGTGTCCATGAGTAATAAGAATTAAGTGCAATACTAGTGAATACATTCGGATGAATAACAAATTCATAAGTGGAGCAAGTAATGCTTTGATGAAACAAGTGGCATAATCAAGTAAATCATGTATACATTTGGATGAAAATGAGCATGTATTCTCCCCCAAAACAGTTATTCAAAACGTACGAAAGTAGGGGCTATGAAACTCACCTGGTATGATAGCTACGATGACAAAAGTGAATACACTGAAATGAGGCACGATCTCTAACCGCGACCTAATATGAATGATGGAATCTAATGTAAGAAATGAGATGATGCTGCACATGCAAATACGTATGTTATCGATACCACTCGATGATTTTGGAAAATAACGTTTATCGTCGAAAAATACATTTTTGACGTCTCGTTAAGTTAAATACTACTTTTCGTGTAAATATGTTGAAACGGTACTCCACGATCCTTGTTTGGTGTTATATTGGTTAATATAATGTTTTCGTCGCAAAATAACTCTTTTTACAACTTTTGAAAATATGCCCGAACGGCCTTGTAAAACTAGCCGTGAAATATAGCTCGTTATGTGTTAGAAATAAAACTCAACGTTTTTGTAAACCTTGTAACAATATCTAAATATCGTTATATTCAACCTTTGATCAATTATGTCTCGATCAATTAGATAATCGGCTATCAACTTAGTGACTTGTAAAAATACTAGTTTTCATACTTAAAACACTTTATAAAAGTGGGCTGTCAAAATAAGTGATGAATTGTCGGGCTTTAAACGTGTATATCTCGGTCGTTATAAGCTCGTTTTCTACGTTCTTTATATCCACGGGTTCGTATAAATATAAACTAACATATTTTCAATGGCTCGGCTCATCAAGATCACGGCTAACGACTCATTTTGCCCCTTAAAGTTCGGCAATCAGCACCTAATTTTCTGAAACAATAGTTTTCGTCACCCAACTTCGGAAAATCATATCTCCTTCGTTATAAGTCCGATTTTAGTGATTCCGGCGCCCACGGTTTCGTTTTTGAAAGTACTTTCTGAATATTTAGACCAAAATAGTTCAAAAATTACTGAGGTTTCCAGATCTGCCGTTTATGGACAGACCCTCATCTATAATGTTTAAAATCCATTTTTAAAGTTCTAAACTTACTCAAATCTCTTCAAATCAACTCCACAAGTTCGCAAATCCTACCATACACCTTCTTAGGGTGTCATGGGGTCCTAAACATCACCAACCATGGTGGGTTTCAAGGGAATAAGCATAGGATAATCAAAACCCATTTTTATGTAATAAAAACCTAATAAAGTGGTATGGATCATACATACTTGCATGTTTTGTTACTAGATCATGAAAATACATCAAGTAAATGTTTAAAAGAGTAGGAAAATGATGGGTAACTTACTTGTGATGATTATTGAAAGATGGTGATGAAAACCCTATTAATCTTTGTGGTTTTTATTTCAAAACCCAAACTAGATTACTACTAGGACTTGTTAAACACTTGGATCTTGAAAAATTGATGACTTCTTGTTGGTGTTCTTGTTTGGCCGAATATTAGAGAGAAGAAAAAGATGAGAGAGTTGCTAGTTTTCTTTGAAGAGTATAATGGAAGAATGAGAAAAGTAATGAGTATTATGTGTAGATATTTGTTAGGTAGATAATTAAATATGTTTAGGCTATTAGGGGGGGGGGGGGGGCCTTGGCGTGAATCAAGGGAAAGGGGAAAGAGTTTTGGGGGCTAATTAATGATATTGTCCAATTGTGCAAGTATTAGGGTGTTTAAATTATGTATTGGGTGTTATCGGGTACCGAGTTATCTTGAAATAAATCGTGACGAGGTGAAATAAAATATGACGATCTTGTAAAAATTATGAAATTGTATTCCTGATGAGAATCGGGTGTTAAAATAATTATCGAGTTGAAAATTCGCAAACCGACGCTGTTATAGGCGTTTTCCGGAAAATATAGCAAATGGTTTTAAAACACCGGGTAAATTAATAGTATAATTTTTATATCATTATAATAAGTATGAAAATATGTTAGGATCATTGTCGGGAGTATCGGTTATATAATTAGTAGTGAAAACTGAGTGGTAACGTTAATTACAAATTAATCATACGTAAATAGAAATAATGCATATCCGTGCATGAACTAATGTACTGATGATGTGTAGACTACTTCTAGTCTATATGACGGGTCCTTAATGATGATGCATGAATATGCCGCTAAACCTTACCGGTTACGCCTATTTGAATACCCGTAAACCTAGTTTACGAAGTGATGAACGATAACCATGAATAGTGAATTCTTCCGAGAATGAATAGTGTCATGTGAATAGTAAAATTTCTGAACGCTTCTCAGAATCTCAAATTGACTCCGAAAACGATGAATAGTGAAATGTGAATAGTGATCGGTGAATAGTAAATGATGAATAGTAATTTCCCGAGATGAATAGTGAATATGGAAAATATCCTGAAAATGCGGGTTGTGACATATTCAAATAACATTAAAAACATTACAAAAATTCTTCATCGTCGTCCTCATCGTCATCATCACTACCATCTTCGTCTTCATTCCTTTAATTGACTTGATTTCTACGATTTCTCCAAATATGTTCGACTAAATCAGATTTTAAGTTTAGATGAGTTGATGAATCAATAAGCTCCTGGGTAACTACTAACGGTTCTTCATGTGTTCTTAAGGGATCATGATCACGATGACCCTGTTCTTTGAACCATGCAGGACATATCGCTCGCTGCTTGTGTCGAATGATCATATTATGTAATATGATAAATGTCTATATAATATCTTGGAGATCCTTATTATACAGCCCTCGAGCCGGATCTTTAATCATTTTTCACTTCTTCTTCAACACACCAAAAGCCCGTTCCACATCTTTCCTTGCTGCTTCGTGCTTCCTCTTGTACAATATTATTTTTTCATCACCCGTGGGAGGATTTGAAATGGACTTAATAAGAACGGAACATTGTGGATATATCCCGTCAGTAAGATAATATCCCCTTTTATATTGTACATCGTTAGCATCGAATTCAAGGTCTGGTGCTCTCCCAGATTTGATATCATTGAAAACAGGTGAATGATGTAAAACGTTTACGTCATTATTCATACCGGAGACACCAAAGAACGCATGCCAAATCCATAAATCGTGGGAGGCAACCGCTTTCAATAAAATGAATGGATGTGGCCCATGATCACCCCTAGTATATTGACCTCTCAAACCATTTGGGCAATTCTCCCACTCTCAACTTGTACAATCAATGCTTCCCATCATCCCAGGAAACCCATGCTTATGCTCGTGATGAGCATATAATCTTTCAAGGTCAGTATACGTGGGCTTTTGCAAATACTCAGCACCATATAACTCCATGATAACATTGCAAAACTTACGGAGACAATCACGGGATGTTGTTGCAGCCACTGTTAGATTCTCGTCAAGAGAATCAGGAACGGCCGCGTATCCCAATTGACGAATGGCCGTAGTACACTTGACCAATGGGCTAATACCAGGCATGCCCCTACAATTAGGAGTTTGTTGAAAATAAGAAGAATAATCGGTTACCTCTCGAACAATTTGTGTGAAAAGTTCTCGGCTCATTCGGAATCGCCGAGAGAATGTTCTTTCGTCGAACTGCGGGTTTTCGGAGAAGTATGCCGCCACTAAACGATTATGAGCACCAGAATGATCCCTACGTATGTACCTTCTTGGAACTTTTGGCTGTGATGCTTGGTAAGCATTCTAAGCAAACTCTGCAAACTCCGTAAACTCACTCACAACTTCATCATCGTCGGAAGACAAAGAACCGAATAATAGTTCGTAAGACATAATTAAAAGAATGTGTTTGAAAGTATTGATAGAAATGTTGTTTGAAATTGTGTGTTTAGAAGTGTGCTTGAATTTAGGTTGGTATTTATAAGGTTGTAAAGTGATAAAATTTTAAAAAAAAAGTTTTTTTTTTTTATTTTTTATTTTTTTTTTTATTTTTTATTTTTATGCGACGGTTGAATTTAAAGTGTGTACAATCGGTCACAAAATCGACCGATACTTGATTTCTAGCAACCATGACCGATATTTGACCTCCCCTCCACAATGGTGGTGACCGACTTTGTAGTCAGTCGAGCAATGTGACCAACCGATATTATCCGTCCTATTGTACACAGCCTAAAGTACATTAAATAAATAATTCAAAAGAAGTTTTTATTTAATAACACTTTACCCCAAGATTAAATGGAAATTGTAGAGCAAATTTGTAACTACACCAAATCCTCGTGTTGACACCAAGTATATTAGCGGGGAAATTTGCATTTTTATGACTGAATATGACAATATGTGACTTATTTCCAATTTAACTTAACTTTGTGTCATATTTTTATATACGTAAATCAATTTGCATTGTTGTAAATTACTTTGTGGCATATTTCCACTTATAAAGTTTCTTTAATAATTTTTTCGCAAAAATAGCATAAAATACATTGCGATGTTTAGGTGAGATAAGGACAATTTTGCTAGTTGGAAATAAAAATTTCAGATTAAGTAATACTTCATCAGTTTTAAATTAAATGTTCATTTTCATATATTTTAAGACAACAACAAATCAAGTTAAAAATAAGTGACATTTTCATATATTTTCATAAATGATGTGCAGTTGTGTCAAGCGATTGATTGCAATTAATGTGATACTTCAGCAACATTCCATTGTACTTAAACGTTTTTTTGGAGTAATATATTTTACCCGGTGGAATACCCTTTACCCAAACATTTTCGATAAAAAAGAATACAAATTTCCCAATTAGTACACATTGTGAACTGTAAGTGTATCGATGTATGATGTATATAGCGAGTGTAAAAGAGATGGATAATGTTCGTTTACCAGTTTTAGGTTGGTGATATGTCAATTATGAATAATGTCATTCTACAAGGTCGCGGTCAAGAAGATACGGACAAATTTTACCTACTTCTCTTTCTATTTTTATATCATTGTGATTTTTAATGTTTAGGAGTTTTTATTACTTTAAAACTTCAGTCTTAACATAAAATAGAAAGTGCTCAACAAGACATATGTCTTGTTACGAATCTAACAATTTGTAGTTAGATAATATAAACATCGCATACATAATGATATTCTTTCTATTATTGGTTTCTAAATACGTGTAAATATTTCTAAATACATATGTCTTTTTACGAATCTAACAATTTGTAGTTAGATAATATAAACATCGCATGCATGACGATATTCTTTCTATTATTGGTTTCTAAATACGTGTAAATATTTAAAAATTAAGATGACGAACTTTTAAGCATATTTTATCTTCGTATGGTCAAGAAATCACTAGTGGACTTTTTTAAAGGCAAATATATATATTACCAAGAAGCTAGTAAATCGACATTCGACCAACTGATTCTCATCTTCTAACAAATATTCCTTGACCCTCTAAATTCAAAATACTAACTAGAAACTAGTCACTAATGGACTTGTAAGGAAACAAAATGTATTTGTCCCAAGCTATAGAGAGCATTGACTCCGCAATCGACCTGCTGAGATATGTAGGAAAAAAACAATTGACGAGTAAAGGTGTTACACACATACAATAGTATAGTATAATTTTATGTTTACAAGGTTATCTAATATAGCTATGTATCAATTTTATGCTAATTCAAACATAAAAATTGCATTTTTTTTTAAACACCCATGAATATCCATTTAGTAAAGAAAATATGTCACCATGACATCCATGAAAACAATTTTCGACAATTTTGGAGCATTTGGCTAGTTTGTTAAATAAAGTTGGCATAAACAAGCACAAAATGATACTTTGACAACCTCAAATATCTTTTGAGTTTATACGTTTGTCAGTATTTGAATAGTCTTTCCTAATGTAGAAGTGCATTAAATTGCAAAACCTCAATTCTTTTGAGATTTTTAAAAATTTGGATCCAACATTCTTGAAATTGATACTTACCTACTTTTTATTAAACGTATGAAGTTGATTTTCCAACTCGCTCCTGACACTTAAATGTTACATTGATTTGTAGGTATTTGGTGAGTCGAGGGTGTATAACACCATTGTGTGATCTCTTAATATGGCTTGACCCAAGGATTGTGACTCTCTCTATAGAAGGGCTTGAGAACATTCTTAAGGTTGGTGAAGTGGAGAAGAACTTAGGAAACAGTGGTGACGTTAATTTCTATGCTCAGTTGATTGATGATGCCGGGGGGCTGGAAAAGATTGAGAATTTGCACAGTCATGACAACAATGAAATATACGAGAAGGCTTTTAAAATTCTTGAGACATATTAATTGAAGGAAGAGATGAAGCTGTGTTAAAATTTTTGAGACATAAAGTGTTTGATCACAGCCATTGATCGGTTTGAACCAGGAAGAAAACCTCTTAAGAGGTCTTTTGTGTTAATATTTGTATTTTTTTTCTTACTTCCCGGAATGTGTCGTAGAGGTAGAAAAATGAACGGGTCAGGTGGGTAGGGTACTGGGTTCGGGTCAAAATGGGTAGTTCTTTAGTGTGAATTTAGATGGGTAAACTTGCCATCTCTACTACAATGTAGAAAATAATGTTAACACCTTGATATTGCAACAATTTTCACAATGTTAATATATCTAAAACTACTACAAATATCATCTAAGGTCTATGAACAAGGTTCAAGAGGTACGTACAATATACATTCACAAGTTTTTTTTTACCATATTTTAAATTATAATAGATTATGAATCACAACCTACTTTTACTTACATTTTCTATGGACTATTAGGTGTACACAGAATAGACATTTGTTATTAAATTGATTAGCGCCCACATATGTCATTTGCTATTCAGGACCGTCAAATTTAGAGATGACAATGCATAGACGTTTATTATTTAAATTGTTACAAACTCAATTGATTATCGAATAATTCACGTATTATCTCATTGTTTCTTTCATATATTAATGGAACATGTTTACGTTCATTGTTTTCTTATTATCTCATTTTATATTTCTTTAAAAACCCCGTGAATTCACGGGTCTTTAAGCTAGTCTATTATATTCTTATTTAATATCTTATATAATCAAGGTAAAATGTCCAGTGTCAAACATATTAATATATAATCAAGGTAAAATGTCCAATGTCAAACATAAATGTCAAATTCTATTTAATTAGATCATTGTTAATCAAGTTTGAGTATAATGGCAACTTGTAGCTAAACAACCATTAATTCTTCATACCAAGGAGGCCAAGTATGGCTTTCAAAACGATCACCTGCATTAAATTTAGTTACTATTTTTCCGATGTTTGGCCATCTTTGGTCGATTTACAAATTAATTACCAACATCGACACGTACACGAGACATATTTAAAATCACTACTTTGAAACATCATTCATGTTTCTAGAAATATATAAACGTAAATAAATACTTGCTAAAGCTAGAAAAAAAGTTCGCGCTTAATTCAAGAGCTTGAAAATATTCGCCAGCAATGAGAAACAGACGACGGGTTATTTTAAGATGAGCATCAAACTTATTATTTCTAGCAGTGCTATTTAGTTTTGTAAATTTAGATATATTTTTGTACCTCCTAATAATTTTCTGTTAGTTTATGAGATTAAAAAAGTTTGTTATTTCTTTAAGAACTTAAGGCTACTAGCAGCGGGTCGTAAAACATCGATCGAGTAGATCGAGCGATCGATTTCCAACATCGATCGTCCCACTGTGGCTACAAGGCAATATCGATCGCCGGTAAGGAAGAAAGCACAAATCGATCGTATATCCGCTCGATATTGAATGTACATTTCAAATAAATGTAACCGTTTGTTGCCAAAAAAAAAAAAAAAAAAAAAAAAACTTTTTTTCCAAAATATTTACCACTTTCCATCCTATAAATACCCACATCAAACCCACTTTCAAACACACAATTTCAAAAACAATTCATCCAAATTCACATCAAAAAACACACAATGTCAAAGAAAAACACTCCACAATCAAAAAACCGACGATCCCGACTACCTCAAAATGCACCAGACATAAATTTCTCTCCGCAAAACAACTTTGAACTAACCGGCATAACACCACCACAACAAGAGAACATACGCTTTCGTCCACCATCTTTTGAATATCCAACACAATTACCACAAGTCAATCAAAGAGAAAACTTGTTTTCCGTTCGTCGTCCTTTTGTCCCACCGCAACGTGTTGATTACAATCAAGAACCAAGTGAGGCACCTTATCGGCCTAACATGGATTTTTTGCATTCTTCCCAACCGTATCAAGAACATTCTCCGATTCGGTCTACTAATCTTGATATGAATTTGGATGATTGGGCAGACTATCATAACTATGGGTATTCGACCCAACCCTATCCGAGCCAAGACTACTCGAGTCAAGATGCTTCGATGGGGCAAGGTTCGGGTCACGGTTCTTACCACGGTTCTTTCCATGGTTCTATGCCCGTTAATGACGATGACGATGTCGAAGTCGAAGAGACATCACCCGTCAAGCCAAAGAAGCCTTCGCGGCGTGCTACAAAGGCGAAAGGCAAAGGCAAAGGCAAAGGCAAAGAACTCGCACCGGCCAAAAAAATTGAACCATGGACTACCAGAGAAGAGGTCATTCTTTGTAAAGCTTTCGTCTTTGTTTCTGAAAATGAAAAAAAAGGAAACGCTATGAACAGACACAAATTTTGGGAGAAAGTGGTAGGCTACTTTTATAGAGAAACTGGTTCAACAGACCGGACATCGAATTCGATCATTTCCAAATGGAAGACTAGAATTCGTTGTCAAGTTGCGAATTTTGGTGCTATTGTTGATAATATCAACAAGACGCATGGAAGTGGTGAGAATGACTTTGACGATATGTCCAAAGCTCATATGGAGTATCGTTCGCGTTACGGTCAAAATTTCACTATGGTGGAGTGTTGGAAAATTTTGAGGGGGCACGATGCTTGGAAGCAAGAGGTACCCCTTTTTCAATCGGGCGTTCGAAAGAAACTGAAGGGTTTAACAACTACTTCGGGGTCAACACAAGGCCCCCCGAATTATCAAGACTTGGATGATGATGATGAATGAAACGGAGGATGATACTAGAGAATCACGACCACAAGGTCGTGACCAAGCAAGGAGGAAATCATCCACCTCCTCCTCTCGTGAAACATCAAAATCATTCGTGAGTGGCCTAATAGCGGATTTGTGGAAATCAAGACCGTCAAAGAAGGAAAAAGGTAAAGAGCGTGATGAGTCGTGGAGACAAATGAAGGAACGAGAGCTAGCACTCAAAGAACAAAAATTGGAATATCAACGAAAGCTCTTGCAATGCCAGGAGGAACAAAAGGAACTCTTGAAAATTACCAAACGGGATCAAGAATTGATTTTCTACAACTCGGCAATCGACCCCAATTTGCCCGAACGACAACGAGAGGAACTTATGCGAATTAAAGCGGAAATCAAGGAACGCCATAATCTAGATTATTAGTTTTTAAATAAGTGTTTGCGTGTTTAATTTTTAGTTGTTTAAGTTTTTTATTTAATTGTAATTTCGTATCGTTTCGTTTATGTAATATTTACGTTTTATTAATAAAATTTGTGTTTGTGTTAAATAATGTTTAAAAAAAAAATAAAAAAAAAAAAAATGGATGATGCAATATGGGTTGCCACTGTGATGAAAGAGATGAATATAGGTTGAGGAGAGAGAAAGCTGAGGTGGCAGCCGGAAAGATAATGCAATATAGGTTGCGACTGTGAGTAGCCTAACAAACGTGTATGGAAACTAATTCACCATTAGAATAAATTAGTACCCACGTATGTTACTATTGAGGTGGACATATGAAATGATGAAAAGAGATGAATAAATTAGCACCCACGTATGACACACGCTTCAAATTTACACACACTCCATACAAGATGGAGTAGTCGGCAATTCTAGTGCTTACCTTTTTCTTTCAAACGCGGATGAAAGTACTAGAATTATTTGACTTAAAATAAGATGGGTCAAATTTCTTACCAATTTTATGTTTCGTACGTGGCTAGCTCCAATTTGGTTTTTCTATCAAAGTAAAAATAGAAATCACAAGTAAAACCTAGTTTGCAATAGGACCTTGCTCAAGTATTGGTCGACTCCAAAAACATCAAATGGGTGATGTACGGTTAGATACTAGAGTGTAGAGGCTAAGATTTATGAGAAAAAATAATGACAATCAAGTATTAGAGGTGCGATATTTATGGGGTGTTTGGCTAAGTTTATATGATGGGCATATAAGCTTATTAGCTTATATAGCTTAAATAAGCGCAAACCAAGTGCTTGGCTAAACTTGTATGCATGGGCCTAGGATCGCTTATATAATGGGGTTTTTATAAGCTCTATAAAAAGGTATTTATCTAAGCTTATGAATTGGGCTTATGCTTATCTTATATAAGCTACTTATGGCTTATATATCATAAGCTTGTAAGACCATACCTAGAGTGTTTGATTTAGCTTAAGTTGGCAAATGATCAAAAAGTACACGAGTTGAAAAATAAGAATGTTAGATTAAGTATAAATAAGGGTAAAATTGTGTTGGGATTTATATTTGAGTTGATAAATACAAAACAATAAGTGAAGAATGAAGACAATGCAAAACACGATGGACTTTGTTGGGTATGCTTCTCGCACCAAAATGTGACAACATATTTGGGGTTACATTAGTTATCTTATTTGCCACAAACACATGGACTAAATGTGTCATTATTGTAAAGTCATGTGTTTTGGCCCTATAAATACCCCTCCTAGACTTCACTAGGAGGGTTGAAGCTTGTGTGTTTAATTTCACCTTTCATATTATCAATAATATCATCAAGTTTCCTCTTTATTTTTCTTTACTTTCTCTCACTAAACCTTTGCCATGGAGATGATGTTCTATCATCATCCAAGACCTCCCGATTCACAATATGTTAACCAAAACACGATCCATCAATTGGTATCAGAGCCATGGTATTAGTTTTGGTTGATTTTGTTGTTATTTATCTTGTCAAAACTGTATTTTTTAGATCTGTTGAACCGATTCACTGTTTTTTATTATTTCTTTTGGGTCAACAGTTTGATAGTCAGTTTGATACAAATCCTTAACTGTTATTATTTTTCTTGGGCTTTACTGTCTACAACATTGATGAACTCAAATAAGTACATTTTATTACTATCATTTTATTACTATCATTTATCCTAATTATTTGACTTGTTTTATTATATTATGTATGAGGATTGATACTTAATCGTTCACTTTTGTAATTCTCAGGTAAAAACAAGCATTTGGTGAAACTTGGCGATTTTGGACTAATTATGGAGCAAAACATGCAAGAAGTTAAGAGTCTACTGAAATGTACAAGATCAAGACTATTCTGCTCCAGATGCGCCGCATCTCACTTATGACATGCGCCGCATCACTATCAATATTTCACCAGATACGATCCAAGATACAAGAGGACATGCGCCGCATCCTAGAATGGAGTTACGCCGCATCTTCTGGCGGTGTACGAATATTCCTGAATATTATAATCTTGGACCCCACGCGAAGTTAAGTCAATGCGCCGCATCTACTTACTAGATGTGCCGCATCTTACCCTCAGACATAAACTATAAATACCCCAAGACCAGACGAATTCCGAAGCTTTGGAAGTCAACACATAGAAAGCCGAAGTACAGAAACCTAGGACGAATTCAGTCAAGGCAGCAGCACAAGACACACCAAAACAAAGATACAAGAGCTGTAAGAAGGTGCTGCATGTGTTTAATTCATTAAGTAGTTTTGTTTTATTGTGTTAGGAAACTTTAATTCATCAAGATTGGTGGCTTGTGTAATGTGACAACGGAAAGATTGCACTCCCTTAAAACTGCTTTCTCATTAATTAAAGTTTATATGTTGATGTCTTTGGTGACTTTTATTAGTGCATTGATAACCTCTGTGTCTAGCTGAGCGTTGATCGGGTCGCCATGCCTCTGCCCTCGCCTATTTATTAGATCGCCTATGCATTCTATGGTCTGTAGAAAAGTAGGAAGAAAGATAAATAGGATAGTCATAAGTAATCATTAAGGGTTTACTCACCGATAAGATTAGAACCAACGAGAAAGGACTTAATCTCGGTGCGTTGCATCGAACTATACACTTCATATAACACTAGCAATAAAACAAGTGACAAACTACTTATCTATCAGGACAGCCCTCTTATTGTCTCGAGTAGTTATTTGTGTACGTGTGTGCTACTTGCTGATTCGTGCCTATTGGTTTAGTTTATTATTTAATTGCAACCAAATCGTGTCAGTCTCTCAGGCTGAACCCCCCTTGCGTTAGAATAGGTTGTATAGCTAACTTAATATATTAAAATACTGATTAGAATAACTAGATAATACGTTCCACTCTTAGTGATCGACACTCTACTTACCATTATATTCATACTGACCGGGTACACTGCTCGTTAAGTGTGTGTGTTATTGATAAGTCGGCTAAATATAAATTTAAAACTTGAGTAGGCATTAATACTGCTAAACCGCAACGACACATCGCACGCATCAAGTTTTTGGCGCCGCTGCCGGGGAGTGAATTGTTATTATCTGTTAATTTGATTAGTATTTTAATTAGGTTTTTAATTTTTAATCTAACCACTAATTTTGTTGTGTATTAGGTTAATTTGCATTCATTGTAATATTTTGCATATTTTCTGTTTTTGTGTGTTATTTGTTTGCTTTTATTTTGTTTATTTTCGTGTGTTTTATTTGTTTTTAATTTTTCGTATTTTTTTGTATTCTGCCATTGTTGTACTGAGCTAAATCGAACGATACGGCGCATCTATCTTCATAGATACGGCGTATTGCGTTCAAATTTTTTATAAAATACAACGCGTTTAATTAATTCGATACGACGCATCTTTTCCCCAAGATACGGCGTATCTGTTTTTGATAAAAAAAATTTCTAAACGTTAAGGCCATACGACGCATCTGCTCTAGCAGATACGGCGTATCTATTATTTTAATTAAAAACAGTTTTCGAATTATTAAACAGATACGGCGCATCGATCTCTGTCGATACGGCGTATCTTCTGAATCAAAAATCTTATATTTTGAAACGTAACGAAAATACGGCGCATTAACTTTTGTTAATACGACGCATTTAATTTTATAAAATATCGATTTTTGATAATTAAAACAGATACGGCGCATTCAAATTTCTAAGCGGCGTATCTATTTTCTGAATAAAAGTCTGATTTAATTTTAACGATTATAAGATACGGCGTATCCAACTTTTTGGATACGGCGCATCGTCTGCAGATGTCAGTTATTTTTATTCTTATATCCGTTTCTATATTCATTAATTTCTCTTCTAGCGAACAAATCCTACTGATGATTCTACTTGTGATGACAGATTTTGCTATGGATGACATGTCAGTTAACGGATATCTTGCTAAGGAATTCTTGCTTTCGGATTCATTCAATGTGCTCATGATCGATACGGATTTATTCTCTTGGGAGACCCCTCTTGAAGCTGCTTTTAAGGAATTCATGCGTTTATGCAACATTGACAAAGGGGTATTCTCTTATGATGTATTTGTGAGATACACTGGAGATGAACTGTTGCTCTTATGGCCTATCATTGAATCCAAAGGATTGAACTGGACTACTATCGAAGAAGATGATGGGAAATTCTACCTTGCATACATGGACTCAAGCAACAACAGCTGTGGTGGAGGCAATACCCAAATCTCTTACATGCCTTATTCCGAACAGTACTGGGGATTAAATGAGAACTATCTGGACGATGAAAGAATTTATGCTGTGGCGGAGTTACTATTTCATGGCAAGTTGGTAAGATTGATGGACCTCTCCCTCAATGATTGGCTTGAACTTAAATATGGTAGTCCGAAATTTGCCCCCGCAAATGAAGTCAAGCAGATTATGACTTCATGGTTGACACGGAGCTTTAGGGAGCAATTTAACGAGTACATGGAGATAAGAAGGAATATGATTGGAAAAGCTTGCTTTGACGTTAACCACGATCCTAACGATGTTAATTTTTCAGAGTGGTTGGCTAGTAAGTTTAATAACCATAAGAGCATGGATCGAGCTACTAAGGATGCATTATGGGTATATTGGATGAGAGGAGAAGACGAAGAAGTAGAGAGCGACTATGGGTCGTCACTTCATGATTCTACAGTCAATGAGGGAATTGAAGAATTATTCAGAATAGACATTGACGTGTTCGATTATGAGACGCCCTTGTGCAAGCAATTCAAGGAATTTAACTACCTTCTTCAAGTCGACGATGATGTGCTTACTGGAGATTTACCAGGATTCAAGACTTGTGATGATTTCAAAAACACCTGGTACTACGAATGGAATGATCAAGTACAATGGGTTTGGGATAAACCATAGGAATTTGAGCACATTAATCACACATGTACACCTTTCGTTTTCAAGGATGGGAGTAGTGTTTGGCCGACCTGTGATTATAAGAGTAACGGAACCTGTAATGGGGGAAGTATTATTGGGATGAAACGGGTTGGAAAAGATGTAACCTTTGAAGATTATGAGTGGTACGATAATGTTGAAGACTGCCCACGAAAATCGGAAGCTTTGCAAGAAAAGGGTAGAATTGAATACTTGAAAGGACTTAAGGGAACATCAAATACTACTTTCTGGGAATGGGTGCATGAACAATTTGATGATTACACGAAGCTTAGTCGACGGCTACAATGGGAATTGGAAAGAGAGTGGGAGGCAATTCAAGAAGATGATAGCAATGAGTCATTAATCAATGAACTTGATGACTATTTAATTAAGGATCCTTATTTTAAGTATGTTGATAATGACGAGGAAGAATTCACCAAAAGAAAGTTTCAACTACTTGGGATCCCTTATAATAAGCCACCCATGATTATTTCTGAAAAATTTAAAATCATCAAATATTCTTTGGGACCAGAGGAAGAGTATGTTGCGACGACGACCAAGAGTTATACTAGATTAAGTCGAACGGAGGAAAACGTCGCAGAGCTATACGGGAACATCTTTCGGATGAAGGAAGAAGGATGGACCGTGACAAGAACTAAATGATGAGCTGAACGTGAGTCTAACTTGAAGACTCTGGAATAAAGACAAGTGCTTACCGGGAGACAACCCGGATTTATCTTTTAATTTTCTGTTTGTGTCGAGTCAGTCAGGCCGCAGAGGATACGGCGCATCTCAATCCTGAGATGCGACGCATCTCCTGCAATGGTCATATCTTTATTTTTCTGCATTTTTTATTTTTCGACTTTAAAACTTTTTATCAGTTTATTTTAATGCGGCGCATCCCTGGTTAAGGATGCGGCGCATCTTTTATTCTGATCCGTATTTATTCCAGGCTCGATACGGCGTATCTTCTTTCATAAGATACGGCGCATCGACTGACCTGATGATTTTTCATTTTTATTTTTATGTTTTATTTTTACCTAACTACTAATGTATTATGCAAGTTTGAACCTTTCTTACCTTAGGTATGTTTTAAAGCCTTGGTGGTATTATAGATTCCTGCATTTCCTGTGGATACATCTATTATGAAGCTTAAACGTTCTAATCCACAAGAAAGATGATTTTTGCTCTTATACAAATGGAGGATCATACCGAGCAAATCTCAGGAGAGTTTTTCTGTTCTAATTCTTTTACTTTCCAGTTTTTTTTAACCTTTGATACAAACAACGAGGACGTTGTTTAACTTAAGTGGGGGGATTGGAGAATTAGAACACTTAACACTTACTTGTCCTAAACTTTTCAAAATATGCTTAAAAAGTGCTTAATATATAAAAATTTTAAAATTTTTAGCATGTTTTTGTTTAAAGTCTAAGTTGCATAGCTGCACACATAACATTATTTTCAAAAATTGTGAACTTATCAAAATTCACAAATCTATGAGTGTGCCGGTGACTTGTAAACTTTAGAACTTGGCTTGTATACTATTCGAGACCACCATAATAAGTATTATTTATATAATTGGAGTGACATGTCTAACGCGGTAAATTTCTAGGATTACACCCAAAAAGCCTTATATGTTATGTGTTATTAACTAACTACACTGGTTAGTTAACCCCCGTATAAACCCTTTGTTACTCTCACTTTTAGAGTAAGATACCCCTAGAAAAACCCTTAGAGCCATTCCTTTCGTTTCTTACACCTTTGTTATAATGTTTCGTTACACCCTTACACCTTAGCCTACCCTGTAGATTAAGATCCGTGGTTGATTGCTTTAGGCAAAGTGTGTTTCCTTACATTACCTGTGTTCGCGTGCGTAATTCATTATCTTTGATTAGGTCGGGAAATTGCACAATGCAATTGGAGTGAAAGTAAATATTGTATATCTTTGAGTTTATTTTTCGTGTGTTTACTACTTTCACTATTACCGTTATTTCTGAAGTCATGAACAGTTTGGAAAAATTATCCAGAATTATCATTTTAGTGATGTGGTGAAATTTTACACATCTATATGTTGATGTCAAAAAAAAAAAAAAAAAAAAAAAAAAAAAAAAAAAAAAAAAATCGAAAAAATAGAAAAGAAAAAGAAAAAGAAAGAGTTGGATGTTTGTTTTAACCAACGATGTAAAGTTTTGTATTAAGTGGTCGATATCACCACTAGTTGTTGTATATTATATCTATGGATTGAATGGGAGTTGGCAGTTATGGGAACGCCAACTAAGGTTTATTCTTTGATTAAGATCTTGTTGAGTATAATTCGTGTCTACCTAAAGCGTGTGTTTCAAGTGTTAAAGCGTGAGTTATTCAATGATATGAGTCTTATTCATGGGATAGTTGGGATAGTGATTAACCACACTTAGGATTTTAATTTATTTGTTTTGTTTATTTTTCATTTTTACACCAATTTATATCCCAAATATTATCCATACCCTTCATTATTCTTTATCCAACCAAACCTTTGATTTATTGAGATTAGGGATTTGAGCAATCTTAAGTATCGTAGTCGTGGATTCGGCTATGTATTTATGATTTTGTCGCCCTTTTTGATATATTATTATTGGTGAAGTTTGGACCTATCTTTAGCCTATTCGAGTTAAGGATTTGAGCAATTGCAAGTATCGTGTTCGTGGATTCGATCATGTATTTGTGATTTTGTCGCCTTTTCTGGAATTTGAGATCGATAGTGATTAAGAATAATTAACCCTTTAAGCCTATAAACCCTTTTTACCGCTTTAGACTTGTTATTCCTTGGCTTTAGTAGGGGAGATGTGTATACTTGCCAAGCTTATGATAGAATATTCGTCACGATTGGACAGTTAAACGATTAGATTTGCTTTTATCGAAATATTTTATTTTACTTCTAATGCGTTAAGTGTTTAGTTGTGTGATTATGGCAAAAATGAATACATGCTTAAATATAAAAATAAATCCTAATATCTTTTAGGATACATTTTCATAAGATTTAATTCTAAGGTTTACTTGGGGACAAGTAAAGTTCAAGTGGGGGGATATTTGATGAACTCAAATAAGTACATTTTATTACTATCATTTATCCTAATTATTTGACTTGTTTCATTATATTATGTATGAGGATTGATACTTAATCGTTCACTTTTGTAATTCTCAGGTAAAAACAAACATTTGGTGAAACTTGGCGATTTTGGACTAATTATGGAGCAAAACATGCAAGAAGTTAAGAGTCTACCGAAATGTACAAGATCAAGACTATTCTGCTCCAGATGCGCCGCATCTCACTTATGACATGCGCCGCATCACTATCAATATTTCACCAGATACGATCCAAGATACAAGAGGACATGCGCCGCATCCTAGAATGGAGTTACGCCGCATCTTCTGGCGGTGTACGAATATTCCTGAATATTATAATCTTGGACCCCACGCGAAGTTAAGTCAATGCGCCGCATCTACTTACTAGATGCGCCGCATCTTACCCTCAGACAGAAACTATAAATACCCCAAGACCAGACGAATTCCGAAGCTTTGGAAGTCAACACATAGAAAGCCGAAGTACAAAAACCTAGGACGAATTCAGTCAAGGCAGCAGCACAAGACACACCAAAACAAAGATACAAGAGCTGTAAGAAGGTGCTGCATGTGTTTAATTCATTAAGTAGTTTTGTTTTATTGTTTTAGTAAACTTTAATTCATCAAGATTGGTGGCTTGTGTAATGTGACAACGGAAAGATTGCACTCCCTTAAAACTGCTTTCTCATTAATTAAAGTTTATATGTTGATGTCTTTGGTGACTTTTATTAGTGCATTGATAACCTCTGTGTCTAGCTGAGCGTTGATCGGGTCGCCATGCCTCTGCCCTCGCCTATTTATTAGATCGCCTATGCATTCTATGGTCTGTAGAAAAGTAGGAAGAAAGATAAATAGGATAGTCATAAGTAATCATTAAGGGTTTACTCGCCGATAAGATTAGAACCAACGAGAAAGGACTTAATCTCAGTGCGTTGCATCGAACTATACACTTCATATAACACTAGCAATAAAACAAGTGACAAACTACTTATCTATCAGGACAGCCCTCTTATTGTCTCGAGTATTTATCTGTGTACGTGTGTGCTACTTGCTGATTCGTGCCTATTGGTTTAGTTTATTATTTAATTGCAACCAAATCGTGTCAGTCTCTCAGGCTGAACCCCCCTTGCGTTAGAATAGGTTGTATAGCTAACTTAATATATTAAAATACTGATTAGAATAACTAGATAATACGTTCCACTCTTAGTGATCGACACTCTACTTACCATTATATTCATACTGACCGGGTACACTGCTCGTTAAGTGTGTGTGTTATTGATAAGTCGGCTAAATATAAATTTAAAACTTGAGTAGGCATTAATACTGCTAAACCGCAACGACACATCGCACGTATCAAACATCAATATCATTTGTATGACTGTTTCATTAATCATCCCGTGAAAAGTTTATGGTCCGAATATAGTGGTCTGAAACAAGATCGATTACTGGTCTGGAAAAGTGGTTGTTATGTGGTCAGAAAAAGGGTTCGATAAGTGGTCGAAAACTGGGTAGCAAAAAGGCGGACGGAAAAGATTGTCGGAAACTTTTGGCCGGAATCTCGTTGGATTTCTTGGTCAAAAAGTCAAAACCCATTTCTCTCGAAATTGCTTGTAAAGCAATTCCGAGAAACCCTCTTCTTTCGGAATTCGATTTCTTGTAAAGAAATTCGATGTTTTTCGCAATTGCGTCTCGCAAATGCAAGTTTTCTCGCAAATGCAAGTTTTCTCGCAAATGCGTTTTTCTCGCAAATGCCTCTTTTCGCAATTGCCGGTCAACAGGTCAACGGGTCAAACTTTTTCGCAATTGCCGGTCAACGGGTCAAACCTTTCGCAATTGCCGGTCAACGGTCAACAGTCAAACTTTTCAAAGTTAAAAAAAATAATAATAATAAAAGAAGATGAAGAACAGAACAGACAAATTGACCACTAACAAAACTACCACAGACTGAGTCCTAATTTCAACATCAGTTCGTATCATATATAATCCTAACCTACAACTAATCCTAATCAAGTTTCAACCATAATCCTCACCATCTCTCCCCAACTCCAATCAACCACTTTCATGACTCGAACATCATACATAACAAAAACAAAATAAAGATCTCAGTTTGGTTTATTTCGTATCTCGTATGAGATTTTCAGAACCTTCAAGATTTGCTCAAAACGAAATGAAACCAAGTCATCATCGATCTAGCTTTCGAAGCAAAAGCCTCTTTCAATATCCGAAAACTTAAAGTAAGGACAAAACAATCTTGTTTCATCCTTTCTTTGGTTCGGTTTAAACAAAAACGAAAACAAAAAACGTGTCTCACCTTACCCGAGACCCATAGGATCTTGAAGCCGAAAAATGCTTTCTTGATTTGGATAGAGCAGTAAACTTAATTACAACAAGGTGAAGGTTCGGTGGAGATAGTTGTTGTGGTTATGTTGCGTTGATTTGTTTGGATGAGATAAGGGGTGATTAGGGATTGAAACAAGAGGAGCGTAACTGATTATAAAAAGGGACGGATTTGTTTTTCTTTCCCAGATCTAATACTTTTATGTGGTAGGCTGATTAGTTATGTGAGTTTAGGGTAAAAGTGGTGTCTTATATCCCTCTTTTTAGGGTTGTAAGTCTTTGATTCAGGACTGGATCAACACATCGCCTTTATGCTATATCCAATGTGAATTGGGCTTTACGTGAACTGGTTGGGCTTAACATAATTTTGTGCCGAATATTTTATAAATTATGTATCATTCATACATTATGTAAAATTTGGGATAAAGTTTGACAAAAAGTGTGGTATTTTGGACAGATTTTCACGGGGATACGTTTTTGACAAGATCGGGATAAAACCATTATCATAGTTCACTTAAACCATCAAAAGGCTAGTGTTGGGTATTGAACCGCAAGATGTGACTAAGGGGTTAATTCTTTATTATTTATTTGAGGTTGAAGTAGAATATCACGGGTGCGTGTACTTAGTATCTTGAAGATATCGGGGTTGGTTGGATGCATGATTCTTCGAGATCCTTGTTCGAGCTTATAACCTTCAAAATGATTAAGACTTGAGTTATCTAGTTATACCTGATGTAAGGAGTTACGTTGTTGTGCTCACAGAGTATAACTATCACTTTAAAAGAGTTACGTTGTAGTGCTCAAGTGTCACACAAAGATGTGGATAATTCAAGATGAGTTCATATACAATTAAGGATGGTTGGATGGGTATATGAAACGACCTATGCTTAAAGGAGTTACGTTGTAGTGCTCAGTATAGGTGCTTAGTCAGACAATAGTGCAAGTTTAAGTCACAAGCTTGGGTTATCTTACTTCAGTCTCAAGTTCGTAATACTGGGTTTTCTCCATCAGTGGTCACTACAAAAAGCCATCAGAATGATAATGGGGTCGGTAAAGAGTTATATGAGAAGAGTATAGAAAAGTAGAGATTTTATCAGCTGTTGATTCTCACGGGCTATTTTTGGTACTTCACACATCTTCGACTAATTGGACATACAGGGTTTACGCTGCCTCCGTTTTCCATCGTAACCATAGTGTGTATGCTTCCGATTCCGCGAAGACATCGTGGGGGAAGAGAGAGTAGATGTGCTATGACTTTCATTGACTTTTCTTGCATTTTTTGCAAAAACACTCTTTTTCCAGATGGATCTGCATTCAGGGGGAAGAAATGTGCACATTGGGGATGCATAACAGACTCACGTGATCGAGCTTACAAATTTATTACTACCGGAAGACGTCCGCAGAGATGATCAGTGGTTCAGTTTTGCGATTTTGGTGTACTCGTTTCAACTTTCGCAGGTTGTGAAGTGTGAAGTAGCCTACTTATGTGAGAAGATCTTGCTAATTTCTCGCATGTTACCCCCGAACAGAGTTTCCGCATTGAGCATAATCGTTACTGATGCGCGTGATGTGTCGTTGCGGTTTAGCAGTTTTAATGCCTACTCAAGTTTTAAATTTATATTTAGCCGACTTATCAATAACACACACACTTAACGAGCAGTGTACCCGGTCAGTATGAAGATAATGGTAAGTAGAGTGTCGATCACTAAGAGTGGAACGTATTATCTAGTTAATCTAATCAGTATTCTAATATCCTAACGCAAGGGGGTTTCAGCCTGAGAGACTGGCACGATTTGTTGCAATTAAATAATAAAATAAACCAACAGGCACGAATCAGCAAGTAGCACACACGTACACAGATAGATACTAGAGACAATAAGAGGGCTGTCCTTATGATTAAGTAGATTGTCACTTGTTTTATTGATAGCTTTATATGAAGTGTATGTAGTTAATCCTTTCTCGTTGGTCCTATTCTTATCGGCGAGTAAACCCTTAATGATTACTTATGTCTAAAAGTTATTCCTAAGTGATCAATTTAGAAACAACCGTGGGAGCCACATTATGTCCCGCAGTCAAATGCCCGCAAGCCACTAATAAACACAGAGGTTATCAATGCACTAATAAGTAGTAACCAAAGACATCAACATATAAACTTTAATTGATGGGAAAGCAAGTATTAAAGGGAGTGCAATCTTTCCGTTGTCACATTACACAAGCCACCAATCCTGATGAATTAAAGTTTGCTAACACAATAAAACAAAACTACTTAATGAATTAAATACACGCAGCACCTTCTTACAGCTCTTGTATCTTCGATTTGGGTGTGTCTTGTGCTGCCTCCTTGACTGAATTCGTCCTCCTGTTCTGCTGTCCGAACTTCGGTTTTAGGGTTTCCGAACTCTTGAATTCGTCTGGTCTACGGGGTATTTATAGTTTCTGTCTGAGGGAAGATGCGGCGCATCTACTAAGTAGATGCGGCGTATGTACTTAACTTCGCGTGGGGTCCAAGATTATAATATTCAGGAATATTCGTACACCGCCAGAAGATGCGGCGTAACCCTTGATTAGGATGCGGCGCATGTCCTCTTGTATCTTGGATCGTATCTGGTGACATCTTGATAGAGATGCGGCGCATTTCGAGAGTGAGATGCGGCGCATTCTGGAGCAGAATTGACTTGATCTTGTCCATGTCAGTAGACTTCCACTTTATGCACGTTTTGCTCCATTATTAGTCCATAATCGCTAAGTTTCACCAATTGCTTGTTTTTACCTGAGAATTACAAAAGTAAACAATTAAGTATCAATCCTCATACATAACATAGTAAAACAAGTCAAATTAATAGGATAAATGATAGTAATAAAATGTACTTATTTGAGTTCATCAAATATCCCCCCACTTGAACTTTACTTGTCCCCAAGTAAACCTTAGAATTTCTCTTATGAAAATGTATCCTAAAAGATGTATTAGGATTTATTTTTATATTTAAGCATGTATTCGTTTATTTCATAATCACACAACTAAACACTTAACGAATTAGAAGTAAAATAAAATAAGTCGATAAAAGCAAATCTAATCGTTTAACTGTCCAGTCGCGACGAATATTCTATCATAAGCTTGGCAAGTATACACATCTCCACCACTAAAGCTAAGGAATAACAAGTCTAAAGCGGTAAAAAGGGTTTTTAGGCTTAAGGGTTAATTATTCTTAATCACTATCGATCTCAAATTCCAGAAAAGGCGACAAAATCACAAATACATGATCGAATCCACGAACACGATACTTGCAATTGCTCAAATCCTTAACTCGAATAGGCTAAAGATAGGTCCAAACTTCACCAATAATAATATATCAAAAAGGGCGACAAAATCATAAATACATAGCCGAATCCACGACTACGATACTTAAGATTGCTCAAATCCCTAATCTCAATAAATCAAAGGTTCGGTTGGATAAAGAACAATACAGGGTATGGATAACATTTGGGATATAAATTGGTGTAAAAATAAAAATAAACAAAACAAATAAATTAAAATCCTAAGTGTGGTTAATCACTATCCCAACCATCCCATGAATAAGACTCATATCATTGAATAACTCACGCTTTAACACTTGAAACACACGCTTTAGGTAGACACGAATTATACTCAACAAAATCTTAATCAAAGAATAAACCTTAATTGGCGTTCCCATAACTGCCAACTCCCATTCAATCCATAGATATAATACAACAAATAGTGGTGATATCGACCACTTACATAACTCTACATCGTTGGCTTAAAATAAACATCCAAACTCTTTTTTTTTTCTTTTTCTTTTCTCATTTTTTCGATTTTTTTTTTTTTTTTTTTTTTTTTTTTTTTTTTTTTTTTTTTTTTTTATTTATTTGAAACATAAACATAGATGTGTAAAATTTCACCACATCACTACAACTTTCTTTCCGGATAATTTTTTCATACTTTTCATACTTTCAGAAATAACGGTAATAGTGAAAGTAGTAAACACACGAAAAATAAACTCAAAAATATACAATATTTACTTTCACTCCAATTTGCATTGTGCAATTTTCCGACCTAACCATAGATAATGAATTACGCACACGAACACAGGTAATGTAAGGAAACACACTCTGCCTATAGCAATTAACCAACCACGGATTCTAATCTACAGGGTAGGCTAAGGTTTAAGGTGTAACGAAACATTTTTAAACATAGGTGTAAGAAACGAAAGGAATGGCTCTGAGGGTTTTTCTAGGGGTATCTTACTCTAAAAATGAGAGTAACAAAAGGGTTTATACGGGGGTTAACTAACCAGTGTAGTTAGTTAATAACACATAACATATAAAGGCTATTTGGTGTAATCCTAGAATTTTACCAAGTTAGACAAGTCATTCCAATTATATAAATAATACTCATTATGGTGGTCTCGAATAGTATACAAGCCAAGTTCTAAAGTTTCAAGTCACCGGCACACTCATAGATTTGTGAATTTTGAGAAATCACAATTTTTGAAAATAACGTCTTGTGTGCAGTTATGTAACTTAGATCTTAAACAAAAAACATGCTAAAAAATTTTTAAGTTTGATATATTAAGCACATTTTAAGCATAATTTTTTGAAAAAGTAGGACAAGTAATTGTTAAGTGTTCTAATTCTCCAATCCCCCCACTTAAGTTAAACAACGTCCTCGTTGTTTGTATAAAAGGTTAAAAACTGGAAATAAAAGAATTAGAACGGAAAAACTCCCCTGAGATTTGCTCGGTATGATCCTCCATTAGTATAAGAGCAAAAATCATCTTCTTGTGGATTAGAACGTTAAAGCTTCATACTTGATGTATCCACAGGAAATCCAGGAAACTATAATACCACCAACACTTTAAAACACACCTAAGATAAGAAAGGTTCAACTTGCATAACACATTAGTAGTTAGGAAAAATAAAACTTAAAAATTAAAACTGAAAGTCATCAGGTCAGTCGATGCGCCGTATCTTATTGAAGAAGATACGCCGTATCGAGCCTGGAATAGATACGGATCAGAATAAAGATGCGCCGCATCCTTAACCAGGGATGCGCCGCATTAAAATAAACTGATAAATAGTTTTAAAGTCGAAAATAAAAGTGCAGAAAAATAAAATAAGATATGACCATTGCAGAGGATGCGTCGCATCTCAGGACTGAGATGCGCCGTATCCTCGTGCGGCCTGGACTGACTCGACACAGAAAACAGAATAATAAAAGATAAATCCGGGTTGTCTCCCGGTAAGCACTTGTCTTTATTCCAGAGTCTTCAAGTTAGACTCACGTTCAGCACTTCATTCCAATATGTCGGGTTCAAACTCCACCATAGTTGTTGTTGCTTGAGTCCATGTATGCAAGAGAAAATTTCCCATCATCTTCTTCTATAGTAGTCCAGTTCAATCCTTCGGCTTCAATGCTAGGCCATAAGAGCGACAATTCTTCTCCAGTATACCTCACAAATACATCATAAGAGAATACCTCTTTGTCAATGTTGCATAAACGCATGAATTCCTTAAAAGCAGCTTCAAGAGGAGTCTCCCAAGAGAATAAATCTGCATCGATCATGAGTACATTGAATGAATCTGAAAACAAGCATTCCATAGCAAGATATCCGTTAACTGACATGTCTTCCATAGCAAAATCTGTCATCCAAGGTAAAATCATCAGTAGGATTTGTTCGCTAGAAGAGAAATTAATGAATATAAAAACGGATATAAGAATAAAAATAGCTGATATCTGCAGACGATGCGCCGTATCCAAAAAGTTGGATACGCCGTATCTTATAATCGTTAAAAATTAATCAGACTTTATTCAGAAAATAGATACGCCGCTTTAGAATTTAAGAATGCGCCGTATCGAATTAATTAATCAAAAATCAACTTATCTAATTAAAATTAAATGCGTCGTATTAACGAAAGTTAATGCGCCGTATTTTCGTTACGTTTAATGAAAAAGATTTTTGATTCAGTAGGATGCGCCGTATCGACAGAGATCGATACGCCGTATCTGTTTAATAATTCGCAAACTGTTTTTAATCAAAATAATAGATACGCCGTATCTGCGAAAGCAGATGCGTCGTATGGCGTTAATGTTTTAGAAAAAATTTTTATCAAAAACAGATACGCCGTATCTGCAAAAGCAGATGCGTCGTATTACTTTATCGCTTAGAAAAAAAAATTTCTTATTAAAAACAGATACGCCGTATCTTGGGGAAAAGATGCGTCGTATCGAATTAATTAAACGCGTTGTATTATTATTATTATTATTATTATTTTTTTTTAAAAAAAATTAAACGCAATACGCCGTATCTGAGAGATCAGATGCGCCGTATCGTTTGATTTAGCACAGTACAACGATAGCAGAACAGAAAAGTACGAAAAATAAAAACAAAAATTAAACACACAAACAAAAATAAACACACAAAAATAAAAGAAAACAATTAACACACAATACAACAAATATGCAAAATAGTACAATGATGCAATTAATCTAATAAAAAGAAAAACCTAATTAAAATACTAATCAAATTAACAGAAAATAACAATTCACTCCCCGGCAGCGGCGCCAAAAACTTGATGCGCGTGATGTGTCGTTGCGGTTTAGCAGTTTTAATGCCTACTCAAGTTTTAAATTTATATTTAGCCGACTTATCAATAACACACACACTTAACGAGCAGTGTACCCGGTCAGTATGAAGATAATGGTAAGTAGAGTGTCGATCACTAAGAGTGGAACGTATTATCTAGTTAATCTAATCAGTATTCTAATATCCTAACGCAAGGGGGTTTCAGCCTGAGAGACTGTCACGATTTGTTGCAATTAAATAATAAAATAAACCAACAGGCACGAATCAGCAAGTAGCACACACGTACACAGATAGATACTAGAGACAATAAGAGGGCTGTCCTTATGATTAAGTAGATTGTCACTTGTTTTATTGATAGCTTTATATGAAGTGTATGTAGTTAATCCTTTCTCGTTGGTCCTATTCTTATCGGCGAGTAAACCCTTAATGATTACTTATGTCTAAAAGTTATTCCTAAGTGATCAATTTAGAAACAACCGTGGGAGCCACATTATGTCCCGCAGTCAAATGCCCGCAAGCCACTAATAAACACAGAGGTTATCAATGCACTAATAAGTAGTAACCAAAGACATCAACATATAAACTTTAATTGATGGGAAAGCAAGTATTAAAGGGAGTGCAATCTTTCCGTTGTCACATTACACAAGCCACCAATCCTGATGAATTAAAGTTTGCTAACACAATAAAACAAAACTACTTAATGAATTAAATACACGCAGCACCTTCTTACAGCTCTTGTATCTTCGATTTGGGTGTGTCTTGTGCTGCCTCCTTGACTGAATTCGTCCTCCTGTTCTGCTGTCCGAACTTCGGTTTTAGGGTTTCCGAACTCTTGAATTCGTCTGGTCTACGGGGTATTTATAGTTTCTGTCTGAGGGAAGATGCGGCGCATCTACTAAGTAGATGCGGCGTATGTACTTAACTTCGCGTGGGGTCCAAGATTATAATATTCAGGAATATTCGTACACCGCCAGAAGATGCGGCGTAACCCTTGATTAGGATGCGGCGCATGTCCTCTTGTATCTTGGATCGTATCTGGTGACATCTTGATGGAGATGCGGCGCATTTCGAGAGTGAGATGCGGCGCATCTGGAGCAGAATTGACTTGATCTTGTCCATGTCAGTAGACTTCCACTTTATGCACGTTTTGCTCCATTATTAGTCCATAATCGCTAAGTTTCACCAATTGCTTGTTTTTACCTGAGAATTACAAAAGTAAACAATTAAGTATCAATCCTCATACATAACATAGTAAAACAAGTCAAATTAATAGGATAAATGATAGTAATAAAATGTACTTATTTGAGTTCATCAGTTACTGAGTACTAGTCAGATTTCCTTGGTGTGGTTTACGATGTCATCTACAAATTCCGCTGCGTAATTACAACCTTCAAAAGATAGAAGATGTGTTAACTACATCAAAGTTTCGAATCTGCTAAGACGGTTGTCAGTTTGGGGGGAAGCTGATTCAGAAACTTCGCCAAAAAGAAGTATATGAAGAAGCCGTTAAAGACATGCAGCATGAATTGGGGGGAAGTTAATCCAGTTCATGTATATTACATCATGTGACTACGAGTAAAGAAAAGTTCTCAAGCCGAGGTACAAGATAAAGACAAAGAGCGTCAACTGTAATCATCCTCAGCATATGAAGAGATTATGAAGACCTTTCTTTATTTGTATTTTTACTTGTAGGATATGATGTAAGTAATCCCATATGTTGCCACATTGGGGGAAGATTGTTGGGTATGCTTCTCCCACCAAAATGTGACAACATATTTGGGGTTACATTAGTTATCTTATTTGCCACAAACACATGGACTAAATGTGTCATTATTGTAAAGTCATGTGTTTTGGCCCTATAAATACCCCTCCTAGACTTCACTAGGAGGGTTGAAGCTTGTGTGTTTAATTTCACCTTTCATATTATCAATAATATCATCAAGTTTCCTCTTTATTTTTCTTTACTTTCTCTCACTAAACCTTTGCCATGGAGATGATGTTCTATCATCATCCAAGACCTCCCGATTCACAATATGTTAACCAAAACACGATCCATCAGACTTAGAAGACAAAGAAGATTTTACTTATTAGTCATTTGTAAACCTAATTCTCTTGTATAGAAAGAGATACAGGTTATCTGTTTTAATGTGTGTCAAGATGTAAACACCAAAAAGTGTGTGTGTGTATACCAGGTGTGGGTTTTATAGAAAACGCCTAGGTTGTGTTGTTTAGCCTCAAGGTAATCAAGGTTTTCCACGATCCCTGTTACTGTTGAGTAACCGTACAATAATTGATCAAGTAGTATTGGGGCTTATCATGTTTGTAATTGTATTAATTTGAAGATGATGACGAGAAACCTTGTTACAATAACAATTGTTTTTGTTTAATTCCGTTGCATACATTGTTGTCTTTGTTATTGTTATCCCTAGATGAGATCTAACCAATCTTGAGCTCTAAACGATCTTCACAATTGGTATCAGAGCTTGGGGAGCTCGTGATCGAGGGATTCACAATGTTTTTAGTCGAAGAATAAAGAACAAAATCGATTTTGGTTTTATTTTCGTAACTTTCTGCAGAGCTGTTTTTCAATGGCGATATCTGATTCTTTAACCGTTGGATCTTAACAAAACTTTTACTGGAGGTTCTTTATATATCAAGGTATATTCTCACCAGAGGGATCTTCAATCTAAGCTATCAATTGAAATATATGATGTCTCAAAGTCTGCTGCAGAAACATTGAAGTAAGTCGATTTTTAGGGTTTTTGGAATATTTAACTTTCTGAATTCTTGCTTTCTTGTTTTAATTCATTATGGAAGTTGGTTATACATTGTTTGGTGTCTATAATTCATGGAAGAAAGCAGCTTTGGAGCAATGGACGATTGGTGTTTAGGGGATCTAAATTTTATTTAGGGTTTCAATTAATGCACATTCAAGCTTGTTTAGGGTTTCAATTGGTCTAGGGTTTCAATGAAGAAGATGATCATGAATGCTGCTTGTTTAAAGAGAGAACAAAACCCTAAAACCATAAACCTAAATCGAAACTCTATACCTTCAACTTTGGCTACAAAAAGACCACAAACCCTAACTTATCATATTTGTGTTATTAAACCTAATGTGATTTGAGTCTAAACGATTTGAGTTTGAGGAAGGGTTTAATGTTGATTATTAGTTTGGATTCTGTTAGTACTGAAGCAGATTGATTGCGTGGGTGTACACTGTTAGGAATATAAATATTCATGTGAAGACTCGGTCATCCCGAGTATCTATTTAGCATTTATGTAGCTCGTAGGATTATTAGTATTAATAGTATTAGTTTAGTTATATTAGTATTTGTGGAGTGGGTCGGGTCTTTACCCACTGTCAGCTCACTACACAGCCCGCTAGGGGCACCTAAACCTTGTAGTATATATACCCCTTCCCACACTTGGGAAGGGTTGGAGCTTCTAATCATTCAACACATATTCTCTTTCATTCTGTCTCTCTAGAACTCCTACTCTCTTATCTCTCTCTCTCTAGAATTCATCTAACATCAAATCCAAGTATGCATATGTTACAATTGGTATCAAGAGCCATGGCTAGGTTCGATTGATTGTGTGTGCTTGGATTCGTGTATTCTATTTTTCTTGATTTTATTTTTTTGGATCGAACATCATTTCAAGAAATTTGGGCTTTACTGTTTAAACATCATTTCATTAAAGTTGGGCTTTACTGTTTAAGAATTTGAACCTTGAAAGTTAACGTTTTGCTTGTTTTGCTTATTTAAGGATTTGGTTTATTTGCTTTAACAGTTCCATTTAGGTTGTCTAGATCTGTATATTGGTCTACTTTTTGGTTTTCTTAAATCTATTTTGTTCAACCGCTTTTCTTAAATCGTTTCCTTATTCTTTTGGTTTTCTTAAATCTCGTTTCTTTATTTAAAATTGTTTTTGTTCGAACCACTTTTCTTAGTTCATTGGATGAATAACTTAAAGTTTGGGCCTTAACAGTTTTAGGAGTTGGTTTGCTCACATAAATCAGTTTTGGGATTTAATAGTTAAGGATTTGGGTTTGCTTGGTTACTGACTTGACCTTCTCTTCAAGAACACTTGTTTTTTTTTCTTTCTTTCTGTTCGAACTCTTGGTTATTTCAAGATATTCGTGGCTGTTCTTGAAAGATTAACTTTTTTTCTTGACTGCGGTTTGAATATCGGGTGCACATTCTTGCTTGCGGTTTGGCTCTCGGTATATGTGTTCTTAGCTGCGGTTTGTGTCATTTTGGTAAGTTGTTGTTGCGGTTTTGTGAATCTTGGGATTGCGGTTTGGATTATAACCAAAATGGGAAAAAGACAACTCGCAGTCGAAAGTGACTGTTTTGTCGGGTACCGGTTGCGGTTTGACCAAAAGGTCTTGCGGTTTGACTTCGTCTGCGGTTTGGTGTGGTGCGTTGAGGTTTGGTGTGTCTGCGGTTTGCCAAGCTTGCGGTTTGGTGTGGTGTGGTTTGCTGCGGCTCTTCCTTGCGGTTTGGAAATTCATAACGTAAACCCTCATAAGTAACAGTTAAATACGACAACCCATTTAACAATCATTTAACAACAACCCATTTAACATCAACAACCCATTTAACATCAAACCAGTAATCACATTTTTGACCAAAACCAAAACAAATCCGAAACACGAACATAACCTACAACCCATCCCAACCCCTTGTCTCACGTTTAACGTATCACATCTAAAAGAGACTCACCAACGTAACTTAAACACAAAACGTAGATCTCAGTGTTTCTCTTAATATAATCAAATACTCGTTCTTAAAAGAAACGTTTAAGAGATTAACCATCATAGATCAATTGAACAACAAAGCTACACACTTATATTCGAACACTTAAAGGAAAGAACAAAAAGTGACGATTTCTTAAAACGAAAGTGTTTCATTCTCACTTCTTTCGGTTCAGAAGAATACAAATCATCAAGTTCAAGTTGATCTCAGTTTGGTTTAATCGTATCTCTTATGAGATTTAAGGATCGTTAAAGAACATTTCATAACGATACAACCAACTCTTCATAGATCACGTTTAAAGCAAGGCTTCATTTTTTAATATCCGAAGTGTTAAAAGAACAAACAAAAACCATATTGATTTTCATCTTTCTTTTGCTTCGGTTTGAACAAGTAACGGGTCACAACATATAAGTAATCAAAAATATTAGATTAAAGAAACCTACCAAGGATTTAGAAGCCACAATGAAAGAAGTCAAATAATTGGATGTTCTTTGCTTCGAGTGGATCTGAAAAGGGTGGAGGCATGTATAATTTTTTTTGGTGAAAGATTTGGTGTGGCTGCGTTTTTTTTGTTTTGTGTTTAGGGTTATTAAGACTTGGGTTAAGTGGGATTAGTGGTCTTTTATAGTCCGAATTTAGGGTTAGGTTAGTTATAAGATTGGAGTTGGGTTGTGTTTGTTAAAGACAAGTGTTTGGGCTTCAAATTGATGTGATGAACCTTGGATTGATATTACAAGGACGTTTTTTTTTTTGTTTTCTTGGGCTGAAAATTCCTACAAGGGACGATTTGTTATTTGAGTTTTTATTTCATTTGGCTCTTGGCTTGTTATCACAAGAACGAATTTTGAGGTCATTGTTTGGTAAAGTATTTTGGTATAATTTTTGGATCACGGTTTTTGATTGTGCTTCAAGAATCTGAGATTGAGAATTATTTTGGATTAAGATATTTTTTGAGTTTATTGGATATAACTACGGTGTTCATATGGATTCACTTATACTCATTTCAACCAAACCAAAGCACAACTAAACAACATATCACCGGGTCTATCAAACGACCATCACTTTTAACACGCAATCACTAATCATTGTACCGATCCAACGGTTATCATAACACACTCAATTAATCATTGTTCACGGTTTTTTCTCTTGATTTTGTAAAATCCCGCGAAAGATTCTATTTCTCCGTTTAAATCATAGAATTGTAAAATCCCGTGAATGTTCATATCATGTCAAAAACTTCGGATTCAGTCATTGCTGAGGTGCTCAAATTGTACGACATGATCGATGAACATAAGATTCCCAACAAGGTACAACCGATAAACGTTTTTGAACAGAAAAACCTTTTTGGGTCAGATATTGCTAATATGGAATCTTTGTGCTCGAATTCGCAAGAGAGAGAGTTGCTTCAGCCACAACAGTTGCCTAATGCAAAGGAAAGTTGCATTGAATGTTTTCGATTACTTCATTCACATCTCAAGGTTCTCTCAGAAAGACCTGGATCCATGGGAGGATTCGAACGAGCTTTTACATCACTCTTTGGTCAAGATGTTCAGACTTTCACAGGCACTATGTTCCTAAACTTAGATCAACTAGAACAACAATTTGACATAGAAGAATTTCATGAAATTGGATCCATGGCTGCTCTTCGGGTGATCAACAAACAACTTCAATTGTTCATCAATTCACAATACACTTGGGATTATGATAGTCAAATGACAGAAAAGTGTTTTACTGATTACACTGGGTTTGAAGTTAACATGTTCAGAGACACATTACTCCAACACATGGGTAATGTTGAGAAGTACATTGAGGAAAGAGCACAACACCAACTAAAGAATCAAAGTCGGATGCAATCAAGAGAGATTAAGGTTGATTCGTATATGGCACTGGGTGCTAGTTCAGTTGTCACAGAATGCAGAGGGACAAAGTCAGATAAGCATGATGCAAGCAGCAGTTATGTGACTCATATCACACATGGTGTGGATGCTGATATCAGACCAGTAAATGACCAAGTGCTATTTGCTGAGGTACATTTAACTGTTCAACATAATGTCCTTGCTAATGAACATCAACACACTGATCAAATTAAACCTACTTATGACACATATCTGTTGGAAAAGACTGATAGCAATATCACCTCTGATTCAACAAATATGAGTCATAAGGGGGGAGAAATTGATCAGGATGCTGAACATGATGATGCGTCAAGTTCTTTGCCTACGGCTGAGTTTTTCAAATCAAATGATATGGTTGAAAAAGGAGTTTATAATGAACTTTCAAACAGATTTTTACAACTTGAAAAACATTGTATTTCACTTGAAATCTCAATGCAACAAAAGGAAGAAAGTCTTCAAACTAACCAACCATGTAGGAATCCATAATTTCCTGAATTTCGTGAATTTTTTATGATAAATGATTTGAAAGCTCAACTAGAAGCCAAAAACTTAACGATCAACAACCTGAAAAAACGTATTGCTGAGATTTATGATTTGTGTAATGAAGTTAAGGCTAAACATGAAAATGATGTTAGTGCAACAAAAATTGCTGAATTAGAACATAAAGTGGCTGAACTACATAAAGAAAATGAGACTTTGATAATTCATTGCAAAGAACTGTGTGATACAGTCAAAGAAACTAAAACTAGGTCTGTAGAACATACAACCTCTTTGATTGCCAAAAATGATGACTTCAAAGCTCAACTTCAGGAAAAGGGTTTTGCAATTGCAGCACTGAAAAACGAATTAAGAAAATTGACAGGAAATCGTGTGAACACTAAGTTTGAAAAACCATCAATCATGGGGAAACCACCACTTAGAAACCAATAAGTTGTTAGACAACCGACTGCGTTTAGATCTGAACGACAAAAATCCTCAAAACCACGGTTTGCCTCCCAAGTTGATTTGAAACAAGGTTTGTCAAAACCAGTCACTTCACAGTCTAGACCCAAGGAAAAGGAATATACGCTTGCAAAACCTGATCATATGAGTACCTCTAGTTCCTCTAGGATTAGTTCAAAGCGTGTGTCATTTGTGACACCAAAGGAACATGTTAGACATAAAAACAGTGTTCAGAATCACAACCTAGAGGATACTAAGAAAAACACACATGAAAAGACTAGGACTTTGTCAGTTTCTAAGAGTAGATGCATATCGATTAAAGCGATTCCTGTAGCAGATCACTCTAAGAATTCTAGATCTTTTTCTGACTTCAAACACTATGCTTGCTCAACTTGTCAGAAATGTGTTTTTAATGCAAACCATGATGATTGTATAACAAAATTCCTGAAGGAAGTGAATGCTCGTGCTAAGGTTCAATCCTCTAAGACTAAAAACAACAACAAGCCCGTAGAACCAAAGAGTTATACTCAGAAACCTGGTAGGCAGATTGCTGTAGGACAAAGGTCTTCTCTAAACAAGTCTTCCACTGTACATGAGAAACCAAACACTCCTAGATCTTGCCTTAGGTGGATACCGACGGGTAGAATTTTTAAGATTGTTGGTCTTAGATGGATACCTACTTGTAAGCTGTTCACTGATTGCAAAGATAAGGTTGACAGTGAAACCCCAAATGGTCAAGATGCTGATATCACTAACCCATATAAATGCAAACAAACCCTTAATGTCAGTGCAGGTAGTCTTTACTCAAGTGCCGTTTACTCCTATTAAGGAAAGACTCAGGTTTTGGGTGCCGAAAAGACTGATATCTCATAAATCAGGGGTTCAAGTAATTCAATCTTGATCTTCATCGACAATGACGTCTGTTCACATTAGTTCAGGCCTTGTTCCTCCACGACAATGACGTTTGAACACTGCAGTTCAAGCCTCGGGCCTCATTGTCAACATAATGGTGTCTGCTGACAACTCATTAGGCCCCGTTCATCAAAGAAAAGAAAGGCGTACGCTTGAGTGCGCTTTATCTTCGGAAAAAGAGAAATCTTCTTGTTTCTGACTATTCTCATCAAAAAGCTTCATACTTGCTCCATGCTCGTTTAGACATCAAGTGGATCTACTTCCATCAGATTGGATGTTTATTCACTCGATCAAAAATGGCAACTTCAAATGCAATTTTTGAGGGGGAGAAGTGTGAATAGTGGATCAACCTCATATGCACTTGTTCAATCAAAAATGGCATCCTCATATGCAATTTTTGAGGGGGAGAAGTGTGAACAAGTGGATCGACGTACATTTGATTGTTTGTTCACTCACTTGTTGGGCATTTAATTGTGACTATGAAATTGATCGGGTATCACTTATTTGAGATTGAAGTTGACTTTCACATAGGCGTGATCTTATCTTATCTTGAAGTCGTGGTTGGTTGGATGCATTTCTTTCAATGATAACTTGCTCGTGCTTAAGATTTAAGTTGAAGACTTAGTTTATCTAGTTACCAGCAGTTGGGGTAAATGTTTGAAGAACTGGTTAACTATCACTTAAAGGAGTTATGTTGTAGTACTCAGTGTCACACGCCGATGACGTTGTGGATAATCGCAAGAGGTGTTAATGTCTCATACTTTGGTTGGGTATTAAGTAATTAGAGATTTGCTTGGAGCATAAATTCTCTACACCGTTCTTCCAACATTAGTGCAAGCTTAACTCACGAGAATGGGAAATTCTATTTCAATTTCAAGTTTGGTATATCGGGTTTGCTTCATCAATTATCACTTCAAATAGCCTACTTAAAGGGTTGGTAAAGATAGTCAGGAAGAGTTTCGGTAGCGTTGATTCTCACTTGATACATTTGAGCCAATTGTGTTCTTCTCACAAGATGTCATGTATATGTGCGTAAACTGTGTTGCTGATTCTGAGGTATCAAAAACAGCAAGGGGGAAGGAGACATACATCTGGACGCACAACGAGTACACGTGATGAAATTTATACTTCTTCTTAATTGAATTTATTCCGGGAAGACAGATGTCATAACCGCAGAGAAAATAAGTGTTTTAACTCGTGGCCTTTTGGTGTATTATTCCAACTACGTGGGGGAAGAGATGTAAGAAACAATTTCCGATGATAAAAGAGGTTCACAATGGCAATTTCCAGAAGGGAGAAAAAGGGATTTTCGGGTCTTAATTGACCTTGATGTTACGTTTTCGTCTTCATTTATGGAATTGAGTTTGTGCTTCGGGTTTTTGAGCTTCATACAATGAGACTGATTTCATCACTTCAATTGCTAGGGGGAAGTGGTCTCTGGATACTTTCGGCATGCATTATTTCAGACTTCAGCGGGAAGGAATGTGAGAAGAATTATTCAAGTGTGAGATGATACACTGCTGATCTATTTGATGATCCCCCGAATGGAGAATCACGATGATTATTCTTAAAAGGAGCAGCAATATTTGATGTGGTTTGCTACGGTTTCCGCTGTACACTTACCTTTCGTAAGCTTGAAAGAGAGCTTTAAAACTGCTCATAGGAAGATTGTCGGTTTAGGGGGAAGCTGTCAAAGCTTCAAATTGAGAAGGATCGAGTTCAGTCTATTATTCAGGAGCCTCGAAAGCTTTGGTGGTGAAAGTTTAAGAGATGTTGACTATAGACTTCTACAACGTACAGAACGATATCCTTGTTTCGGTATTCATGTCAACATCGTCTTAAATAGAGTAACATATTTTGTACATATCTTATACATAAATCCAGAAAATTGTAAATAGAAAATACCATAAAAATCAGAAAAATAGAAAATACCAAAAATAGTTGTTCTAGGCATGTCTTCTTTTTATCGATAACATTTACGGACCTAGAAATGTCATTCAATAATGACACGGGTCTTTAAATGAAGCTCGAGCAGAAGTTTAAAAGGTTTATGAAAACATGTCATTATGGCTTGCTATTACTTCAGATAGCAACCCGCATTTCAAAATGGGGAAAATGTTAGACCCGTTTCCCGGGTGTTGGGACCCCACCTAGATGAAAGTGGATAAAGACCTTACGTGATTGGCCAGTCAACGAATGTTGCGTTGTGGTCAAACCCGATAGTCAAAACATGTGTTATAAAGTTAATGTGGCTAATATAGAAAGAATGAAACTTGAGGGGCTATTATTGCCAAAGGACCAAAGTGCTTTCCTACATATGAAGTAATCTCTAGAAAAGCTTGGAATTAGTTAGAAGACTCTCCTGGAGTCGGTTTGTATAGAGAAAAGAGAGGGAAAGATCTACTGCTCCATCAATCGAGCCTATTCTAGCAATCTTCAAGTGTTTCAATCATTAAGAACCATTAATTTGGTTAATCCCATCATAAGTAAGTGTGTTTCCCTTAATTTTGAATTAGGGTTTATGTACCCAATTTGGGAAAATTGGGTAAATGGTGTTTTGAAGCTAAATGAAGAAGAGTATGATGAATATGGATTAAGTATTATGATGGGTTAAGTTAATAAGTTTATGAGCTTGATTATCATATAATCAATGTATGATTATGTGATGATTAGAAGAGTTTAGAGATGAAATATGGTTAGATTAACTATTGTATTAGTTATTGATTATGTGTTAATAAGTGTTTATGATGATGATTGATTCAAGGTGATTATGATGATGTTGATGATGATGATAAGGTTGAGGATGAGGCTTGATATGCTTAGCTTGGAGCTAAGGTAAGTAAAATAATGATGACATGTATTATATGGATTTCTAACATATATGTGTTATGTATGTTGTATGTCAAGTGATATGGACTTGAGTTATGCTTATGTGATGTGATGAATATGGGTTATGTGATGAGATAATGTTATGTGATAGATGAGATGTGGAATAGTAAGCCGTAAAGTAAGTGTTTGATGTGTATGATGCTTATATGTTTGATTGAAGTATAATTGTATGTTATAGTCGTTTTACTTACTAAGCCGTTGTGCTTACGGTTTAGTTGTCTAACCGTTTTGTAGGTTGGCGTGCTTATATGGATAAGTTGGATATATGGGTTAAGGTTTGGTTATGCGGAAGGATAGAATATTGGTAAGAATGTAGAGCTTAGGTAGATACCGGGCTCATGTAAAGTTTGTACCCCCGTGAGTCAAGTAATGCTTTGAAATGAGTAGTCAAGTGTTAAATTGTATGTCAAAAGTTGTGTAGCGAGTTGGAAGTCTTTTGGTAAGTCAAAGCATGTTTTAAGTGTTTGTAATGAAAGTTAAAAGGGGCGTTTGGTTTAAGCGTAAACGTACCCATTTTGGATAGTAAACGGGTCAAGTGTTATTGGAACACGTTTGATATGTTAAATTATTGATGTTGGTCAAGTTTGGTGCAAATCGGAAGTCGTATGTGTTGTTTGTAGTGAAAATGGGTCAAAACGGGTTATTTGCATAACCCGTCTCATTTGTAAAAGTATCCCTTCGGGGTGTCGTTCGGTAAATGTTTTTGTATGAAAATGAGCCCATTGATACACCAAATGAATCTGGAAAGTTTGGTTAAGTTTTGAGTTCGGGAAGTCGGGTTTCCGGCCGGGGATTTTGGAAAAAAGGCCTTATGATGAACAGCAACCGCGGCTGGCAGATTTTCCAGATTTTGGTAAACTTTGAAAAATTATATCTTTTAATCCGTAAGTCGTCACGGGTCGCGCCACCTATCGTTTCGAAGGTAATTTAATGTACTTTCATCTAAAAATAGTCTCAAGTCCTGAATGTGTATGCATTTCTGTCAGATTGTAAAAGAGTACAGCGGGTCAGTTTTGGTTCAAGTGTTTCCGCGTAAAAAGTCAAAGTTTTTGATGTAAGCGGGCACGAGGTGTTACAAATTGGTATCAGAGCCAGGTTTAAGTGAATTAGGTTTCCTTTAGGTTGCCTAGACTTAAACGACTTGTAGAAATGATTGGACGTAAGTGTTAGTTGCGCGGAAACTAATTGCTAAGTGTTAGGCGGATTATGTTTTATGTTAGTTGAGCCTATTGATAATAGATGATGTATGCTTATAATAGTGTTGTTGTGTATGAGATACAAGTCCATGGGGACTTGAGATGCTTAAATGATTAGTTGGCCGTGCACCTCGGTTGGTGCCGGTGTTGGTATTGCGATTATGTGAGGTAAGTCCGTGGGGACTTGAGATGTTTATATGATTAGATAGCCGCGCACCTCGGTTGGTGTCGGTGATTGTTTTGCAATTATATGATTGTATGATAGAGTTATAGTATGGAATGTGAGTAGCAAGGCTAAGAGGTATTAGAGACGGGATTGGTAAGTGGACTAAGGTTCATGAGGCCTTAGTTATAAGGTAGCCTATTGCTTGCGGCTAGTTAGATGTTGATGCTTAGACAAAGATTAATTATGCGATGCGTTATATGATGCCATGGACTTCATGTTTTGCTTATGTTATGAATGTTTTTAACACTTGTCGGATAAGTGTTAAGTATTATGATATGATTGCTTATGTGATGATTAAGTCTATGGTAGTTTATTGTATGTTGAGTTTTATGTGGTGTGCTTGAGAGCACGATTGTATAGAAGTGTATGAAGTGAGATAGACGCATTGGAATGCGTGTTATGTGTTGACCTAGTTGAGGTCGATAAAATTAAAAAGAACACATCGACATGTGAAATAAGAAAAGATAAGTATGGTAAGTGTTGGATAAAGCATAAATGCTTTGAAAGCGTGATATAAAGTAAGGTATGAATATTGAAATATGTTTGTAGCTTGATGATAAGAAAGACAAGATTGTTATGATAACGAATAGATGTGATGAAGCGAAAAGTGTACCGCTTTTAAGGGGTCATTTAAGCCCTAAATCGTATTTATTTGATCAAATATTGCCCTAAATCGTTCCTTTTGTCATTTTAGGTACTTTTGAGGAGAAATCTGGAAAAGGAGGCATTTTGGACGTTTTTGGAGCATAAAAGTGAAGAAAACGACAAAGTCTCAAAATCGGCTAAAAAGTTACCTTTGACGGCGTCAGGATTTACTCCAGACGGCGTCATGGCTTGGCAAAAGTGGTGGATGTGAAATTTACTCATGATAAGCCAGAGAAATTTGCATGGGAATTCTGACGGCGTCACCCTTTGGAGTGATCAAGGTCGTCACGGCTTAATTTAAAGAGGGACGGCGTCATGCCTATATTCTGACGGCGTCAGCTTCTGATAGGCCAGAACGGATTTTGGAGGTTTAAAGGGAGACGGCGTCAAGAAGGCCATCACGTGTTATCTAGTCACAACTTGCGCGCGCGGTAGCTGTTACTGTTTTGGCCATAAAATCCTCATACGAACTCGGATTTAGTTGATTCAAAAGGCCACGCGATCGGGACGAAAAGATCTACAATTTGGTGAAAAATTGGAGGTGACGGCGTCACGTGTAAGTCTGACGCCGTCAGAACCCCTCGGACAGCAAACTGCCTATAAATACAACATCACAACTTCATTATTTGTAAGCCCTAAACCCTAAGGCCGATTCTAGGGTTTAGGTAGGTGTTTTTCCAGCAACTTAGAGGGTCCTAATCATGCCATAAACATCTTGTAATGGTTTGTTTATCGATTCAATCTTATGTTATGTCTTCAATTATGATTATTGTTGATTGCTCTTCATTAATTATGCTTGGCTAAATCACCTTGTGTCTACTTATGATTGTGTGAAACTTGTGTATAACTAATTAGATCTTATTGATTTCTTGTTGATGTGTGTGTCCATCTCCATCAATTAGGGCGTGACAACTTCAATAGATCTAGTTGGTTTAGTTTATAATTCTTGTTTCCTATTGTCTCTTGTTTGATTGGGTGATATCGATGTTAGGCTTAAGAAAACTGGCTAACCTCCTATACGGTAACTTGCTTGAATGTCTTAAGAAACATGAACCAATGCGTACTAGGTTTATTTGGTTGTATTTAATGCATGAGCGAATTCTAGTGATCCCATGTTAGGAGCTTCTTAGCCGGCTCGACATAGGAGTGAAGTAGGAGCTTATAGAGTTGGGGAAGTACGTACGCCACCCCACGATTGGTATTAAGGAATACAACCCGTCAATTAAAACAAGGTGTGACAATTCAATAGGTAGAATTGGATAGCTAGCAAGGAGTAACATATCATAGGTAGACATGCTTCATTTCCCTCGTAGAACCCTAGTTTACTTTTCTTGCATATTAGTTTAATTAGTAGCTTTTGGGTTAGTTGATTAGCAACTAATTCCGCCCCTTCTTCCAAAACCAGAGATTTTTACTTGTTTTCCATAAAATATAAAAATACAAAAAGAATCATCCCTCACCTTTAGACCTAGTTAGATTAATTTCAATCCTAACGAACACTATTCTTTGAGTTGAACGATCAATCCCCGGTACTTGCCACTTCACTATACTACAACGGTCAGGTACACTGCCTGGTGGGGATTGCAAACTTCTCAAGATCCCTTGAGAGGTAAAACCTGTTGTAAGGTTGCAAAACCACGCAATCAAGTTTTTGGCGCCGCAGCCCGGGGAGTAGTTATTGCTTAGGTTGAAATTTTATTTTTATTAGGTCTACTCACAAGATTCCTATCAAGTGAGATTTTTTCTTTTTATTTTGTAGCTTTCTCGTAGTCTATCTTTTCTTTGTGATTTTGTTTGTAATTTGCTTCAAATGGACTTTTCACTTAGATTTCTAAGATTGCATGATATGGTTGAGTGGCTAGAACACCAAGAAGTTCAAAATACCTCATTTAGAGACACTTATGAATCATATGAGCCTTCACCTAGGATAGATTCTTATGAACAACCTCCATGTTTAGGATCTTGTTTTAGTGAGGCTAATAGGAAAAGCGACCTAGTTTGCCAAGGAATTGTGGATAGAGCCGTATCAATAAATCATAAGTTGGATGAAGCACTAGGTTTGTTATTATCACTACCTAAGAAAACAATTGACGAGGATATAGATGATCTTGACACGTGGAATAATGAGGTAAACACCATAAGCCCACAAAATACTCAACCATCATTTGAGGCACCCACACCGCCCGTGACTTACCCGGAAGAAGTAGAAGAGACTTTAGGAATCCCGATGGAGGTAGAACCCTTGGACCAAGCACAACTAGAGGATATAGGTTTGCAAACTTTTAGTGATGACCTTACTCATAGTTCTAGGGAATTTCCTAGTGTTGATGAATTGGAACCTCAACCTTTACACAACTTTTCATCCTTAGATTTACATCTAGGAGAAAAAAGAGGAACCGACCCACCCATCAACCAAAATTATCCGGGTAGTTTTAGGATGAAGGAAGCCATTCACTCACCCCCTTCACCTCACGTGGCATATTCACACCCTAAGGGTATGTATCGCTACTTTCACCCACACTTAATCCTAAGTGTAGGGAAAACCTCCCCTATTTTTGTTAAATAAGGGTAGAGTCAGGCTCGTGACTCGAACAAAAACAAGCGCTTATTGGGAGGCAACCCAAGCTTTATTTAATTGTTTGTTTGTTTGTTTATTTGATTTTATTTGTTTCCATATGCATGTTTTATTTTTATTGTTTGTGGATCATGATTCAAAATAAATTGTGAAAATGCTTTATTTTGTTTTTAACTTCGTCTCAATTACATATAAAGGTATTTTGCAAAAGCTAAGTGTAAGGGGAGACCCAAATTTGTTTATAAGAACGAAATTGAGCATGAACCACAACAATATTAAATGAACATGTATATTAGTAATTGTTTGAGTCAAATGCTTGTATCGAGTCATAATGATGTTTTGCAGGATTTTCCAGGAAGTAAGGCATAAGTTTTTCCAGAAATTTTCCGGAAACTTAACATGAGATTTTTGCAGGAACATTCTGACGGCGTCAGGAGTTATAACCTGACGGCGTCAGGTACATAAATTCTGAAAAATTTTGCGAGTTTTGTTTATACAGGAGTCGTAAAAGTTTTTTTTGTTAAATCTTTAGTTTTATAAACTCCAGGAAATCTGCAAATATTCATTCCACAAGCATTATATCTTTAATTGTTTTGTTTTTATTTCTAAGTCTGGAATTACATCTAGTTGTGAGTTTTCTTTGTTCGGTTTGATGCTTTGGTTTTTCTTGTTTGTTTTCTCAGGTTTAACAGGTTATTTTGGACAAGGAAATGTATGTGGAATCAAGCTTATGGCGATGCATTAGTCTTGGAGCTTCTACATTACCTTGGAAGAAGATTTAACCATGTTACTTCATTATCCACCGAGCGAATCAGGGGAGTATTTGATTTTATTCTTTTACTTTTTTCTTTTACATCTTGTTATTTGAACATTGGGGACAATGTTCATCTTAAGTGTAAGGGAGGGTAAAAGTACGATTTTAGAGAATGCTATTACGCTTGATTTTTGTTTGTTTAATAGTAGATGTGTAATAAAACTGAGAGAAATACTTGTTAAGGTAATTTTAGTGCCAAATTTAAAATTTTTTACAACATATAGGAGTGAAACTTTGATCTTAATGAGCGTCTCACGGATAGGAGTTATATGACTAGCACAAAAACCGTACCACTAAAAAATTTTCCACCCCAAATATGTGAGGTTCGCCCCTAGAATTGGTAGGAAAAGCATTTATGCTATGATGTGTGTACCGGTAGCACTTAGATTCTAGAACTTGCGTTAGGACCATTCCGAGGCCACAAGTGAGACTACATTCGTGTAGTTAGATTTACTACATGATAAGAGGCATTAGGATTAACCCATTGTTTTACACCTGTGTTTTTGTTATAATTACTTTGGCTACATTGGTCAAGTAATTCTCCCACACCCTTTGCGTTGTACTCATTTTTAGTACACGATACCCCTAGTACACCCCTCAGAGCCTATCTTTTCGTTTCGACCTTTAAGCATTTTACTTAAAGGAAGAATTTGTTACACCCCACTAAAATGTACACCCAAATCGCCTTAGCCTACCTTGTATGCACTCATCTTTAGTGCATTATTGTGTCAACATTTGTTTAAACCCAAGTTAATTATCTAATTGATTACATGGTTGCTAAGTCGAGTCATATCCTTGTACATATTGTTTTGGGACGATTGGGACTCATGGGTAAAGTACTAGTATAATGGAGTAATGGGGAAGATCATCATTTATTACCCCCATATGTGCTAAATATTTTAAAAGTACTCCAAGTTTTTCAATTATCTTAATTCGAGTCATTAGAATAGTTAATTGTAAAGTTATGTAAAAGTTCAAGTGTAAGGGGAATGCAACGCCCCTATGATGTATTATTTTGGATGGTAGGGCAAGAATGTATGTCAAAAAAAAAAAAAAAAAAAAAAAAAAAAAAAAAAATCGAAAAAAAATCAAGAAAAATACAAAAAAAAATGAGAAAATGAAAAATAGAAAAAACATACGGACTACCATCCCGTTTCATTTTATGTTTGCTTTATATTTTTGTTATTTTGTTATTTTGTTTCTAGCTTAAAATTGAGTCTAGTCTTGGCTTAGCAACATTGTATAGTACATGTAATTGATCAAGATCTTTAACTAGCCACCAGTAAAATATCCCGTATCCAACAAAACCGTGTTTTCCTTTTCCCTACACCTAACGTTATAACCCATGTAAAAGCCCTCTTTGATAGTTTATCTTAGGTGCTTACGCCTAGTGGAGGAGGTTTTCGATCCTTTCCCAAGCCTATGGTAATCTATTTGCTATGACAGGTAGTGAGAGATATTATCCGTTTTCATTTATGAGATTTATTTTGATGACACTTGAGAGATGTGAGTATCTAAACACTACTTGTGAGGTGCTAGTTTATAATCTCAGTGCTTATTATGATTGAAGTGGAACGATTATTTGTTGTAATTACTTTTATGTTTGCATTAAATGACCCCTAACTTGTATTTTGATTAGAATAAAAGCGCATTTGCTTGAGGACAAGCAAATCTCAAGTGTAAGGGTATTTGATGAAGCGAAAAGTGTACCGCTTTTAAGGGGTCATTTAAGCCCTAAATCGTATTTATTTGATCAAATATTGCCCTAAATCGTTCCTTTTGTCATTTTAGGTACTTTTGAGGAGAAATCTGGAAAAGGAGGCATTTTGGACGTTTTTGGAGCATAAAAGTGAAGAAAACGACAAAGTCTCAAAATCGGCTAAAAAGTTACCTTTGACGGCGTCAGGATTTACTCCAGACGGCGTCATGGCTTGGCAAAAGTGGTGGATGTGAAATTTACTCATGATAAGCCAGAGAAATTTGCATGGGAATTCTGACGGCGTCACCCTTTGGAGTGATCAAGGTCGTCACGGCTTAATTTAAAGAGGGACGGCGTCATGCCTATATTCTGACGGCGTCAGCTTCTGATAGGCCAGAACGGATTTTGGAGGTTTAAAGGGAGACGGCGTCAAGAAGGCCATCACGTGTTATCTAGTCACAACTTGCGCGCGCGGTAGCTGTTACTGTTTTGGCCATAAAATCCTCATACGAACTCGGATTTAGTTGATTCAAAAGGCCACGCGATCGGGACGAAAAGATCTACAATTTGGTGAAAAATTGGAGGTGACGGCGTCACGTGTAAGTCTGACGCCGTCAGAACCCCTCGGACAGCAAACTGCCTATAAATACAACATCACAACTTCATTATTTGTAAGCCCTAAACCCTAAGGCCGATTCTAGGGTTTAGGTAGGTGTTTTTCCAGCAACTTAGAGGGTCCTAATCATGCCATAAACATCTTGTAATGGTTTGTTTATCGATTCAATCTTATGTTATGTCTTCAATTATGATTATTGTTGATTGCTCTTCATTAATTATGCTTGGCTAAATCACCTTGTGTCTACTTATGATTGTGTGAAACTTGTGTATAACTAATTAGATCTTATTGATTTCTTGTTGATGTGTGTGTCCATCTCCATCAATTAGGGCGTGACAACTTCAATAGATCTAGTTGGTTTAGTTTATAATTCTTGTTTCCTATTGTCTCTTGTTTGATTGGGTGATATCGATGTTAGGCTTAAGAAAACTGGCTAACCTCCTATACGGTAACTTGCTTGAATGTCTTAAGAAACATGAACCAATGCGTACTAGGTTTATTTGGTTGTATTTAATGCATGAGCGAATTCTAGTGATCCCATGTTAGGAGCTTCTTAGCCGGCTCGACATAGGAGTGAAGTAGGAGCTTATAGAGTTGGGGAAGTACGTACGCCACCCCACGATTGGTATTAAGGAATACAACCCGTCAATTAAAACAAGGTGTGACAATTCAATAGGTAGAATTGGATAGCTAGCAAGGAGTAACATATCATAGGTAGACATGCTTCATTTCCCTCGTAGAACCCTAGTTTACTTTTCTTGCATATTAGTTTAATTAGTAGCTTTTGGGTTAGTTGATTAGCAACTAATTCCGCCCCTTCTTCCAAAACCAGAGATTTTTACTTGTTTTCCATAAAATATAAAAATACAAAAAGAATCATCCCTCACCTTTAGACCTAGTTAGATTAATTTCAATCCTAACGAACACTATTCTTTGAGTTGAACGATCAATCCCCGGTACTTGCCACTTCACTATACTACAACGGTCAGGTACACTGCCTGGTGGGGATTGCAAACTTCTCAAGATCCCTTGAGAGGTAAAACCTGTTGTAAGGTTGCAAAACCACGCAATCAAGATGCTTGAAGGCATGAAATCTTTATATGTTAAACTAAAACGAGAAAGTTAAAGTGTATAGTTAAAGCATGATGAAGTCATGTGTATATAAAACATGATAATTAGAAAGTGCTAGTGATATATGGTTAAGCGTGATGAGTAGAAGCGATGAATGAGATATAGATCGCGCTAAAAGTCATAAGTGACTTGAAGTATACTAGAAAGAAATGTAAAACATGAATATAACCATGTTAGTATATATTTGGAATGTGTATGATGAGATTGCGAAAGTGTTATAGAATAAACCTATGTAAGGTTTATATGCATGAAAGTTGAATAGACTAAATGAAGTGACAGTATGAGTTGAAAATATGGTCAACAAGGGTTGACAGGTATAGTAAAAGTGTGTTGTAAGAACACGTAGAAATGTGTAAGTTGTAATGGATAAGCAGTACATATAGATTTTATAAAATAAAGATGGCACATAGCGAGTGTGTGAGTCAACTTGGGGTTGACGGATGAAAGATAAGTTGCATTGTGAGAATGCAAATATGATATATGGATAAGTGTTATATAGAAACTTGTCGAGATGATAGTAAATGTGATAGTGAATATTGAAATTGCTTAAGGCAATGAAAACTGAATAAATGATAGTGTGTGCCTAATTATAAAAGTGCATGAAAGATAAAGCGAGTAAAGATGATAAGACAGATATAGCTTGGATCCAATGCTCTAGTTTTGGCATCCTTTGGGATGGCCTAGCTTGCCTTTTTGGCATGATTGTTAGCTTGCCTTCATTGGCATGGATGTTAGCTTGCCTTCATTGGCATGGATGTTAGCTTGCCTTCATTGGCATGGTTGTTAGCTTGCCTTCGCGGCATGGTTGTTAGCTTGCCTTTCATGGCATGTTGTTTAGCTTGCCTTTACGGCATGGATGTTAGCTTGCCTTATGGCATGGATGTTAGCTTGCCTTTACGGCATGGATGTTAGCTTGCCTTATGGCATGGATGTTAGCTTGTCTTACGGCATGGATGTTTAGCTTGCCTTTACGGCATGGTTGTCAGCTTGCCTTACGGCATGGATGTTTAGCTTGCCTTTATGGCATGGTGATTAGCTTGCCTTTATGGCATGGATGAAAGTTAATGAGATTGGATCCAAGGCTAGAAAAGATGGAAAGTAAAGTAAGTACGAATGTTATGTTGGAAGCATATGAGTAGGACGGTTTATGGTTTCTTGATTTAAATGGATTGGGACGCCTTTTCATTTAAATGAAGAATTATAAATCGCCGAACCATAAGTTTATAATTCCTTGTTTACATAGATTGGGACGCCTTTTTATGTAAATAAAGAGTTATAAATGAGTGAACTTATGTGTAGCCGATATGACATAAGTACAGATAGTGATATGAGAAGGTGAAAACTAAAACATGTTAAACGTCATAAGAAAAGATAAATATGAATTAAACTGATAGCAGTGTTAAGGTCATGTGTGAAACCTTAAGAAAGACGTCTAAAATGAATTGTGCATTAAATTGATAAGTTAATTGGTGGTATTTTCAAGATGTGATAAGAAAGTTTGCGTAAGTGATGCATGAGAAAGAATTTTGAAAGGTGCCGTTTGTATGGTACTTTGTATATTTTGAATTAAGTTGCCGGTTTTTTTATATTGATATGTGTTAGTACTATGTGAAATGCGAAATTGGCCGGTAAATGATGTTATGTCATGTTAGTGCAGGGGTGTATAATGTGAAATAGTGATGAAGTTTGACTTATATAAAGTCAAAATAGTAGAATTTTCCATATGACTAGTCGTCAATCGTGAGAAATTTTAGAAAAGCTTGTGACGAGAAGCGTGTTTATAGTAGATTATGAGTTATGTTTATGTATAGTGAGTGTAGAAATTGCAAGATTACTTAGATCGTCGCAAAGTAATGGCTTAGAAAGCATGAGAATAAGGACATGTATATGTTGTGAATTTAGTTTTGGATAGTTTTAGACGAGAGATTTCGGGGACGAAATCTAAATTAGGGGGGTAGAATTGTTAGACCCGTTTCCCGGGTGTTGGGACCCCACCTAGATGAAAGTGGATAAAGACCTTACGTGATTGGCCAGTCAACGAATGTTGCGTTGTGGTCAAACCCGATAGTCAAAACATGTGTTATAAAGTTAATGTGGCTAATATAGAAAGAATGAAACTTGAGGGGCTATTATTGCCAAAGGACAAAAGTGCTTTCCTACATATGAAGTAATCTCTAGAAAAGCTTGGAATTAGTTAGAAGACTCTCTTGGAGTCGGTTTGTATAGAGAAAAGAGAGGGAAAGATCTACTGCTCCATCAATCGAGCCTATTCTAGCAATCTTCAAGTGTTCCAATCATTAAGAACCATTAATTTGGTTAATCCCATCATAAGTAAGTGTGTTTCCCTTAATTTTGAATTAGGGTTTATGTACCCAATTTGGAAAAATTGGGTAAATGGTGTTTTGAAGCTAAATGAAGAAGAGTATGATGAATATGGATTAAGTATTATGATGGGTTAAGTTAATAAGTTTATGAGCTTGATTATCATATAATCAATGTATGATTATGTGATGATTAGAAGAGTTTAGAGATGAAATATGTTTAGATTAACTATTGTATTAGTTATTGATTATGTGTTAATAAGTGTTTATGATGATGATTGATTCAAGGTGATTATGATGATGTTGATGATGATGATAAGGTTGAGGATGAGGCTTGATATGCTTAGCTTGGAGCTAAGGTAAGTAAAATGACGATGACATGTATTATATGGATTTCTAACATATATGTGTTATGTATGTTGTATGTCAAGTGATATGGACTTGAGTTATGCTTATGTGATGTGATGAATATGGGTTATGTGATGAGATAATGTTATGTGATAGATGAGATGTGGAATAGTAAGCCGTAAAGTAAGTGTTTGATGTGTATGATGCTTATATGTTTGATTGAAGTATAATTGTATGTTATAGTCATTTTACTTACTAAGCCGTTGTGCTTACGGTTTAGTTGTCTAACCGTTTTGTAGGTTGGCGTGCTTATATGGATAAGTTGGATATATGGGTTAAGGTTTGGTTATGCGGAAGGATAGAATATTGGTAAGAATGTAGAGCTTAGGTAGATACCGGGCTCATGTAAAGTTTGTACCCCCGTGAGTCAAGTAATGCTTTGAAATGAGTAGTCAAGTGTTAAATTGTATGTCAAAAGTTGTGTAGCGAGTTGGAAGTCTTTTGGTAAGTCAAAGCATGTTTTAAGTGTTTGTAATGAAAGTTAAAAGGGGCGTTTGGTTTAAGTGTAAACGTACCCATTTTGGATAGTAAACGGGTTAAGTGTTATTGGAACACGTTTGATATGTTAAATTATTGATGTTGGTCAAGTATGGTGCAAATCGGAAGTCGTATGTGTTGTTTGTAGTGAAAATGGGTCAAAACGGGTTATTTGCATAACCCGTCTCATTTGTAAAAGTATCCCTTCGGGGTGTCGTTCGGTAAATGTTTTTATATGAAAATGAGCCCATTGATACACCAAATGAATCTGGAAAGTTTGGTTAAGTTTCGAGTTCGGGAAGTCGGGTTTCCGGCCGGGGATTTTGGAAAAAAGGCCTTATGATGAACAGTAACCGCGGCTGGCAGATTTTCCAGATTTTGGTAAACTTTGAAAAATTATATCTTTTAATCCGTAAGTCGTCACGGGTCGCGCCACCTATCGTTTCGAAGGTAATTGAATGTACTTTCATCTAAAAATAGTCTCAAGTCCTGAATGTGTATGCATTTCTGTCAGATTGTAAAAGAGTACAGCGGGTCATTTTTGGTTCAAGCGTTTTCGCGTAAAAAGTCAAAGTTTTTGATGTAAGCGGGCACGGGGTGTTACAGAAAATACGTCGCCAAAAAGACGGTTGTTCCTCCCACTAGGTGATGTTCACCCAGGCATGTATTACTTTATATCCGTGTTTCTTCGATTTAATGTACGCTTCAGTGCATTATTTCTTGTAAAAGAAGAGAAATCTTCTTTGTATACAAATAGTTTTTTTTATATGATTCTTCTGAAAATTATTTGTGAGACACATGGTAGTAACGTGTTGTTTGAAATTCTTTCAGACTTGGATTGTGCATAAAATTTGTCACTCAATCAATGACTACAACTCTTTAACTAGAATACGGGTCATTGATTGAGTGGGAGAGTGATCTCAAATTTTATATCATCAAACGGGTTTCTTGGTTATCTCATAACTTTTAGAAAAGGTTTTGTAGTTAATGGTGTATTTGTTGAAGAGGATCTTACTAAGCTTTATCTCAAATGGCCAAATGTGTTAGTTGTTAGAAAGATTAGGGCATTATGTGCAATATGCTTATAGTTTCCTAACTTTATGTAACTAGAAGGTTCATTTGTATCACTTTGGAATTCTCGTTCAATCCCCTAAATACTTTAAAACTCAAAATCTAAAAGAAGTTAGAAAATCTAATGTGCTTGATATTCTTGAATACTCAACTGGCATTTGTATGATCTGAATGAATGAGTTTCAAATGTTGATTGATTGTTGTTAGTCGATAGCTGCTTAATTGTTGTTGATTCAGTGCATGTGCATTCAGGATATGCTTAGGTATGTAGCTAACATGTTAGAATCTTGTCCCTAAGCTCCTGAGTTGAATGTTGAAATATGAGTGAATTGCCATGTTCATGATTGTTGATTGCTCTTCATGCTAGATAGCGGTTTGATGTATTTCCTGACTGTGGTTTGATTATGAGATGAATTTGGTATTATGAGTTGGCAAGCTGCTATGTGGTAGCTATTAATGAAAAGTGAATCTGTATGTATGTATATCTGTGTTGATATTCTTATGCAGATTCCATGGTCAATATGAATGTGCCAGTTCTCGCTCTAACCATTTGATCAGATGTTCAAACCCTATTGACTGGCTCTGAATTCACCACAACAACAACATCGGTAACAACAACAACAACACTGTCTTCACCTCCACCACCTTCACTTTAACAAAGCATTACTTATTCTGGTCTCGCCGAGTGGGGATCTACATTACTTGGGAAGATTTGTTGGTGGATGGAAAATTGATGCTGACTACTGACTCCCTCAGGGAAGCGAAAAGGTCAACATCATTTGTGTCATAACGATTATCTTTGTACATAATAAGCAGTGAATAAAATTTGGTTGTTATGTGTCAGTGCATGATTTTTTTAAAAATCTTCCAAACTTATCATACCTGACACTAACATTCTCCCTCATTGATTGAGGGGGAGCATCGTAATGTCTCATTATCAGAATATATTAAACCTGACCATATTTTCTCCCATAATTTTCTAACTTATTTAAATCAATTGGGATCACAAATCTCAAAGGGTTTGAATTTTTTGATCGGGGGAGAGAATGTGATTTAAAAATGAAATATGATAAAATGTGATCTTTTGGACTCATGTGTAGGCTCCCAAGTATGTGCTAAACTCTTTCGTATATCGATGCACATATTGAGGGGGAGCAAATGATTTGTGATGGCAATTGTGGATGAATACCAAAGACCGACCATTTTACTTGATGTACTGGAGTTATAAGGATGGTAAGGTTAGGTATCAATTCCCATGATCCAGCCAGAACCGGAAGGATCTTCCCAGGGACAATCCACTAGTTAGAATAGAAGTCCTTAGGAATGATTAAAAAAAAAAAAAAAAAAAAAAAGGAGAAAAATGAATAAGGGAAGAGTGCCGATTGAGATGGAGCTAGTACTGGAACAAACCCAACAAGGTGCTAGTAATGAAGTCTCGGTAAGCACTGAAGGGGTTGAAGAATGAAAAAGAAATGTAAAGATAAAGGGTGAAAAGAAAGAAGCCCTCCTTACACTTTAGGCAGAAACCGGGTCAATACATATGCTGTCAGAATCACTTAGTTGATTGCTGACATTGAAGACAAAGTATCATGGACCCAGTGATACGCTGCACAACCCTCCCTAGCCACTCAAGGTCCCTCAAAGGACTCTTGTTTCACTTGTCACGGAGATCAATACATTGCTATCGTCTCTCTCACTCCGAGTTAGACGATATTGAAAAAGGTGGCAGTCCTCTCCAGCCTCCGATCACTAAATCAAAACGCACTATTGAAAAAGGACACACTTCCAATATGCTTGCTGTTTCATACACCGTGAAAAGCAAGAAAATATATATGAAGAGTCCTACGCATTATCCTCGTGGTATTGCCAGAACATCCGAGTGATACGTAAAGTATTCACAATGAAGATGGAAATCCTTCTAGAGCCAACATCAAACAAGCTCTTGGTGGGTGACATGTGAGATCCTTCATGGATCAAGCTTGTGACAACTGGAAAGAAACGATGGGGCGATTCACATTTGAATCAACCTTTTTCCAGGAAATGGATTGACGGATTCTTTTGGAAAAACCTTTCAATGTGCTCACCAAACTGAGTTTCGAGCACATTGATTGTGAAAATTTTCAAACAAAAGTGTTTATGATAGAAATGTGATTCAATGTATAAAACCCTCGTCGTGTTGCATAAAATGTTTATACAGCGACACGCGAGTAATTTTTCTAATCAATTTCTCGTCAATCAGTGGGTATTTGATTCACTGATTCACTCTACCATGCTGTCTGCTTTGAGACGTTCCGGTATGAGAACATGCTTAGTATGATGATTCTGACATTAACTTGTTGGAAAACTCATTACTACAAGCTGGAAATTCCTGTCAAGGAGAATCTTCTTTAAAGGGGATTCTACCTGATCACAGGTCGGTCCTCACGGTACTGAAGGTTAATCCAACCACCTCGAACGAATGACAAATCCATATTCGTTCTCCAACTTTATTGCTAACAGTTTTATTTCAGATTCATATAAAGATGGTGATGGTGGCCCCTGATTCCAGCAGAGACGTGTCAATCCACACTCCATGCTCACACTTCCAATTCATTATCAAAAACATCATGATAGCAAAAAGACCTACAACACAGCTTCGGCAACTCAGATGATAATTATCATGATCCAGAAAAGTGTGAGCATGCGAGTTCAACGGTCACAACATATCACATGAAGGCAATATTACAACGGATGAGCTTGGAGATTTACGGTGACTGATGATCTCAAAGAATGCTCAAAGATCACAACTTCACACAGAGTCGATGCTGAAACAAGATGAATAGAAGACATATATTGGATGATATCATCGAAGAATCTTCAAAGATCATCCAAGATAAAAGATCAGTCGTCAAAAGAGTTTACTGCTGAAAGTGCAAAGTTTCATGACTTTGAAGAATCAAGACTACGAGCTAGGAATTTACAATCATGTAATAGAATGCTAGAATTCATAATATTATTTCCGGGGTGACCTCCCTTAGGGGGAGATTGTTAGGAATATAAATATTCATGTGAAGACTCGGTCACCCCGAGTATCTATTTAGCATTTATGTAGCTCGTAGGATTATTAGTATTAATAGTATTAGTTTAGTTATATTAGTATTTGTGGAGTGGGTCGGGTCTTTACCCACTATCAGCTCACTACACAGCCCGCTAGGGGCACCTAAACCTTGTAGTATATATACCCCTTCCCACACTTGGGAAGGGTTGGAGCTTCTAATCAATCAACACATATTCTCTTTCATTCTCTCTCTCTAGAACTCCCACACTCTTATCTCTCTCTCTCTCTCTCTAGAATCCATCTAATATCAAATCCAAGTATGCATATGTTACATACACCTTCTCATGGTTCAAATTGGAGTTACTTGTGTTACCAGTAATGCTAAATCTATTGAAGTAAGGTTACTCTAGTTAAGTCGTGACTAGAAGTAGGAATAAGGTTACAGATACTGATGAACGCATGGTTGGAGTACTTATACTATGTTACTGTTGCTCGTACATTACAAGTACTGCTTGATCGGTGTATTTTACATACCCCTCATAGCATGTTAATTATGCGTTGTTGCCTTGTTATTCGTTGTTATTCTAATCAGTATTTTAATATCCTAAGTTAGCTATACAACCTAATCTAACACAAGGGGGTTTCAGCCCGAGAGACTGGCACGGTTTGGTTATGATTAAATAGTAAACTAAACTAATGAGCACGAATCAGCGTTTAGCACACACGTACACAGATAGATACTTGAGACAATAAGAAGACCTGTCCTGATAATTAAGTAGCTTGTCACTTGTTTTATTGCTAGTTTTATATGAAGTGTATATAATTAACCCTTTCTCGTTGGCTCTAATCTTATCGGCGAGTAAACCCTTAATGATCACTTATGTCTATCCCACTATCCTAGAATATTGAGCATTTGTGATGCCCACGTTTCGTATACGCTAGAATAGATAGGCGAGGAAGGGGCATGGCGACCCAAGCAATGCTCAGCTAGACATAGAGGTTATCAATGCACTAATAAAAGTCACCAAAGACATCAACATATAAACTTTAATTAATGGGAAAGCAATTTTAAGGGGTGGACATGATTTTCCGTAGTCACATGACATCAGCCCATCAATCCTGATGAATTAAAGTGTACTAATACAATAAAACAAAACTACTTAATGAATTGAATACATGCAGAACCTTCTTACAGCTCTTGTATCTTCGTTCAGGGTGTGTCTTGTGCTGCTAATACGTCTGAATTCGTCTCTGGTTTGGTACTCGTACGTATGGTATCTTGCACTCTTCCACCTCTCCTAAATTCGTCTGACCTTGGGGTATTTATAGTTTCTGTCTGAGGGTTAGATGCGGCGCATTGACTTAACTTCGCGTGGGGTCCAAGATTAATATATTCAGGAATATTCGTACACCGCCTTAAGATGCGGCGTAACTCCATTTCTCTATGCGGCGCATGTCCTTTGCTGTCTTGGATTGTAACTTGTGAAATCTTGATAGTGATACGCCGTATGTAAGAAGTATGTTGCGGCGTATCTGGAGCAGAATGATCTTGATCTTGTACATTTCAGTAGACTCTTAACATCTTGCTTGTTTTGCTCCATAATTAGTCCAAAATCGCCAAGTTTCACATAATACTTGTTTTTACCTGAGAATTACAAAAGTAAACATTAATGTATCAATTCACATATATAATATAATAAAACAAGTCAAATAAATAGGACAAATGATGATAATAAAATGTACTTATTTGAGTTCATCAAATATCCCCCCACTTGAACTTTACTTGTCCCCTAGTAAACCTTAGAATAAATCTTATGAAAATGTATCCTAAAAGATATTAGGATTTATTTTTATATTTAAGCATGTATTCGTTTTGTCATAATTGCACAACCAAACACTTAACGAATTAGAAATAAAATAAAATATTTGGATAAAAGCAAATCTAATCGTTTAACTGTCCAGTCGTGACGAATATTCTATCATAAGCTTGGCAAGTATACGCATCTCCTCTACTAAAGCCAAGGAATAACAAGTCTAAAGCGGTAAAAAGGGTTTGTTGGTTAAGGGTTGATCATCCTTTTTAATCTCTATCGATCTCACATTCCAGAAAAGGCGACAAAATCACAAATACATGATCGAATCCACGACCACGATACTTGCAATTGCTCAAATCCTTAACTCGAATAGGCTAAAGATAGGACCAAGTAATCTTTACCAATAATATTATATCAAAAAGGGCGACAAAATCATAAATACATAGCCGAATCCACGACTACGATACTTAAGATTGCTCAAATCCCTAATCTCAATTAATCAAAGGTTTGGATAAAGAATGATATAGGGTATGGATAGTATTTGGGATACAAATTGGTGTAAAATGAAAAATAAACAAAACAGATAAATTAAAATCCTAAGTGTGGTAAATTACTTTCCCAACCATCCCATGAATAAGACTCATATCATTGAATAACTCACGCTTTAACACTTGAAACACACGCTTTAGGTAGACACGAATTATACTCAACAATATCTTAATCAAAGAATAATCCTCGTTGGCGTTCCCATAACGGCCAACTCCCATTCAATCCATAAATATAATATACAACAAATAGTGGTGATATCGCCCACTTAATACAAAACTTTACATAAGTTGGTTAAAACAAACTTCAAACTTTTCCTTTTTCTTTTTCTTTTTTTTTTCGATTTTTTTTTTTTTTTTTTTTTTTTTTTTTTTTTTTTTTTTTTTTAGAACATATATGTGTAAAATTTCACAACTTTTCTATCACTATCTTTCCGGATAATTTTTCCATACTCTTCATACTTTCAGAAATAACTGTAATAGCGAAAGTAGCAAACACACGAAAAATAAACTCAAAGTTATACAATATTTACTTTCATACCAATTGCATTGTGCAATTTCCCGACCTAACCAAAGATAATGAATTACGCACGCGAACACAGGTAATGTAAGGAAACACACTTTGCATAAAGCAATTAACCAACCACGGATTTTAATCTACAGGGTAGGCTAAGGTGTAAGGGTGTATCGAAACATTATAACAAAGGTGTAAGAAACGAAAGGAATGGCTCTGAGTGTTTTTCTAGGGGTATCTTACTCTAAAAGTGAGAGTAACAAAGGGTTTATACGGGGGTTAACTAACCAGTGTAGTTAGTTAATATCACATAACATATAAAGGCTATTTTGGTGTAATCCTAGAAATTTACCAATTTAGACAAGTCATTCCAATTATATAGATAATACTTATTATGGTGGTCTCGAATAGTATATAAGCCAAGTTCTAAAGTTTACAAGTCACCGGCACACTCATAGATTTGTGAATTTTGATAAGTTTACAATTTTTGGAAATAATGTTATGTGTGCAGCTATGTAATTTAGACTTTAAACAAAAACACGCTAAAATTCTTTTTTAAATTTTGATATATTAAGCACATTTTAAGCATATTTTGAAAAAGTTTAGGACAAGTAAGTGTTCTAATTCTCCAATCCCCCCACTTAAGTTAAACAACGTCCTCGTTGTTTGTGTCAAAGGTTAAAAACTAGAAAATAAAAGAATTAGAACAGAAAAACTCCCCTGAGATTTGCTCGGTATGATCCTCCATTATTCGTGTAAGAGCAAAAATCAACTTTCTTGTGGATTAGAACGTTTAAGCTTCATATATGATGTATCCACAGGAATGCAGGAATCTATAATACCATTTAGACTTTAACACACCTGAATTAAGAAGGTTCAAACTTGCATAATACATTAGTAGTTAGTAAAAAATAAAACTAAAAAAATTAAAATGAAAATCATCAGGTCAGTCGATACGCCGTATCTTATGGAAGAAGATACGCCGTATCGAGCCTGGAATAAATACGAATCAGAATAAAAGATGCGTCGCATCCTTAACCAGGGATGCGCCGCATTAAAATAAACTGACAGAAAGTTTTAAAGTCAAAAATAAAAATGCAGAAAATTAAATAAGATATGACCAGTACAGGCGATGCGTCGCATCTTAGGATTGAGATGCGCCGCATCTTCTGCTGGTCTGAGAGAATCGACACAGAACAGAATATAAAAATTCTCCGGGTTGTCTCCCGGTCAGCACTTGTCTTTATTCCAGAGTCTTCAAGTTAGACTCACGTTCAGCTCCTTAATATCGATTACTGAAAGAGTCGGAAGCATCGCGCTCCCTCATCGCCAGTCCAGTAATATTGAACACTTCTTGCTCGTCCTTAATTTCCACGCCATTCTTCTTTAAAGTCTGTATAAACAAAGTTCTGTCCCTTTCGGATAGAGATGACAAAATGATAGACGGGAAATTCTTATTATTATATAGGCATAAATATGCAAGGTGGGGTGGTAGTTCAATAAACACATCATTATTCAAATTTGTATTCTCAACTATTCTCCTACGTTTGTTAATTACTTCGCAATCATACCACTCATCATCAGAATCATTAACAATATCGCGCCTAAGTTCGGTAGGTACATTAAGGTCAATAAATTCCTCGAAGTTCTCATGATTAGGATTAGTTGAGTTATTTTGAATCAATGTTTCTCCCATAAGCCTAGCTTCTAGATTGAGGTCCATACGTTCTCTTAATCCTAGCACATAGACGCCTCTAATTATGCTTTTAGCAGGATTTTGGCACTTATAGACTAGTTTATTATTCCCTACCTTTAATGAGATTTTTCTTTTAAACACATTAATCTTAGCATGGGCGGTAGACAAGAAAGGTCTTCCAAGGATTAAAGGAATCTTAACATCCTCGGGCATATCTAATATAACAAAGTCTACGGGGAAAACTAACTTCCCAATCTTAACTAGCACATTTTCAGCAACCCCTTCAGGTCGTTTTACCGTTTTATCAGCCAATTCAATAAGCAGCTTAGTTGGTGCTAATTTTCCTAGTCCTAGGGTAGTGAATGTCTTAAGGGGCATAACACTAACGCTAGCTCCTAAGTCAGCTAACACATTATTGAAAGATATGTCATTAATTGAACAAGGTAAAGTAAAACTTCCTGGGTCTTTTTCTTTATGAGGCAAGGCACGTAAGTCGGTTGCAGAGCTCTCTTCTTTCATTGTAGCCTTGATCTCCTCTTCAATCTTTGTCTTCTCTTTGAGTAACCTCCTTAAACTGATTGAAGAATTAAAGAAAAATTCGGGCATTGCACCATCATTACCATTCATCAATCTTCTAGGAAAAGGTATGTTAGGTGTGACTTCTTCAGTAGTGCATATGGCCTTGACATGATCTCTTGGGTTAGTTTCAGTTGAGCTAGGTAAACTTCCGTATCCCCTTTCTTGAATAACTTTGCTCATTTGTCCGATTTGTTGTTCCAATGCTTTGATCGAAGCTCCTTGATTTCTTGTTATAGTATCCGTTGAGGCTCGGATTTCTTTGATAATAGCAGTGTTCTCTTCATGTCTTTTAGCAGCATCGGCCATAATTTGCTTTAGAGTGTCATCTAAAGTCTGCCTCCTTTCTTGATAAGTGGGATTAAAGTTGTTCTTTTGATAGTATCCCGAAGTAGCTTCCCTAAATCTTCCTGAAAGTCGGAATGGTTGTCCAAATTGTGTGTAGTATGCTTCTTCAAACGTCTCACTTTCATTCTTATTAGGGCAATCTTTAGTGTAGTGAGGTCCTTCGCATTTTTCACATCCAACTTGGACAGCATAAACTTTCTCATCACGCTTCTTCATCTCTCTACTAATTTTATCCAATTGAGCTTGAATAGCAGCAAACCCGTCAAAATTAGTGCTGCACTTAGATCTAGTAGAGGTTCCATCGTGCCATTTTTGAGAGTGATCAGCAGCTTCTTGGATAGCTTTTCTAGCATCGGCTGCACTCATTTGAGGCACAGCTCCCTTAGCATCCAAGATTTGTCTAGTAGGCACGTCCAATCCTTGATAGAACAATATTATATCCTGCATTGGACTTAGATAATGTTGAGGGCATTTCATCAATAGGTCTTTAAATCGTTCCCAAGCTTGATAAAGAGTTTCATCAGGCTCTTGCTTGAAACTGTTGATAGCCTCCATCTTTTTAGCAGTTTTAGCAGGTGGACAATATCTTTTCAGAAATTTGCTCTTCAAATCTTCCCATGTTGTGATTGAACTAGCAGGTTCATTCCTTAGCCACTTATTAGCAGCTCCTTCAAGCGAAATTGGAAAGATTCTTAGCATAAGTTGATCGTCAGAGACTCCTTCTGTAGTAAACAAATCTGCAATCTCGAGGACTTTTTCAACATGTTCATTAGCATCTTCATGTTCTGTTCCACTGAAAGCATTTTCTCTTAGCTCCTTGAGAAACTGACCCTTCAACTCAAACTTTGACTTTTCATCAAACTTTGGTCTAGCAACTCCTGAACTGTAATCAGCACGGGTTTTGTTCATGTATTCCTCCATTGTAGTGTTTTCCGCCATTGTTTCTGCTTCTTCTTCCTCCTTCTCTTCAGAAAAGTAATCAAGCTCGAACAAACTTGAAATTTCAAAGCTTTTTGTGTTGAAAAGCCTTTTAAGCGAATGCAAGGCTCGTTCAGGATCTTCGAAAGGTGTAATCAAGTTCTTAGTTGAACTCCTGGTCATGCACTTCCTGAAACCATCACAAAAGCATCAGTAGGGTATGTTCAAGAAAGTAATATATCAGAAAATTAGCAACGAAAACAGAATATGAAAAATAAAAGTTGCTGATATCTGCAAACGATGCGCCATATCCAAAAAGTTGGATACGCCGTATCTTATAATCGTTAAAATTTAATCAGACTTTTATTCAGAAAGCAGATACGCCGCTTAGAATTAGAATGCGCCGTATCAGTTTTAAATTATCAAAAATCGTTTATATTTATTAAAATTAAATGCGTCATATTAACAAAGCTAATGCGACGTATTTTTGTTACGTTTCAAAATACGAGATTTTTGATTTTGAAGATGCGCCGTATCGATAAAAATCGATGCGTCGTATCTGTTTAATAATTCGAAAACTGTTTTTAATTTAAATCTAAAATACGCCGTATCTGTGAAAACAGATGCATCGTATGGCGTTAGGGTTTAGAAAAAATTTCTTATTAAAAACAGAATACGCCGTATCTTGGGGAAAGATGCGTCGTACTCGAATTTATTAAACACGTTGTATTTTATAAAAATTAAACGCAATACGCCGTATCTGTGAAAACAGATGCGCCGTATCGTTTGTATCAGCACAATACAACGATAGCAGAATGCAGAAAAAATAAAAAAGAGAAAAACAAAAATAAAAACAAACACAAAGAAACAAAAATTAAAGAAAATAAAAACACACAAAAACAGAAAATATGCAAATAATGCAATGAATGCAATTTATCTAATATATAACAGGGTTAGTGGTTAGAATCTAAAAATTAAAAAGAAAACCTAATTAAAATACTAATCAAATTAACAGATAATAACAATTCACTCCCCGGCAGCGGCGCCAAAAACTTGATGCGCGTGTATGTCGTTGCGGTTTAGCAGTATTAATGCCTACTCAAGTTTTAAATTTATATTTAGCCGACTTATCAATAACACACACACTTAACGAGCAGTGTACCCGGTCAGTATGAATATAATGGTAAGTAGAGTGTCGATCACTAAGAGTGGAACGTATTATCTAGTTATTCTAATCAGTATTTTAATATCCTAAGTTAGCTATACAACCTAATCTAACGCAAGGGGGTTTCAGCCTGAGAGACTGGCACGGTTTGGTTATGATTAAATAGTAAACTAAACTAATGAGCACGAATCAGCGATTAGCACACACGTACACAGATAGATACTTGAGACAATAAGAAGACCTGTCCTGATAATTAAGTAGCTTGTCACTTGTTTTATTGCTAGTTTTATATGAAGTGTATATAATTAACCCTTTCTCGTTGGCTCTAATCTTATCGGCGAGTAAACCCTTAATGATCACTTATGTCTATCCCACTATCCTAGAATAGATAGGCGAGGAAGGGGCATGGCGACCCAAGCAATGCTCAGCTAGACACAGAGGTTATCAATGCACTAATAAAAGTCACCAAAGACATCAACATATAAACTTTAATTAATGGGAAAGCAATTTTAAGGGGTGGACATGATTTTCCGTAGTCACATGACATCAGCCCATCAATCCCGATGAATTAAAGTGTACTAATACAATAAAACAAAACTACTTAATGAATTGAATACATGCAGGACCTTCTTACAGCTCTTGTATCTTCGTTCAGGGTGTGTCTTGTGCTGCTAATACGTCTGAATTCGTCTCTGGTTTGGTACTCGTACGTATGGTATCTTGCACTCTTCCACCTCTCCTAAATTCGTCTTACCTTGGGGTATTTATAGTTTCTGTCTGAGGGTTAGATGCGGCGCATAGGATAAGTAGATGCGGCGCATTGACTTAACTTCGCGTGGGGTCCAAGATTAATATATTCAGGAATATTCGTAAACCGCCTTAAGATGCGGCGTAACTCCATCTCTCTATGCTGCGCATGTCCTTTGCTGTCTTGGATTGTAACTTGTGAAATCTTGATAGTGATACGCCGTATGTAAGAAGTATGTTGCGGCGTATCTGGAGCAGAATGATCTTGATCTTGTACATTTCAGTAGACTCTTAACATCTTGCTTGTTTTGCTCCATAATTAGTCCAATATCGCCAAGTTTCATATAATACTTGTTTTTACCTGAGAATTACAAAAGTAAACATTAACGTATCAATTCTCATATATAATATAATAAAACAAGTCAAATAAATAGGACAAATGATGATAATAAAATGTACTTATTTGAGTTCATCAATTATGTAGGTTATGCACTAAAAGGAGCTAAAATTGGTGATATTACAAGCTTAAAATGAAGACATGAAATATTTAGACGTTGTTGCATTCTTTTGGTCATAACTTCTTCGTCAGAGCTCCATTTTAGAATTTTTGATTTGGACTTAAAAATGTGTTATTGGGTCATTAACTCAAGTTGGCAAATTATCACACGGGCCTTGGCTTGTGGATTTAGACGCAACAAACACACGAAAAGGAAGAAAAGCTTTTTTTTTTTTTTTTTTACGACAGTTGACACAGAAAATAGGAGAAAGAAGTCAGCCGTCACTTTTTGATTATCACATTCGACGGAGAATAGATCATTTTTGAAAAATAAATACCCAGCCGACCCCTTTCATTATTATATACAATTCGATTGGCTAAAAGATTCTCAGCCGCCATTTTTTGTCTTGGATTTCATTCAAAGGCTACTGAATATATATAAATTTTATTTTACCTCAGCGAACGTGCATTGGTAGTAAAGGATTTAATTCCTTTGATTGAATATACATTATGAAGCTGCTAATCGGAACGGAGATGATGTCTACCAACGTGATGCGCGGCTAAGGTTTTAGTAATCTCTCCTGGTAAAAGATATTTGGTTTGATCATGTTTACGAATTTTATTTTGTTTGTCAAACATTAACTCATGTGATTTTAATGCATATCATTTATTTGATTTTAATGTTTTAATATAATTATTTGGTGAATTATTGTGAGACATGTTATGCGAGTCAACCATTCGTGCCGAGCCTAGTTAGTATAGGGGTTAAGACGGTCGTATGGTAAACATAATTTGTACCCATAATTGTTCATTTCAGTAATTATAAAATTAATTAATAGGATTATTATAAGACAAGTTATTGCTAGTCAGTGAGTCGTGCCGAGTCTAACTAGTTTAGGGATTAAGACGATTTATGTGGTGAATATAACTTGTGCCCAAAATTGTCCTTTTCAATTAATACAAACTATGTCTAGGTGGTTTGAAGGCAAACATTAGTAATAATCCGTAAGTTAGTCATATCAATATATCCGGAGTCGTGAGGGATTGCTTTTTACTCAACTTTTTACGAATCTTATTTTTATTTACTCATTTAATTTTTATTTGTTTATTTACCTTTTAGTTAATTAGTAGTTTTATTATTAAGTAAACCAATCAATCAATTATTTATTTCATAGAACTTAGCTTAATTAGTATTTAGTTATTAAGATTTCAAAACAAAAACCTTTATTGATCAGTGATCACCCCAAAACTTAAATTAAAACCACATACTCCTCGTGGATACGATACCCGCTTGCCCTATCTAGTATAAGGTAATTAGGTTTATTTTTTATCGGTACAACGACGTCGGTCAAATTTTGGCACCGCTGCCGGGGAGTGAGTGCGCTTTTGGTTTAAGTTTTTGTTAATAGTTTTAAAATAAAAAAATACAAAAATATTTTCTATTTCCCTTGTTTTGTTTGCTTGTTTGTTTTGTTGGTTGTGAGTGTGCAGGTTAGTGTATGCGCACGCGTAGATCGGGAAGTACATCACCGTTAGTTTACGATCCTGAGATTTATAGGTAATCTTTCATGGTCAATTTCATCATTTGTTTAACCTAGAGCTTCTATGGATTCATGTTGGACTTGTGGGAATCCATTTCATTCTTATGAAAAATGTCCAGAGGAGAAAGCAAGTAGGAAGGAGCGAGTACTTGAGACATATGACTGTCAATCTCAAAATGATGATTATGAGCATAACACATATCATTATAATTACAATATTGAGATGGAAGATTACACGAGGTATCGAGGGGAATATGGTGGTCAATATTATCATCCTTCATATGAGAGCTCTGGTTTCTTCGATCAACTACAGAGACCTACTTAACAATATTATCATCTAGGCCAAGGACAAGGTGATAACCATCTCTCGTATCTTGACCAAAAATTGGATAAACTCATTTCAATGATAGAATCCAAAAGAGAGTCAAATCAAAGATGCGCTAGTATTGCAGCTCTTGAAACACATGTGGATCCATTGGCAGATCAATTTAATAGGCAAGAAACATATGAATCTCAAGGCGTCACCATGTTTGATTTTGATGATGAAGATGAAGATGATGAAGATGAATATAATACTAATGCTCATAACAATTCATTCGATGATCTCATTTTCCCGGTTAAAGATGATCGTGAAGAATCGTTTCCTTCTAAAGTTGGGGAGGGAGTTGTGGAGACTAATACCACACGTTATCTCCCAACTTTAAATGAACCAACACTTTCATCAATTGATGATACAAAATCAAAAGAAGATGAGGACTTGTTTGCTCCTTCGCTATATGAAGATGAGTGTTCAAATTCATTAGAAGAATAACAATATCTCAGTAAGGAAGAAGTTGAAGTCACTCATATCGACCAAAATCCACCACAAGTGCCATGAGAATTAATCAAGAAAGTTGGTGTGAGTGATTCAACCTATACAAAAGGGAGAACACAAGTAAAGGTGTTGCTAATTGAAAATCATTATGCTTTTGAGCGGTGTAACAAGAACTCTAGCAGGGCACTCCTTCATATTATTCTTGAGCAAGTTCATAGGAAAGCACGAGTAGGAGTTCGTAAATTGAGAGAACCCCTGCGCAAAGAAGAGAAGAACTTTCATGGAGTGCCAAATTGTGGTAAGTTGATTAAGGATGCAAGAAAGAAGGTCCGTGTGAAACTGGTTCGTAATGCATCCAGCCTTAGGAAAAGGAAAAGAAGAGTATTGGTTTCAAAGCATAAACACTTCTTCTGCATAAGGGAAACTAATATTCATAAAGTGTTTGAAAAGAGGGATATGGCATGGACCCGTAAAGTTTCACTGCATCTAGGTAACTCGTTTGGTAAATGCTCCATCAGACCACCGTGAAACTAATACCGGTTATTTTCGGGCTGACGACAGTAAACTTAGCGCTTCGCGGGAGGCAACCCGTGGGTTGTAGTGTGTTGTGTATGTTCTTTCTAATGTATTTTTCTTTTTATTTTCTTATTTTTTATGTGTGTTAAAAAATTTGTGGGTGTGTTCACTACAAACCCTCACGAGACTAAACTCATCCACTCTGGCTACCGGGTGGTTTAAAGGCTTGTTGCATACGCTAAATGCAACCTTAATTCTTACGAAAGTGAGTTAGGTTTTGTGTTGTGTGAGTCTGTCAAAGTGATTTTTAACCAAAATTTCAACTTAAAGCTTTTGCATTAGGGACAATGCAATGCTTTAAGTTGGGGGGGGGGGGGTATCACATGTGTTACATGTTTTTGTATGAAATTGTGGTTAAAAATGCGTCAAAATGTGATTTTTGGAAGAAAAAAAAATGAAATCACATTATAAGAGTTTTGTGCTAATTGGATGTGGAAGTTTCTTCTACATATATTTGTTGAGTGTTTGCAGATTCTGAAGATTAGCTTGTGGATGACTTATTGGAGCAAACTAGAAGATCCGGCCATGATTATAAGGTGCACCCGATTCCGTTGTATAATTTGGTTATAAAATTGATTTGATGGTTTGCATGTAGTTAGGCATATGTATAATTAGTAGATGCCCGATTGAATTTCGCTACTTACTTATTGTTGGGAATTATCACAAGACAAGAGAAGACTTAATGGAAGAACAGAATTAAGTCTGGTGGACTACGTAATTAAGTCTGTTAGTGTTATTAGTTAAGTCTTGTAATAGTTAAGTCTGGTTGTTCATTATTAAGTCTGGTAGAGTAAAGTTAAGTCTGTTTGACTTTAGCTGTTAAGTCTGGTCATGAAAGTTAGGAAAGTTTGTTAGATATAAGTTAGGAAAGGATACGTAATTATCTTTATAGAAGATACGTATATCCTTCTACAAGTTTTGTATCTAGGGTTTCCTTAGTGTCTAAAAGGAACCTTAGTCATTAGTTTTTGATAACGACGAAGATTGTAATCACTTAGATTAAAAAGAATCAATATATGAAGTTAGTTATTATTATTGTGTTCTTCATTGTTTATTGTTAAGATTCCGCATTAACAATAAGCAAGGTGTTAGAGTTTCTTACTTAGATCGATTTGGTTTATACAAGTCGTCTAACAAGTAACAAGGCTACTTGGATCCATAATTCGTGTGGACCTACAAGTGGTATCAGAGCTTGTAAAGAGACTCTGAGTTTGAAGAAACACAACAACCAAACCCTAAATTCATTCACCTAAACCCTGCAACATGTCTGACGTTGAAAATCCCAATAAGAATGATGGTTTCTCAGTTCACAACAACGATGATGAAAAATCAATCCATGATGAAGAAAAACCTGAAGCAAGCACATCTAGACAACAACAACCCATCTCTGCAACAACAACCATATCCAACATAAAACTCCCAATCCTAAAAAGAGAAGAATATGACATCTGGGCTATGGAGATGGAACATTATCTGGAGTATATTGACAGCGAAGTCTGGAAGGTCATACAGAATGGGAATTCGAAGAAAAGGATTTCACAAGGAACAGATGGAGTGATTAGGATATTACCACCAGTATCTGCTGAAGAGATACGGGCTGTTGAAAAGGAGAAGAAGGCCAAGACTATGCTGCTAATGGCAATTCCCAAAGAGCATTTGAGAAGGTTTCATGGCATAAACAGCAATTTGAAGCTTTCAGTGTATCTAGTTCAGAGGGATTGGAAAAAGGTTATGATAGGTTTCAACATCTTCTATCACAATTGGAGGTTCATGGTGCAGCTGTGTCAGAAGAAGATGCAAACCAAAAGTTTCTTAGAGCACTACCAAAAGAATGGTCAAGTGTGACATTGACCATGAGGATGAATGGTGAAATTGACACCATGACTACTGATGACCTGTACAACAACCTCAAGGTGTTTGAACAGGAAATCCAAGGAAAAGCATCTTCAAGTTCTACAAATGTTGCTTTTGTTTCTCAAGGCAAGAGCAGCACTAACAAGGTTAAGTCTGGCAGCATTAATTCTGGTGGTTATGGAACTTCTTCTAGCAGCATGAGAAAAGAAAGAGATGCTCCAGCAGGCTTTGCTGATGAAGCAATTTACTCACTTCTTGCTAAGGAACCAGAAGATCAAGACTTCATCAGTGAGGATCTGGAACAGATTAATGATGTTGAAGTTGAAGAAATGGATATCAAATGGCAAATTGCCATGATTGCTTTCAGGGTTAAGAAGTTTTACAAGCAGACTGGAAGGAACATTAAGCTTGATGGGAAGTCACCAGTGGGATACAATAGGAGGACTATTGAGTGCTACAATTGTCACAAGCATAGTCATTTTGCCAGAGATTGCAAGGAAAAGGTGACTACTGATTGGAAAAAGAAGAAGGGTTCTGACTCTCAAGATGATGATAAGATGGGGAAGAATCAGACGAGCTTAATGACATTGGAAGCTGGAGCTGTGAATTGGGATGAACACACACCTGAGGATGAAGAGCCAAATCATGCACTTATGGCTATTGGTTCCAGTAATGAGGTATCTTTGTGCTCAAAATTATGCATTGATTCATATAATCATCTTAAAGCTTTGTGTGATGAACAATTAACAAAAATAGGTGATCAGGAAGCAAAAATTCTTGCTTATACTAAAGCTGTTAAAACTTTAGAAGCACAAATAGTAAACTATCAAAACAAACAAGCATCCTTAAATGAAAAACTCACCTTTCAAGCTAATGAGATATATGAAAAAGATGAAAAACTTAAAAGATATAGAAGAGCAGGCTTGAAAGCTGTTAAGGAAAGAGATGAATTGCAAAAGAAAGTAGATAAATGGACTCATTCTGCTAAGTGTCAGGATAAGATAATAGCATCTAGTATGAGCTCTACAAGTAAGATTGGCTTAGGTTATGGAATACAGTCAGATAGTGAAGTTCTAAGCTATGAGGAAGAGATGGATAGATCTGTGTTCAAATGTAGAAAAGAGGATTCTATTGGTAAGCCTGTGTACAATAGGTTCATTAAAACTGATAATTTTAAAGGGGTGCCACCTCCATTAAGTGGAGATTACACCCCTCTACAAAAGAAAGACCTAGATGACTCCTTGTTTGTATATGGTAAAAAGGGTCCTATCTATCCTGAGACAGGCAACTCAGATGAAAAATCTAGTGAATACTCCACTTGTCAAACCAATGACAGTGAATGATCTACTAGAGATATCTCTGAGCAGTCTGATTCAGAATCAGAGAGTGCACCTAAAGATGTTTCTGAGTCAAGATCAGTCAAAAAGAGTGAACCAGTTATGTCTACACCCAAACCTCATACAGATAAACCTAGTTGTAATACTCACATAAAATCTCCTAGGAAGTCTGTCAGAAATCAAGAGTCACCAAAACCTGATAGAATGAGAAGAGAGTACAAGAGAAACCACAATTTTGGTCCTAAAAGATGCTTTGTGTGTGGTAGTTTAAGTCATTTGATTAGGGACTGTGATTTTCATGAGGTTAGGATGAAAAAAGAGGCTGAACTTAGAAAGGATAAGAGTGTTAATGCTGGCCATATGAATGATAAACCAGTTTGGAATAATGCTAACAGGATTAATCATGCTAATAAGTTTGTGACTAGACCAGCACAATTTAATTCTGGTATGTCTAATGTTAATTCTGGTTGGTCATCTGTTAGTACTGCTAGACCAAATTTTAATTCTGGTAGGCCAAATTTTAATTCTGGTGGACCAAATTTTAATTCTGGTAGACCAAATGTTAGTTCTGTTTGTCAAAAGGTTAATGATGTAAGGCCAAGTGTTAATTCTGGGTGGTTTAGTCATTCTGGACCCAGGCAACAAATAAATAGACCACAGGTGAACTCATATAATCAAAGATACAATTTTTACAAACCTCATTCACCTGTGAGGAGTCCTTTTGCTAATAGTACAACACAAGCTTCAAGCTCAAGTGCTGTAAGGGAAAATGGGGTTTCTGCTGTTAAGACCCCAGCATGTTGGTCTTGGGATCCTTTTAAGAACACACTTACCTATGAATCCAAGAACAACAGTGGATCAAGCTCATACAAGACCTATAAATTTGTTGATCCACAGGGCAGACCCAAGTCTTCAGAGGCTTGGGTCCTAAAGAGAAACTAATTTCTCTACTTTTGTGCAGGAACATCCACTGAAGAACATGGAAGACAAAGGATTATTTGATAGTGGGTGCTCTGGGCACATGACTGGTAACAAGAATCATCTGAAGGATTTTCTAGAATTTCAAGGAGGTTCTGTTACCTTTGGAGGGAGTAAAGGTCAGATAACTGGTAAAGGTAGAATTGTTAGGCAATTTAGAATTTGACAATGTATCTTTTGTAAAAGAACTAGGGCAGTTTAACCTTTTCTCAATATCACAAATTTGTGATAAGCAGCATAAGGTGCTTTTTAGTGAAACAGAATGTTTTGTATTGACTTCGGATTTTAAGATGCCTGATGAAAGTCAGATACTTCTTAAAGTTCCTAGACAACACAACATGTACAGTTTTGATATGAAAGCACCTGAAGTTGCAAAAGGTTCTGCTTGTTTGCTTGCAAAAGCTACTTTGGATGAATCTAAATTATGGCATAAAAGGTTAGGTCAAGTTAATTTGAAGAATATGAACAAGCTTGTGAAGGGTAATTTAGTTAGAGGCTTACCTTCCAAGGTTTTTAGGAATGACCATGCCTGTGTAGCTTGTAATAAGGGCAAACAGCATAGAGCTTCTTGTAAGGCTAAGTTAAATAGGATTGTTACTGAGCCTTTGCATACCTTACACATGGATCTGTTTGGCCCTACATCTGTTAGAAGTATCAACCATGCTAGTTATTACCATGTCATTACTGATGACTGCACCAGGTATTGCTGGGTATTCTTTATGTCTACTAAAGATGAAACATCTGATTTAATTCAAAGGTTCATTAGGCAAATAGAAAACCTACTCAATTACAAGGTTAAGATCATTAGGACTGACAATGGCACAGAATTTAAGAATAGGAGCATGATTGAGTTTTGTGGTGAAAAAGGAATTAAGCAACAATATAGCAATGCTAGAACTCCACAGCAAAATGGAGTTGCTGAGAGAATGAACAGGACCCTGATTGAGGCAGCTAGAACCATGCTAGCAGACTCATTCTTACCCACAACCTTTTGGGCTAAAGCAGTTGCAACTGCTTGCTATATATTCAATAGGGTTAGAGTGACCAAGCCTCAGAATAAAACACCTTATGAGCTTATTTTTGGCCATAAACTAGTTGTTAGCTATGTAAGGCCTTTTGGGTGCCATGTGACCATTCTTGATACCTTAACTGTGCTTGGAAAATTTGAAGGAAAATCTGATGAGGGGTTTCTAGTTGGGTATTCACTAAATAGTAAGGCCTTTAGGGTTTATAATTTAGTGACCAAGAAAGTAGAGGAAAATCTTCATGTTAATTTTCTTGAGGAAAAACCCAATGTGAAGGGACTAGGTCATAGATGGATGTTTGATCTTGATTATTTAACTGATTCTATGAACAATATTCCTGTCTCCAAGGAGAATCAAGCTAACCCTGATGCAGGTTCCATAGAAGTGCCTAACAATGCAGGTACTCAAGATGCAAGCACTGCTGATCAAGGCAAAGAAATTGAGGAGCTTATTGTGATTCCTACCACAGAAGTCAACCATGTTGCTGCAAATGAAGGAACAAAGAAATCTTCTACAAATAGGAAGGAGACTGTGAACAAGCCTCAAGAAAAAGAGAGTTCTCCTACAAATATTTCAGAAGAAATCTTATCCTTCAGAGAAGAAATGAATGCTTTGGCTGACAAACATTTTGGGAAGAAGGCTACCAGCACTAATCTGGTTAATCCTGGTAGTATTGTCATTAATTCTGGTGGAGAGAAGGCTACCAGCATTAACTCAGTTAAGTCTGGTAGAGATGCTGTCAATTCTGCTCAACCTGAGTCTACTCCAAATGCTGATTTTGATGATTCTGAGATGCCTGAACTTGAGGTCTTTGATAAGCCAGATGAAGGCATTTTTGATGGGTCTTCTTATGATGAAGAAGGGGTAATTACTGACTTCAGCAACCTACCCACTGAAGTAGATGTAAGTCCAGCTCCAACACTCAGAATTCACAAAGTTCATCCCAAAAGTCAGATAATTGGTGATCCTCAATCAGCTATTCAAACCAGAAGTAAAGTGCAAAAGATTCCTACATCTCATGCACTTATCAGTCTTATTAAGAAGCAGGAAAGGGTCAACCACAAGGACCAACAACATTGCTTGTTTGTTTGTTTCCTTTCTCAAAAGGAACCCACCAAAGTCTCTGAAGCACTTGAAGATGAGAGTTTGGTGGAAGCAATGCAAGAGGAGTTATTGCAATTCAAATTGCAGAAAGTTTGGGTTCTTGTAGATCTACCAAGTGGAGCCAAGGTGATTGGCACAAAGTGGGTCTTCAGGAACAAAAGAGATGAAAGAGGAGTAGTTGTAAGGAATAAGGCACGATTAGTAGCACAAGGGTATAGACAAGAGGAGGGGATAGATTATGATGAGTTTTTTGCTACTGTAGCCAGGATTGAGGCTATTAGGTTATTTTTAGCCTATGCATCATCTATGGGGTTCATAGTCTATCAGATGGATGTGAAGAGTGCCTTTTTGTATGGCACTATAGAAGAAGAGGTATATGTTCATCAACCTCCTGGCTTTGTTGATCCAGCAGAACCCATGAAAGTGTACAAAGTCATCAAAGCTTTATATGGTCTCCATCAAGCCCCCAGAGCTTGGTATGCAACTCTCTCCAACTTCCTTGAAGAGCATGGGTACAAAAGAGGTGTGATTGACAAGACCTTGTTCATCAAGAGAAACAAGAAGGATATCATCTTAGTCCAGGTTTATGTGGATGGTATCATATTTGGTTCTACTAAAAGGTTTTGGTGTGAGGAATTTGAAGCATTAATGAAGGGGAGGTTTTAGATGAGTTCTATGGGTGAACTCACATTTTTCTTAGGACTGCAAGTGAAACAACAAGCAGATGGACTCTTTATCTCTCAAGACAAGTATGTAGCAGAGATCTTGGAGAAGTTTGCCTTTTCAAATGTGAAGACTGCAGTCACTCCCATGGAGAACAAGGTGCCTTTAACAAAGGATGAAGATGCTGCTGATGTAGATGTGCATCTTTACAGATCAATGATAGGTTCTCTAATGTATCTTACTGCTTCTAGACCTGACATTATGTATGCAGTCTGTGTTTGTTCACGTTTTCAGGTTAAGCCCAAGACTTCACATCTTCATGCTGTGAAGAGAATCTTTAGATACCTAAAAGGCAAACCCAATTTGGGCCTTTGGTATCCTAGAGAGTCATCTTTTGACCTGGAAGCCTATTCAGATAGTGATTATGCAGGTGCAAGCCTTGATAGGAAATCCACAACTGGAGGTTGTCAATTCCTTGGAAGAAGATTAATCTCTTGGCAATGCAAGAAGCAGACCATTGTAGCTACATCAACTACTGAAGCTGAATATGTAGCAGCTGCCAATTGCTGTGGACAAGTCTTGTGGATTCAGAACCAAATGCTGGATTATGGTTTAAACTTTATGAAAACTATAATTCACATAGATAATGAGAGCACTATCTGTATAGTTAAGAACCCTGTGTACCACTCTAAAACTAAACATATAGAAATCCGGCATCATTTCATTAGGGATTGCTATGAAAAAGAAATTAATTAGAGTGGATAAAATACACACAGACTTCAATGTTGCAGACCTCTTAACTAAAGCTTTTGATGGCCCTAGGTTTAATTACTTAGTGGTTAGCATTGGTATGATAAACCCATAGCTGGACTTAAGGGGAGGTTAGTCTTAAGGGGAGGTTAAACTTAAGGGGAGGTCAAAATGTAAAGTTTGTATAATAACCAGTACTTAGAATTTTCTTTAATTCTTGTTGTATTTGAAGTTAATTCTTGTACTTATTTTTAATTCTGGTAATCTTAGGAGTTAATCCTTGTAGTAGATTTAATTCTATTAAAAAAATGTTTTTAGTAGTTTTGTTTGTATGCTTTTCTTGTTTTTCTCTTGGTGTTGGGACTAACTTTTGTAGAACAATATGGATTAGTGATATGATGTCTTGTTATTGCTTGCTCCGTATGTAGGTCTAATTCTTTAGTTAAGTCTGGTGAGTCAGTGATTAAGTCTGGTTGAAAAATTTTAAGTCTGGTAGTATGACAAATGTAATTAATTTATTACCGTTAGGTCTGGTCAGTCAAATAAAGATTTTTATTTTATTTAAATATGACCGTTGATATTTTTGGGGAAAGAGGTATATATGGATAAGATTTAATTCATTTTTCATCTTTATCCATTATTTACTTCTAATTTCTACAATCTTTATTCACGATCAAGATTTACTCTGTTTTTCTACTACCAGTAAAAACCCTAATTTAAATTCTCAACCAGCACTTATTTATTCTCTCATCAATGGCTTCACTAAAGTTTGTGGACAAGCACAACCAAGTTGGCTTCTTGAAGAAACCAAACCAAAGTGACGGCTTTAAGTAGATAGTATATTTCTTGAAAGGCTATAACCTTCGGTACGCTTTAACTGCAAATCCTACTATTTATGCATCTCTTGTTAAGCAATTTTGGGGGTCTGTGACCTATGAAACCCTAGCTGATGGTACACCGCAACAATTGACACCCATGACTTCACCATTACTGAAGCCTCCATTAGGAGTAGTCTCCAATTGGGTGATGCTTCAGGAGAATACATATTGTCTAATGATGACCTTTTTGAGGGTATGAGAACTATAGGATATCCCACTGATGGACCTTTACTTTTTGGAAAAACTATTTTACACCACAGTGGAGATTTTTACTTCATCATTTGCTCCATTGCCTAAGTCCCAAGAGTGGTGGATGGGATCAATTTGGAAGCAACATTGCTTCTGCATTGGTCTGTCTTGCACTTGGACGGCCTTTTAATTTTTCAAAATTGATTTTTGATGGCATGGTTGCAAATGTCAAAAATGCAAAACATAAGTTTTTGATGTACCCAAGATTTTTGCCAATGATTTTAAATTTTGAGCCTGTAGATAAAATTCAGATTTATGTGATTGTGGCTTTTACTCCTAAAATCTTTGCAAACATGAAAAGGGGATTCAATGGGGCACCTTGGCCACTTTTGCCTGCTATGCTTCCTGGTTCAACTAACATTGCAGGTACATCTAATGTTGAACAACCAACCAATGTGGAGCACGCTCAGGAACAACCAAGATCACCAACACCACAACCAAGTTCATCACCATCCCAACCAAGGGTACCTACACCTACACCATCTTCACCACCACAACAAACCCATATTCCAAGTCCTATTCAGGAGGAGGAATCCAACCCTATGACTGTGGAGGATCTTCTAACATTGGTGCCTGCTTTGGTTAAGAGAATAGAATTCCTGGAGAAGGCAAACAATCTTAAGAGTGAGGCTATTCTAACCTTGGTTAAGAGGGTTAAAAAGTTGGAAAAAGTCATGAAGGAGAAAGGAGTTGCTTTTGATGATCAAGAAGGTGAGGATGAAAATTCTTCCAAACAGGGGAGGAATTTAGAGGAAGAAAAAGTTGTTAAGACACCAGCTAAGGATAAACCAACTGTTGAAGCAGATATAAGTCCTGAAACAAAGGAGGCAGCAGAAACACTAGCTCAATCTCTGAGTAAAATTCAACAACAAAGGAAGAAAAGCAGATATCCAAAAAGAAAGTTGATAATTGATGAAGAATCTGATGAAGAATTGGATAAGTCTGCTGAAGGTATTAATTCTGGTGAGATTAAGTCTAGTGAAGTTAATGCTGGTAAGGAAATTAAGTCTGGTGGTCAAGATAAGTCTGGTGAGGTTGTTAGTTCTGCTCATGGAGATAACTCTGGTAATGAGGAGCAACCTAAAACTCAAAGGGAAGGAAAACAAATAATGATGGAAACTCCTAAGCCCAAGAGGACAAAGAGAAAAGAAAGAGAAGATCAAGCTTCTTTAGCTGAGATTGCAAGAATACAAGAAATAGAAAAGGCTGAGATTGAAAAGGAGGAAGAGCAGAAAAGACAAGATGAAATGCTTGCAAGAAAGATATCAGAAGAGTGTCATGATTATCCATTGAAGGAAATGATTGAAAAAGATGATGAGTTGAGGGCAAAGTTTGAAGAACTTAAAGCTATTCCAAGTTTAACTGCTGAGGAGAGAGCTAAACAACTAGCAGAGTTCATAAATGCTAGAAGGAATGAAGAAACTTTGAGGGATTTTATGTCAGTGATAAGAAAAACTCAGAAGATAACCAAAGTTCCCAAGAAGATGTCGAAAGCAGATCAAATGCATGCGATGAAGATGTATCTAAAGAACATGCTGCACTCAACATGGGAAAAGATGAGAGGAAAATCATTTGAGGAAATTGAAGCTGAATATGTGAGTGCATATGAGAGAGATCATGGCTATAGGCCAGTGGATTATGAAGATTCTTTGAGAAGAAGTTTCAAGAGACTGAAAGTAGAAGAATCTGAGCCAACAATAGAAGCTGAGAAAGTAGATGAAAAGGTAACTGAAGTTGAAAAAGCATCTAGTGAAATTGAAAAGGAGTCTAATGCTGAAAAAGTGTCTGATGTTGGGGAAGAAAAGAAAGAAGTCAAAAAGCCAGTCATAAAGTTTACAAGGAGGAAAAGTATAGCAAGAAAGAGCACGTCCAAAAAGGTGATACATGAGGAGGAATCAGAAGAAGAACCTTCATCTGAGGGTTGTACTATGGGAACAATTCCTGAGATTTCTAAAGAACCGGCCAAAATTGTCAGATATCAAATCATTAGGACTGGACAAAGAGCTGCTTATCAAATCATAAGGGAAGACAACACTGATGTTGTATACCTTAATTTTCCAGCAATTCTGAATGATGTGAGTAGGGAAGATTTTCAAGAACTTTATAAGTTGGTAAACATCAAACATGGAGAAAATACACCTGAAGAAGAGTTTGAGAGGGTGTTTTAGGGAGACTTAAAAGTGATGTTTGAGCCACCTTCAACAACAGATGATATTTGGAGATTGTCAGATCAGCAAGAAGTTGTGACTTGGAGATATTTTCATAGATGTAGAGTACAATGCTTATCTCTACAGATAGTTCATATTTATATGCTTGCAGAGGTAGAATATCCTTTATCACCAAGGGTCTGCAAGGCAATGTTGGAAAAGAAGTTACATACAGATGAGAAGGATGAAGTATATGAGCAGTTACTTGATTTGATTAAGGACAAATCTTTAAAAGAATCATATTGGGGTGTTTAAAGAGTGTTTGAAAGAATTTTCAAGTTGTAAGTGAGACTATAGGAACTTCTCACTTGGTGAAGGTGCATAGCACTAACACAACAAATGGTTATCAGTCCACCATGTTTAACCAACATAAGGACTGGCTAATCCAGTTCAAACGGATCTGGTAAAGATATTTCAAATCCGTTAATGGTTGGCAATTTACCAAAAATTGTATGGTATTCAACTCACCATATCTGAGATAGTGAATAGTTGGCTAGCCCACAAGGTATGGCTTGTGGTAAAGGCTGTGGAAAACCATACATGGTAATCAATTCACCAAGATGAGGTGCATTCCATCAAAAGAATTGGCTAGTCCAAAAGCAAACGGCTTTTGGTAAAGACAAAACAAATCCATTGATAGTTGATGGTTTACTAAAAATCATATGGTTATTAATGTACCATGGTCTTACACACCAAAACATTGGCTACTCCAGTAGTGATGGCTATTGGTAAAGAGACATCAAATCCATTAATTTTCAATGATTCACCTCTCACAGGAGTTTACACACCTGGAAGTGATGAGAATAGTATGAAACTTAAAAGTATTGATGTACAAGTAGTCATGGTTGCTGTGAAGATCAGATAGATTGCATATCAGATGGTGAAAAGATTATTCAAGTCAAGTTGCTGCATAAAGATCAGATTTGAAGTTTTGAAGTGTTAGAGATAATTCCAAGAGTTCAAGATTAAATCCTCAGAAGCTTATTCAGAAGAAACTTGAAGTTCATGAAGCATGAAGATCAAGTTAGGGGAGGATTGTTGGGAATTATCACAAGACAAGAGAAGACTTAATGGAAGAACAGAATTAAGTCTGGTGGACTACGTAATTAAGTCTGTTAGTGTTATTAGTTAAGTCTTGTAATAGTTAAGTCTGGTTGTTCATTATTAAGTCTGGTAGAGTAAAGTTAAGTCTGTTTGACTTTAGCTGTTAAGTCTGGTCATGAAAGTTAGGAAAGTTTGTTAGATATAAGTTAGGAAAGGATACGTAATTATCTTTATAGAAGATACGTATATCCTTCTACAAGTTTTGTATCTAGGGTTTCCTTAGTGTATAAAAGGAACCTTAGTCATTAGTTTTTGATAACGACGAAGATTGTAATCACTTAGATTAAAAAGAATCAATATACGAAGTTAGTTATTATTATTGTGTTCTTCATTGTTTGTTGTTAAGATTCCGCATTAACAATAAGCAAGGTGTTAGAGTTTCTTACTTAGATCGATTTGGTTTATACAAGGCATCTAACAAGTAACAAGGCTACTTGGATCCATAATTCGTGTGGACCTACACTTTTGCTTAGAACGGGAAGAAAGTAAAATAATGCAATATGAAATATAATAATGTAATAGTTGGGTTAGGATACTTAAATTGATCTTATCCGGCTTGTCACCCGCGCACGGTGGCAATAGAAAAAAGTTAGAGAAGTGTCATAATTATTGGTGGTAGTCATATGCTGGTCTTGCCTATCTGATTCGTCACCCGTGAAAGGTGATATTTTAGTTGTTAGCATGGGTCAGACACCAATTCTTATGATAGATAGCATTGCACTTAGCTGAGACAATTTTATGTGAAATAACCCAATCCTTGTATTGTTGTTAATGAAATTAGAAAGGTTGGTTTAAGTTAGTGCATTAATTAATTAGACTATGTGGTAGATAACTCCATCATATGATATACCAGTAGGCACGAAGCATAATTGTTCCCATTTAATTAAAATGGACTAAATTAACTGGTTCCCGTGTGCCGATGTGTCTTAGTATACACATATAGGATAGATATTCATACATCTGAATGATTGGTCTTTATATCAATCTTAAAAGGAGTGTACAAAGCATTTGGGAAGACTTGTATAAGAAACGGTTCTGGATGGCTAAAAAGGAGCTTATTTATGTTTTGTGCAAAAATGCTTGAAATATGAAGTAAAATTCATGTGCGAAAACTGAGTAAAAAGTGAAAATATGTGAGCTAATGTATGATGGCTTATGTGCTCTTAATAAGTTTGCTCATATGGTATAAAAACTCCAGTATTATAAAAGGTGTAAGGTATTCTCACCTCTTGTTTTGGATCTATATTTAGATTGATTATACGGGTGTATTAAGTATGTTGGGCACATGGTTAATTATATGAAACATAAAGTAAATGGAACCAATGGGAACGGTTATGTTAAGTGTTTAAGAAGGACAAAAATATTGGTAATTATTTTGGATTATTGGTCACATAGGATGGTTATTAGTATACTAGGTTAAATTTGATCTTTTTGATGGAATTTCAATGGTATGATTAAAAATTATGTAATTAACATGCTAAGATATAGTAGATTTCTTCCTCGGGACGAGTAAGGGTTAAGTTGGGGAGGTTTGATCGGTGTATTTTACATACACCTCATAGCATATTAATTATGCATTGTTGCATTGTTATTCGTTGTTATACATGTATTTTGAGGGTGTTTTGTGATTATGTAGGCTATGCCCGAAAAGGAGCTACAATTGGTGATATTACAAGCTTAAAATGAAGACATGAAATATTTGGACGTTGTTTATTCTTTTGGTCATAACTTCTTCGTCTGAGCTCCGTTTTAGAATTTTTGATTTGTACTTAAAAATGTGCTATTGGGTCATTAACTCAAGTTGGAAAATTATCACCTGGGCCTTGGCTTGTGGATTTAGACGCAACAAACACAAGAAAAGAAAGAAAATCCTTTTTTTTATTATGACAATCGACACAGAAAATAGGAGAAAGAAGTCAGCCGTCACTTTTTGATTATCACATTCGACGGAGAATAAATCATTTTTGCAAAATAAATACCCAGCCGAGCCCTTTCATTATTATATACAATTCGAATGGCAAAAAGATTCTCAGCCGCCATTTTTTGTCTTAGATTTCATTCAAAGGCTACTGAATTGTAACAACCCCAAATTACCGCAGCGGAACTATAGTGTCAATGGGGAGTTACTTCATAATACAGAACAAGTTATAGAAAACGACCTCTAAATGAGACGTTTTGAAATGTTACCATTCGAATTATCAGAGTTAATACAAGAGGTTCCAAAGTATAAGGTTACATAAATGTTTTCAAGATGTATTGAATGGTAAAAGATAAAGGTATAAGTCTCCAAAGTATGCAAATGACTCTAGGTTTCATGCATCCACTATCGCCTTATTAACCTGGGATAAATATGCTAAAAAGTGTTAACCAAAGGTTGGTGAGTTCATAGAGTTTAGTTTAATTGCAAAGCATTTGAACAAGGTTTCCACATCAAAGGAATTGTAAATCCACTCAGTCCCAAGCCCCGCCCATACAAGACTTGCAACCTGTGTGTTTACAACCCACTGCTAAAGTATGAGTAGGGCATATGTGTAAATTGTAAAGCTCTTGAATAAAGTTTTCACAACAAAGGCATCGTAAATCCACTTAGTCCCAAGTCCCGCCCATACAAGACTTGCATCCTGTGTGTTTACAATTCACTGCTAAAGTATAAGTAGGACAGATGTGTATACGATATACAAGAGCACTTAATGTAATGAATAGCAGCAAACTGAACCTCCTGACTATGTATATATGTATCATGTGAACTTTAGATTATATTCACCCAAGGTCGCGTCTTTTTGGACACAAGGGTGGGGGCGTCAGCCCGATAGTTAATATCAATACCTCTCCAACGGCACCTACCCATAGGAGTTAAACAGTTGCTATGAATAGTGTATATATGAATAGTTTAACCCATTAAGGCATATATCGTAATATAACTACACATCATGTCCAAAAAGTATAAAAGCGTAGCTTATCATAAATATTTTGAGTACTTGCATCACAATGCAAATCATGTATTTGATAAACGAGTAAAAGTAATTTAAGCATGTATCTCCCCCAAGTAGTTTAAAATGAATATAAAAGAGTAAGAGTGGGGCTATGACTCACCTCAGCTGTAAAAGTCAGGGTAATGTGATGTCAAATTTAACACGGGAACGACTCCAACACACGACCTGAATAATAGGGAAGTCTGAGATTTCGATGGTTTAAGATTGGCTCGATGTGAATAATGATTTTGGAAAAGCATCGGATAACGAATTGGTTCGTGATGAGAATGGATGATATGCTTAAAGTTCAAAAATAATATTATATATATAATATTATCATGTTTTTATGTTTTGTTGAATCAGTAAATATCGTTCTCTCGAAAGTTGGTGGATGATAAGTTATATTTATTCGTTAAAAATCACGTTATAAATATAAACGTAACGTTTTGTTAAATAAAGCGTACGAAATGTAAAAACGGATTTTAAGAACAAAAATGTATAAAGAATTAGTGAACTTATATATAGAAATAATGTTACTGAATGATCCTTGAAGTTATAGGAAATTTACACTTTTAACCCTAACGGTAAAACTTCTGCACCGTTAGTCCCTAGTCAGATTTTAATTACATTTTTGGTCCAAGTCATTCAAATATGACATTTTGAGACCTCTGGTTACTGTATGTTCCTTTTCTACCCTTAAGTTATCAAATTGACAGTTTAGTACTCCTTTATGTAAAAGTTACACTTTTAACCCGAATAGTAATATAATTTGCATTTTAAGTCCAAATGTCACAAAACCATATATATTAAATTTTCTGAGAGTTTCTGTGGAAGGATTGTGCAAACACTTGGGATGTGAATCTTAGTAACGTGTTTGGGATATTTATGTATGAATGTGATGTAGTATGCGGAATCTACTATAACACACTTAAAAGAACACAAAGGTGATGAGTTATGTAAACGTGAGTTATAATGAGCAATGAACACAACTTTAGTAACACAAAACGATTCAATATTATTGATGAAATAATACGGATGATCTAACTATCACCAGGATTACAAAGTAATCTTGAATCTTTGATTGTAAAAGGATTTGTGAAATGAGTAACTAAGTTACTAGAGAGATTGTTCTGTTTTGGTTATTAGTTGAAGAGATGCATGCACGAAGGTGGTGACTAAGGGAACCTTTTATAGAATAAGGTACCCTTATTACAAGTTGTCAAGTTGTTGAATATAATAAGATACTTTGACTATTCTAGCCTACAATTAAATACAACTACCAATGTAACAACTCTGTATATTCTTCTGCATACCACAGAAGACTAAACTACTTCTACTAAGCGTGTTACAATGTACAAAGACTAATAATTCAACAAATATCTATCAACTTGACATAAATCTTGGCAGGACCTTTATCAACTAGCAGTACCGTCTTACCCAGAAGGTACTGTTAGTACATCTTCATATTCTTCAAAATCAACTAGCAGGCTCTTGGCTTGTCTGGCAGGCTCTTTGACTTGAACATTTTATTCCCAACAATCCTCCCCTAAACTTGTTATTTCCTTTAAAATACACAAGTTTCTGATGAATAAAATACATACCTTGAGGATTTGAGGGAACTCTTCCAAAAACCTTTACTCTCTGTTCTTCCTTTTTCTTTCACATTGCTCAAATATGCTCCTCAGCAAACTTTGAACAATTTCTGAATTTTCTTCATCTTTGTCACATCTTAATCTCTTGGAGATCATAGTTGTAAGCACTTCATAACTAAGTGGATACTCTTTCTCAACCAACATAAAGAGTTCAATCCCATTTTGTGTGTAAAGATGACGAATACTACTAAGGCTTAGAAATTCCCATGTTGTTGAAGGATCATGATATGGAAACTTCCAATGAACATCTTTTGGATTAGGATCATACATCCTATTAAATTCTACCCATAGTTCCTATTTCTTAACATCAGTACTAGAATTTGTATCTAGTCTAATTTGAACTAGATTCCAAAATTCTTCTAAGTCTGCTCTGGCACATGCTCTTACTAGATTTTCAAAGTTTTTGAAAATAGCAGTCTGACCCCCAACCATTGTTATTTTCCATGACTTTCCTAATCTATCATGGTGAATCTCCCAATCAATAATAGGGCGTCTAGACCTAATTGGATCAGCATGTATGATAGTTGGCAAAGTAATTAACATCTTACTTACTTGCTCTGAGCCCAATTTTGCTTCTTCTTTCTTCTGAGCATCTTTCTTTTTCATTGAAGGCTTTGCATCAGATGGAATTTTGTAGTAAAGACTCTTGTAGGCTTGTAGATACAGGAAGTAGATTTCATCAGCAGATTTCTTCTTTAGTTGATACTCAGTCCAATTTGCTTGACCTCTTAGAAATCTCTTCATAAAAATCACTTGATCTTTCTGAGATGTGCCCACCTTAAAACCTCTTTTCTGACTTTCTTTCATCTTTTCAAAAATATCAGCCAGAGCTGCTTCTTTATACTTTTTATTGATAAAAGATTCAAGCTCTTCTGTTTTCTCATCAGAGTTAAGATTCTTGTCATTCACTATTATTGCTGCTTGACCTTTCACAATTGGATCATTGGCAATAATACATTGCATCTGTGCATCAAAGGTTTCTTGAGCAATTTGAGTATCAAGAAGAGTCTGAGCAGCATCTTTTTGCTCTTTCATCTCTGCAAGCAGTCTTGAGGCTTCAAATGCTTTCTGCATTTCTTCTTCATGAATCCTTTTGGAAACTTCTTCATCTAAAGCCATTTGCACTTGCTCTGTTCTCTTCAACTTTTTGGGCTTTGGTTCATCTTCAACCATAATGCTCTTACCCTTATCCTTTGGAGTTGGTTCTTGAGATGGAGCAGTAGATTGCTCTTCAGCAACATAAATCCTCCCTTGAACAAACAAATTTCCTTGAGGCTCTAATTCCCTCTTTCTTTTGTACACATGCTCAGCAGACCCTTTGTAATCCATAGCCAATAGCCTTTCAATCCTAGCAGGCTCTCTTGAACTAGCAGGCTCTTGCTCTGCACCAGCAGGCTCTTCATCATAAACCTGAGTTCCTTCATGGAATTCAAATTGAGCCTCCTCTTCATCTTCAGAACTATCCATCCTCCCCTTTTTGGAAGAGTGACCTAACCTTTCAGCATCTGATCTTGAAGAACTAGATAAAACAACCTTTGAAGATCTTTTACCCTTTAGCTTCTTCACTTCATTCTCCAATTTCTTTACCCTCTTGACTAACTTGATGTTGATTTCAGAAAATTTGGTGTTCTGACTTTTAAGAGCATCTTCTAAGAGCTTCACCTTCTCTTTTAGTTCTTTCACTGTTTGAGGAGATTGGGGTGGTGTTACATGATGTGATGGTGTTGGTGGTGTTGCAGATGGTACTGGAGATGGGATTGGTGATGTTTGATGTGTTGGTGAGATGTAACCAGTTGAAGAACTTGATGATGGTGATTCAGATGATGGTATTGGTTCTTCAGGATGTTGTGGTAACATTTCATCAAATAGTGGTATTTCTTCCCCTCTGAAACCAATTCTCATGTTTGAAAATACTTTGTGAGAAAGTTTTGGTGTTTCATAAAGTGAGTGTGGGGGAAGCAACAAATGTTTTGATTTTGCAATGATGCATGAAATAAATCTTGGATACATCAAAAACTTTGTTTCACTATCCACATTTTTAATCAATCCTTCAAAAATATGTTTGGAAAAATTGTATTTTCTGTTTGTAGCCAAGCAGATGAGAGCAGAAGCCATGTTTCCACTAAATTGCTCCCAAGAGGTTTTCTTCTGGCTCAAGCAATGAAGGATTGTATGGATCAAAAATCTCCATTGTGGAGTAAAATGCTTCTTTAGAAAGGTGAGTTTTGTAGAATCAGCATGATACCCCATTCTTTCCAAATGTTCAAAAATTTCAGTATCAGGCAATTGACTAATACCATTTGAATCATCCAAATGAAGATGTCTTCGAATGGATGACTCAGTAAGAGTCAAATGTTTGCCATCCACTTTGGCTTTTATTCTTTGTTCCCCATTTTCAGAAGTTTTAACTTTAGCTGATTGCCAAAATTGTAAAATTTGAGATTCATAAATAGTGGGATTAACTAGTAAAGCATACCTGATGTACGAATCATTTAAAAAGTCCACTATTTAATGAAAAGAAGCATTATCCTCAGACTTTTCCAAAAATGCTAATTGATTGTGACGTTTAACAAAGATTAGAACATCCATGGTGAAAGATAATGAAATTTTTTATTATGATGGTGGGATTTGTTGGTGGTACTGGTAGAAGATGAAAGGTGTATGTTAATTGTGAAAAGGACTGATGAAAGATGATATGAGAGAATTACTTTTAACCGACAATAAGAAAGATTATAATAAGTAAATGAAAAGGCGGTTAAAAAGATCTTTTATATGTGAAATATAATATAATATATCATCAGTAATTTACATAACTACCCCAACGGCTAATTTTAACTACCAGGCCCAACGCCTAAAATTTTTTCTGACAGGCTCAACGGCTATCTAGCAGTACCATTTTACTCTAGCAGTACCAAAAGTTGAACTACCAGTACCTTTGAAAGAAAATATTACTTGGCAGTCTCTTTGAAAGTTTAGCAAAAATCCCTTATAGTTTTTAGCAAACTATCAGCTATCAACGGATTTGAGTTGTCTTTACCAAAAGCCGTTTGCTTATGGACTAGTTAACTATTTACTGTTAAGTATGGTTAGTTAAAAACCATATAGTTTTTGGTAAACTATCAACCATCAACGGATTTGATGTGTCTTTACCAAAAGTCGTTTGCTTATGGACTAGCCAGCTCTTAAGTTTGTAAAAACTTGGTGAACTGAATACCAAAAGCCATATTGGCCTAAAGATGGTGAAATTTCCTTGGATGGAGGAAATTAAAAAGGCAATGATGCTGTGTATCTTGGATGATAGGTTCAACAAGTGAAATCATCTATTAGCATGCCTTTGAATTGAAACTTTCCTTAGTTTGATCTAGATAGAACTTTCTCCTTTAGGAATGCTTCATCCCTTCTGAATATGTGATCTAATCCTATCTTTTTCAACCTTTGCATCATCTTGTATGCTCTTGTCTTTTTCTTTCATAAATTGGTTTTTCTTCCATTCTGGGCTATCATTTCCTCCCCTGAGATTGTTACCTCTCCTGAGATTTAAATAACCTATATTTCTCTTTTTGTTTGGAAGATCTCTTGTTTTGTTATCAACCTGAAATTTGTTAGTTGCAATCCAAAAGAACAAAGTACAAAGCACTTGATCTATATCATTGTAAACATTTAAGCATTAATATGAACAAAACAGAGCAAATTTTAAACTAGCAGGACAAATTATGAACTGACAGTACCTTTTGACTAACTAGCAGTACCATGTTTAAAAGCCAATACCAGTTATTTTTATGTACAAAAACACATGTTTTTTAAAGATTAATCATTCCAATACCTCCTACAAGGTATTTGAATCTACCTAAATCAAAAGCTTTGGTGAGAAGGTCTGCATAATTCTTTTTAGAATCAATTTTGACAACTTGAATTAACCATTTCTCATTGCAATCCCTTATGAAATGGTGTCTGATTTCAATGTGTTTTGTTTTTGAATGTTGAATTGGATTTTTAATGATACATATAGTACTGCTATTGTCAATGTAAATAATGGTGTTAAGAAAATTGTACCCATAGTCAAGCATTTGATTTTGGATCTAAAGAACTTTCCCACAACAACTTGCACCAGCAACATATTCTGCTTCAGTTGTAGAGTTGGCCACCATTGTTTGTTTCTTGCATTGCCAAGAGATGAGTCTGCAACCAAGAAATTGACATCCACCAGTTGTGGATTTTCTATCTAGAGTTGCACCAGCATAGTCACTATCAGAATAAGCCACCAATTCAAAAGATGATTCCCTTGGATACCAAAGACCCAACCTAGGTTGACCCTTGAGATATCTAAAGATTCTTTTGACTGCTGTGAGATGAGAAATTTTGGGATGTACTTGAAACCTTGCACATACACATACTGAGAACATGATATCTGGTCTTGATGATCTAAGGTACATCAAAGACCCAATCATTGATCTATAATTGTGCAAATCGACATCTTCTCCCTCAGCATCCTTGAGTAGCCCTTTTTCTGCATCCATTGGTGTACTTGCAACCTTAGAATCAGCAAACTGAAATTTCCTTAGGATCTCTGCTACATACTTATCTTGGCTGATAAATATGCCTTCTTTTGATTGTTTCACTTGGAGACCCAAAAAGAAAGTAAGTTCCCCCATGGAACTCATTTCAAACTTACTATGCATAAGTTTTTCAAATTCTACACACAAGTCTTGGTTTGTTGATCCAAAGATTATGTCATCAACATAAATCTGCACTAGCAAGATGTCTTTCTTTGTTCTTTTGATGAACAAAGTTGGATCAATCTTGCCTCTTTGGAATCCATTTTCTAGTAAATAGCAAGCCAATGTTTCATACCATGCCCTAGGAGCTTGGTGTAGACCATAAAGAGCCTTGGTAACCCTATACACCTTGTCTGGATACTCTGCACCAATGAAGCCTGGAGGTTGAGAAACATACACTTCTTCTCCAATTTCACCATATAAAAATGCACTCTTAACATCCATTTGATAGACAGTGAAGCCTATGAAAGAAGCATAGGCCAAGAATAGCCTAATTGCTTCAAGTCTTGCAACTGGAGCAAAAACCTCTTCATAATCTACCCCTTCTTCTTGAGTATATCCTTGGGCCACCAATCTTGCTTTGTTTCTGATCACTATCCCCCTTTCATCTTTCTTGTTTCTGAACACCCATTTGGTTCCAATTGCCCTATGACCTTTGGGCAAATCAACCAATATCCAAACCTTCTGAAGCTTGAATTGGAGAAGCTCTTCTTGCATTGCTTCAACCCAACTTGCATCATCTAAAGCTTTGTTTATGTTTTTGGGTTCAGCCTGAGATAGAAAACATGAAAACAGGCATATGTTGGCAACTTCATGATTCTTTTCTTCATAAATAGAGGAGATAAACCCTTCTTGGTCTGAAGTCAAGACTTGAGATAAACCAACTTGAGATCTTGTTCTAACACCAGAATTAATGCTACCAATCACATCATCAGTTGAGTGATCTTTGAGAATTCTTGTGTTATGTGTTGTAGGAACTTCATAGGTAAATGGAAGATTGCCAATCCCCACTTCTTCTGGTAAAGAATCATCTGTTTGAACATTTAATGGCTCAGCAGTACCAATTTGTGAACTGGCAGTACCATCTGGTGAACTAGCAGTACCATTGTCATTTGCACTACTTTCTTGATTCTCTTGACCTTGAGTTCCATGATCATCTTCAGTACCTTCATTTGTTGTATTTGAAGGTTCTTCAAGACTTGAAGATAAATCCAACCCTTTCCAAATTGGCATCCAGATGTAATCTTGATCTTTAGGTGTTTCAACATTGTCTTCAAAACCTGCATTATCATTAGTATTTTTACCTGAAACAGGCACATAATTCATAGATTCTGAAAGCCTATCAATATCAAACATCCAATTTGGTCCAATGCCTTTCACATTTGTTAGTTTCTCTTGAAACTCTATGTGAAGATTTTCTTCCACTAGCCTAGTGCAACTATTATACACTCTATAGGCCTTACTCTGCAAAGAATACCCTATCAAATAGCCTTCATCAGCTTTTCCTTCAAACTTGCCTAAATGATCTTTGGTATTGAGAATAGTGACATGACATCCAAAAGGTCTCATAAAACTTAAAGATGGTGTTCTACCAAAGAAAAGTTCATAAGGTGTCTTTTTATGTGGTTTTATCACAAGAACCCTGTTTTGCACATAACAAGCAGTACCTACTGCTTCAGCCCAAAATGAAATAGGCAACTTAGAGTCTACTAACATAGTTCTAGCAGCCTCTATAAGTGTTCTATTTTTCCTTTCTGCTACTCCATTTTGCTGTGGGGTTCTAGCTACACTAAATTCTCTTTTTATTCCTTTTTCCTTGCAAAAGTCATCCATAACCCTATTCTTGAACTCTGTCCCATTGTCACATCTGATGACTTTGACTTTCTTATCGGATTGGTTTTCTACCTCAGTTATATAAGATTTAAGAATCTCACTTGTTTCATATTTAGATCTTAAAAAGAAAACCCAAGAAAATCTGCTATAATCATCAGTAACAACAAGACAATATTTTTTACCATTCAAGCTACTCACATTAGTAGGACCAAAAAGATCCATATGAAGCATGTATAAAGCTTGAGAAATTGAGTTATGGGTCTTGGGCTTACAAGAAGCTCTATGTTGTTTGCCTTTAAGACAATCAACACATGATTGGTCATTTTGAAAAATCTTTTTGGGTAAACCTCTTACCAAATCATATTTTGCAATTGTATTGATTGTTTTAAAGTTTACATGACCAAGCCTTCTATGCCAAAGCATAGATTCATCCAATGAGGCTTTTGCTACTAAACAAGTTAGACTCTCCTTAGGATCAATGTTCTTTAAATCAACACTGTACATATTGTTCCTTTTTGGAATTTTAAGAAGGATCTGACTTTCATCAGGCATTTTAAAATCAGAAGAAAGAACCATACATCCATTGTCAGTAAAGAGAACATTGTTCTTTTTGTCACACATTTGTGAGACACTAAGGAGATTAAACTGAAGTTCTTTCACAAAGTACACATTTTCAAAATCTAATTTACTGGTTTTGATAGTACCTTTACCAGTGATCTTTCCTTTTATTCCTCCCCCAAAGGTAACATATCCTCCATCAAATGTTTTGAAGTCTGTGAGAAAAGACATGTTGCCTGTCATGTGCCTTGAACATCCACTATCTACATATCCTTGATCACCAATATCAGTTGAATGTTCCTGCACATGAATAAACATATTAGTTTCCTTGGGGTACCCAAGCCATGACAGACTTGGGTTTGCCTTTTGCATCAATGAAATCAAACCTTTTTAGGATTGTTGATGCACCTTTTGATTGGATTGGTTTCCAGATCCAACATGCTGAGGACTTAACAGCATTTTCCCTTTTAATCCATTTTGTGGTCTTTGGTCTATCAGTACCTATCTTGGCAGTACCATTTGGTCTAGCAGGACCTTTTGCTCTAGCAGGACCTTTTGGTTTTGGTCTCCAAACTTGTGTTTTGACCACAGATTTCTTTTGAATAGGACTATTCACAACTTTTGGTACATATTTGAAAGTGTTTCTTGCACCCTTATCAGTTGGTTTTGAGATAACAGGCTTATTTTGTCTAACAGTATGTTTAACTTTTGGTGAGTTAGACTTAACAAAACTTTTGGGGTGAGTTACATTTTTTTAGACTTTGATTTACTCCCAGAAACCCAGTTGTTACAATAAGCATGAAGATGATTAAAGCTACCACAGTAATAACAAGCCTTATTGTACATAACAAAATTATCACCTAGTTGTTGTGACTTAAGATTGTTCCAATTTCTTTGGCTACCTCTAGGTTTGTTATTACATTTTTCACAACTTTCAACTGTTTTCAAAACAACTTTAGCCTTAGCCTTAATCTCTACTCTTTTAAGACTAATTGGTCCTACTTTGTTTCCTTTGATGGAAACAGTCTCTTCTTCATCATCATCAGATACCCAATCTTCAATGATTAGAACATCTGATTTCTTATCAGTGAGCACCTTAGAGAGTGAAGCAATCTTAGCACTCTCAACAGGTTCACTTTTCTCTACAGGTTTAGCTAGTGGTTTGTTGATGATTTCATGTAAACCTGATTCTGCAAGATCTGATCCTGGGGGACAAGGGATTCCTCTATAAGGAGGTGGACAAGTATTGTATCCAATTCCTGATTTGATTCTCTTATTCATCTGATTTTCAACTATGCTTCTAGTACAATCAGAAGCAGTTTCCAAAGTGGTAACTGTTAGTTGAATATTATCCCTTGCCAAAGTTACTTTAGCACACTCAGTTCTTAACATTTTTATTACTGCATCTTTCAAAAATATTTGTCTATTAAGAATGGCTTTTGCATCAGAAAAAGTGAGTTCATTTTCCCTAAAATGGACTATTTGCTTCTCAAGTTTAGCCATACCACACTTATGATTGACTAGGTCTTGATGTGTTTTTCTTTGTTCTAATGTCAGTTCATCATAAAATTTTCTTAAAGTTTCTAATTCTTTAAAAACTTCACAATTATTAGAACATTTGGTAGTTTGTACCTCAGGAGTGGAGAAAGCCATTAAAGCCAATTCATCTGAAGTTGACTCTTCTTCACCCATAAAACTCCAATCAAAACCCATACCATCAATAGCAACCATTGCTTTGGGCTCAGTGATTTCCACAGCCTTACTCTTGCTCTCAAAGCTTCCTTTCTTCTCAAAGCTTCCCTTATTCCTGTTCTCAAACCCTCTTCCCTTGTCATCCTGCTTCTTTGGTCTTCTACACTCTCTTGAGTAGTGACCCTTCATGTGGCATCAGCAACTTCTTAGCCCTGATGCTCAGAAGTGAAAGTTGCCACTTTATGTCCATTTCTTCAAGATCATCAGGATTGATCTCTTGAAGATCTTCAAAAGTTAATATGGACCCATTGTGTTGTGATGTCAGGAAGGCACACCCAATTGTTTCATCTAGAATGGTTTTGGTACTGCTAGAAGTACTGGCAGTACCAAAGTTTGTGTTGGCAGTACCTTCTTCTCTGCCATCTTTTTCTTCATCTACAACTCTTGAGGTGCTTGGAGATGATACAAAAGCCATATTTCCTGAGCTTGAACCAGTAGTCTTCTTTACTTCATGCTCTACTATTTTGAAATTGTTGTAGAGATCATTAAGACTCATCTGATCAATATCTGGCTTGTTTTTCCAGACAATGACATTCATGGACCATTCAGAGGGTAAACTCCTAAGAAATTTGGAGTTTAAGTCCTCTTGAGTTATTATCACTTCATGGATGGCTAACTGACTTGAAAGCTTCTGTAGTCTATTGAACATGCTATCCAAAGACTCATTTGTTGTGGCTGCAAAATTTTCAAACTGATGTTTGAGGAGAGTTTTCTGTATTTTCTTGGCGGCATCATTTCCACCAAATCTAGCCACAATAGCTTCAAAAAGGGTTTTAGCATCTTTGTATTTGTTGAAGATCAAAAGCTGATCATTTGGAATAGTCATCAGTAGCATACTCCTGGCTTTTAGATCATTTCTCTTTTGAATTCTTTCTTATGCACTTGATGGGTTTACTTGCACATGTGTTACAAGTGCATCGTTTACTGTAGTGGTGGTGATTGAAGGTTTGAATGAGTTTCCTTCTTCAATGATCTCCCAAAGTGCATAGTCTTGCACTTGGAAATATTGTTCTACCCTCAGTCTCCACATATCAAACTCATTTTGTTTGAGTAATGGAAGTTTTGCTGCAACATTGGTTTGAATATGTTCAACATCCATTGTTCTTTTAAATTGTAAATATCAGCCTGGCACTGATACCACTTGTGGAAGGATTGTGCAAACACTTGGGATGTGAATCTTAGTAACGTGTTTGGGATATTTATGTATGAATGTGATGTAGTATGCGGAATCTACTATAACACACTTAAAAGAACACAAAGGTGATGAGTTATGTAAACGTGAGTTATAATGAGCAATGAACACAACTTTAGTAACACAAAACGATTCAATATTATTGATGAAATAATACGGATGATCTAACTATCACCAGGATTACAAAGTAATCTTGAATCTTTGATTGTAAAAGGATTTGTGAAATGAGTAACTAAGTTACTAGAGAGATTGTTCTGTTTTGGTTATTAGTTTAAGAGATGCATTCACGAAGGTGGTGACTAAGGGAACCTTTTATAGAATAAGGTACCCTTATTACAAGTTGTCAAGTTGTTGAATATAATAAGATACTTTGACTATTCTAGCCTACAATTAAATACAACTACCAATGTAACAACTCTGTATATTCTTCTGCATACCACAGAAGACTAAACTACTTCTACTAAGCGTGTTACAATGTACAAAGACTAATAATTCAACAAATATCTACAAACAAATATCTATCAACTTGACATAAATCTTGGCAGGACCTTTATCAACTAGCAGTACCGTCTTACCCAGAAGGTACTGTTAGTACATCTTCATATTCTTCAAAATCAACTAGCAGGCTCTTGGCTTGTCTGGCAGGCTCTTTGACTTGAACATTTTATTCCCAACAGTTTCTAATGTCTCAATTCGCTTATTGGAGTTTTATAAAACTGCTTATTACCAAAAAGAGCTTATTTAGAGCTTACTGGGCCGAAATGAATTTAAAATAGGCCCATTAAGAGTTAACGATCCAAAGGGTTTCAAAGTATTTTGGGCTTGGTTTTGGGCTTATTTTATTGTCCTAAAGACATAATCAAACTGCTTATCATATTTGCTTATTTTGTGCTTAATGGGCTTAAAAGCCCATTCGCTATATATTTATAGTTTTAAAAACTGATCGAGGGCGTTTAAGTTGAAGGCTATAAAAGGTATTATTAGAGCTTATCAAGAGAGCTTATGATTACAGCTTATTAGATTGGCTTATGGACAAACAAGTTGTGCCATTTATTTGATATGGTACATGATTAAAAATGTTTTAATGAGTCCTTTTCTAGTCAATAAAACAAGAGGTTCAAAGTGAAATAATGACTTATCTACGTTCGATGTGTAACTCAAGTTCAAAATAGGTCTCGATAAGCACTGATATAATGAAATAAGTGTCGAATGAAAATAGAAATTAATTTCCTAGCCATCCATTGAATAGGAGGTCTTGAATATACGATAAATGTAATACGAGAAAATGAAATAAATAAAGGAAAGCTAGTGCATGAACTCGAATGAAATATAATTGTGTATGAATCAAATGAAAACATAAGTATGGATTTGAATGAGTTTCGAATAACTTACAACACCAAAATTGGTGGCGAGAATACGTTGTAATGGACTAGGAACGAAGGGTTTTGCACATTACACGCAAGAGCTATAACAAAAGAATCGAGATCAACATTAAATGTTGGAAAAATGGTTCGAATTCTTAGGAAATGGTCCTTGTTTCTCTTCGAGTAGGCTTGGCAGGAGAGAAAAATGACTTAGAACATATGTGTGTGTGAATAGTTTTGAGAGTAAATGAATGTAAATGTGTATACGTATATGTGTGCATGAATATAATATTTATGGACCAAGTTGGGAGCTTATTCGATAGTAGCAGAGATAGGATAAGGAATTAGAGAATAAAAGTAGCTAGTACTTGAGTATAGAAGATATTAAAAAGGGTGTGTGAGTGAGGGTGCTCGGTTAGGATCAAGTGGTATATATAATGTATTTCATTTGACATACAAAAGGTCCAAATGAATATTTAACGTGACCAATTGGTCTAGGAACAATGTAATAAGGTTTGTGGAACTTGTTTAGTCTAGAAAACAATGTATAACACATAGGAAAATAAGTTGGGTCGAATTTAATTTGACTTGAACGAGTTTGTACTTGTGTCGAGCTGTACTAGCTTTAGACCTCGTTTATATGGCAAACGTTTGAATTAGACTTTATGAATTGTCATTCCTGATTATTTGAAGTGTAAAGATTTGATTTATGTAAAATGTAATATTGGATGTGTGTCGAAATAATAAAATATCGAGGCTAAGTATATGAGTATTGGTTCGGTTAAGAATAAAAGAAATAATAAGAATTGGGCTAGAATTTGTGTGGGCTTGAATAGTAACAGGCCTAGAATAGGAATTAAGGAACCTTTTGGTGTTTATTTGTATATTGGACTGTCGTGGTGCGTGTGTGAGCTCTTTCCAAAGTATCATGAATTACGGAACAACGTTTTTGAATAGAAATGTAATAAACAAAATTTTCAAATTTTGCTCGTAAAAATGGTTAAGTGAACTATAATGATGGGTTAATACTAGATTAACGTTTACTAAATATTGGGGAATTCTATAGGTTGCTACAGTACCTACCCCTTATCTTGAATCTCGTCCCGAGATTCAGTCTGTGTTATCTGTTGAAAAGATGCTGATGAATAGTCGAAGTGTAAGGTTAAAGTAATCATGCTAAAAACTTACGTATCTAGGGTTTCTTATCTATTAGAAGCATGAATACTGTCGGGAAAAAGCTAAGTTTTACCGAAGTTGAGTAACGTGGTAGAATACTACTTTTCTGGGGAAAACGTACCCTTTATTTGTTAGCTGCATCCAAATGACCCAAATAAAAAGCTCGACCACGAGGTGGACTGATATGGACTCCAGGGTTTGGGTTATTTCCTTAAATTGCTAAAGCTTGATTACCCTATCTTTGTCTAGGTGCTCTATTCAACCTAGGACATGCATGCCTAAGGTGATCCGGGTTGTTACATTCATAGCATGCCCTTTGGTTATTCTTCATGTTGCCTGCATTCCCTGGTGCTTTACACTGATTCATAAAATGATCCAACTGATTGTAGTTTGTACACACACGGTAGGGCACAGACACCGGGTGATGATAAGCGCATGTAGCACACTTAGGATGTGAAACTACATATCCTCTCTGACCAGAACCAGTGGCCATAAAGGTTCTTGTCTTTTTGTTGTCAATCATGGGGACCGTTTGCTTGTCTGACTCATTCGCCCCCTTCCTTTTATCACCGTTCCTCAAAATTCCATTCCTAATCATCTCTTCTGTTAGAGTCCATGCTCTCAATATTTCACTCTGAATTGTTGACGGCTCAGTTGCTTTCACAGTTCAGGGGTAACCAGATGAGGAACTAGTTTGGCTAACTCGTGAAATCGATATGTGTAGGCTGCATGACCAGCCCCTACCATAGTTTGATGCCAGAGTTCGCCTTCAAGCTTTTGCATTTCATTGTCCGGATAGTATTCCTCATTTAGTAGTGCTTTAAAGTCGTCACATGTCACACCTACAGCTGCTTCTCTACCTCTAGCTTGAATTTGCGTGGTGCACCATGTTAATGCCTTTCCTGACAGCGAGCATGCAGAATATTTCACCTTCTGATGTGTTCCACAGCTACTAATGTCGATCACTGACTCCATCTTTTCAATCCATCGAGTATACTCCAACGCACCTCTTTTATCGTCAAACTCTATTGGCTTGCATGCCGTAAATTCCTTATACGTGCATCCAGTTGTGTTGTTGTTATTACCATTTCCACCTACATCATTGGTGTCGTCATTTCTGCTTTCGTGGTTTCCCGAGTTATTGATATGATTGCCAAACTGGGTGATTATAGTAGGAAGTAAGTTTTGAAGCTGTTGAGCGATGATGGCGGCAAAATCAGGATTTCCACCATCGTTGTTATCGTTGTTACTAATGCCGCGACCACCTCCTCTACCTCCACGTTCACTAGTCCTTCCACCCCTTAGTGTCGAACTTCCTCGGATAGTGTTGCGGGCTGATCTCCTTGATGCCATTGTCTCTACATGGAAGGACATTTAGCGAATGTCAGAGATGAGGAAAATCGTTGACTATTCAATCTATGCTTAACGTTCTCACAAAACCACGTCACAAGCTGACTCCTAAAGGGTGCCAATGCTGATTAACGTAAGCATGGTCACATATGTCCACGTGAGTCGTGATGCATTTATAATTATGTTGGCCACCATAATTATAATTGCCTCCTTTCACACGTGTACATATTACCAAACAAACATATCTCGACGAACGACATAGTGTTCTTTCTTAGGTGTTTGAGTCACGGAAAGTTTAGTTTCTAATGATTCCTCAAAAGTATCCTCAAGAGAAATCTCATCCTCGAGCAAACTAATCAAATTTCTACAGCTAAGTAATAACCTTTATTTAACTTAATCTCATGTCTCATCAAACAAGAACTGTCACAAGATCAAGTTAAATAGTCAGTTATTACTGAGCTCCACACTTTTGATGACTCGACTAAATTCTGAGATTTCCCTATCAGTACAAATACTAAAACATCCAACAGCGTGGATATAAACGGAAAAGTTCTAAGTATGCAAGGCGATAGGGAGGAGCATCTCAACGTATATAGTAGTTATAGTCTAGGCACTAAATGCAACCTAGTTCTCTATAACCAAGTCTCTGATACCTATCTGTAACACCCACAAATTACCGCAGCGGAACGATAGTGTCAATGGGGAGTTACTTCATAATATAGAACAAGGTATAGAAAACGACCTCTAAATGAGACGTTTTGAAATTTTACCATTCGAATTATTTAAAATCAGAGTTAATACAGGAGGTTCCAAAGTATAAGGTTACATAAATATTTTCAAGGTGTGTTGAATGGTAAAGGATAAAGGTATAAGTCTCCAAAGTATGCAAATGACTCTAGGATCCATGCATCAACTATCGTCTTATTAACTTGAGAGAAACATGCTAAAAAGTGTCAACCAAAGGTTGGTGAGTTCATAGAGTTTAGTTTAATTGTAAAGCATTTGAATAAGGTTTCCACAGCAAAGTCATTGTAAATCCACTCAGTCCCAAGCCCCGCCCATACAAGACTTGCAACCTGTGTGTTTACAACCCACTGCTAAATTATGAGTAGGGCATGTGTGTAAATGGTAAAGGCCTTGAATAAAGTTTCCACAGCAAAGGCATTGTAAATCCACTCAGTCCCAAGTCCCGCCTATACAAGAATTGAAACCTATGTGTTTACAATCTACTGCTAAAGTATAAGTAGGACAGATGTGTATACGATATACAAGAGCACTTAATGTAATGAATAACAGCAAACTGAACCTCCTGACTGTGTATATATGTATCATGTGAACTCCGAATTATATTCAACCAAGGTCGCGTCTTTTTGGACACAAGGGTGGGGGCGTCAGCCTGATAGTTACTATCAATACCTCTCCAACGGCTCCTACCCATAGGAGTTAAACAGTTGCTATGAATAGTGTGTATATGAATAGTTTAACCCATTAAGGCATATATCGTAATATAGCTACAAATCATGTCCAAAAAGTATAAAAGCGTAGCTTATCATAAATATTTTGAGTACTTGCATCACAATGCAAATCATGTATTTGATAAACGAGTAAAAGTAATTTAAGCATGTATCTCCCCCAAGTAGTTTAAAATGAATATAAAAGAGTAAGAGTGGGGCTATGACTCACGTCAGCTGTAAAAGTCTAGGTAATGTGATGTCAAATGTAACACGAGAACGGCTCCAACAAACGACCTGAATAATATGGACGTCTGAGATTTCGATGGTTTAAGATTGGCTCGATGTGTGTAATGATTTTGGAAAAGCATCGTATAACGAATTGGTTCGTGATGAGAATGGATGATATGCTTAAAATGCTTAAAGTTCAAAAATAATATTATATATAATATTATCATGTTTTTATGTTTATTGAATCAGTAAATATCGTTCCCTCGAAAGTTGGTGGATGATAAGTTATATTTATTCGTTAAAAATCACGTTATAAATATAAACGTAACGGTTTGTTAAATAAAGCGTACGAAATGTAAAAATGGATTTTAAGAACAAAAATGTATAAAGCATTAGTGAACTTATATATAGAAATAATGTTACTGAATGATCCTTGAAGTTATAGGAAATTTACACTTTTAACCCTAACGGTGAAACTTTTGCACCGCTAGTCCCTAGTTTGATTTTAATTACATTTTTTGTCCAAGTAATTCAAATATGACATTTTGAGACCTTTGGTTACTGTATGTTTCTTTTCTACCCTTAAGTTATCAAATTGACAGTTTAGTACTCATTTATGTAAAAGTTACACTTTTAACCCGAATAGTAATATAATTTTCTTTTTAAGTCCAAATGTCACAAAACTTATATATTAAATTTTTCGAGAGCTTCTCAAGTCTCAATTAGCTTATTGGAGTTTTATAAAACTACTTACTACGAAAAAGAGCTTATATAAAGCTTAATGGGCCAAAATGAATTTAAAACAGGCCCATTAAGAGTTAACGATCCAAAGGGTTTCAAAGTATTTTGGGCTTGGTTTTGGGCTTATTTTGTTGTCCTAAAAACGTAATCAAACTGCTTATATCAACTGCTTATCATATTTGCTTATTTTGTGCTTAATGGGCTTAAAAGCCCACTCGCTATATATTTATAGTTTTAAAAATTGTTCGAGGGCGTTTAAGTTGAAGGCTATAAAAGGTATTATTAGAGCTTATCAAGAAAGCTTATGATTATAGCTTATTAGATTGGCTTATGAACAAACAAGTTGTGCCATTTATTCGATATGGTACATGATTAAAAATGATTTAATGAGTCCTTTTCTAGTCGATAAATGATGTGTGGTTTTGCGACCTTACAACAGGTTTTACCTCTCGAGGGATCTCAAGAGGCTTACAACCCCACCAGGCAGTGTACCTGACCGATGTAATATAGTGTAGTGGTAAGTACGGGGGATTGATCGTTCTCCACAGGGAATAGTGTCGTTAGGATTGAAAAACTACTCTAATAGGTCTAAGGGTGAGGGAAGATTCTTTTTGTATTTTTATATTTTTATGAAAGCAAGTAAAATCTCGGGTTTTGAAGGAGTGGGCGGAATTAGTTGCTAGCCAACTAACACCAAATTACTACAAATGCAAATAAAATAAAATAATGAAAATGAAAAGGTTGTGAAACTTATGTGGAGAGAAATGTGTTTACTTAGATTTCCTTACTCCCTAACTATCTTTTACCGGTTGATTAGTGTGTATCAATTGCGTGGATGACGGGTGTATTCCTTAATACCAATCGTGGGGTGGCGTACGTACTTCCCCAACTCTACAAGCTCCTACTTCACTCCTATGTCAAGCCGGCTAGGAAGCTCCTAACATGGGATCACTAGAATTCGCTCATGCATTAAATACAACCATAAAAACCTTAGTACGCATTGGTTCATGTTTCTTAAGACGTTCAAGCAAGTTACCGAATAGGAAGTTAGCCAGTTTTCTTAAGCCTAACATCGATAAACAATCATCCAATACAATTAATAACACACTAACAACTAATAATCAATAGCTAGGTTTCATTAGATCTAAGCAAACACAAGATAAATCTAGCCTAGCATGTTAATCAAAAGACAAGAACAAGATGTAATCAAACAACACATAGACATATTGATTGATTAAACAATTACTTATCTTCAATTAAACATGGGAGATCCAAGGGTATGAAAACCCTTAAAAATGGCAGAAATTCGTCTTAGGGTTTCTCCTCACAAAGTTGCACCCTAATGACAAAAGATTGCAAAACTATATATAGAGTTTAAGGGCTGACGGCGTCACGTTATAGATCTTGACGCCGTCACCTCGCCGTGTCTAGGGTTCCCGGATGGCCTTCCTGACGCCGTCCCTCTTTAGACCTCCAAAATCCGCTCTGGCTTATCAAAGCTTGACGCCGTCAGAAATGAGCTTGACGCCGTCCCTCTTTAGCTTAAACCGTGACGACCTTGATCACTTCAAAGGGTAACGCCGTCAGACTTTCCATTGTAAAATTCTCTGGCTTATCATAAGTAATTTTCATATCCACTTTTTTTGCCAAGCCGTGACGCCGTCTGGAACAATCCCTGACGCCGTCAAAGGTACTTTCCAGCATAATTTTGAGACTTTGTCGTTTTCTTCACTTTTATGCTCCAAAAACGTCCAAAATGCTTCCTTTTCCAGATTTCTTCTCCAAAGTACCTAAAATGACAAAAGGAACGATTTAGGGCAATATTTGATCAAATAAATACGATTTAGGGCTTAAATGACCCCCTAAAAGTGGTACACTTTTCGCTTCATCAAATACCCTTACACTTGAGATTTGCTTGTCCTCAAGCAAATGCGCTTTTATTCTAATCAAAATACAAGTTAGGGGTCATTTAATGCTAATATAAAAGTAATTACAACAAATAATCGTTCCACTTTAACCATAATAAGCACGGAGATTACAAACTAGCACCTCACAAGTAGTGTTTAGATACTCACATCTCTCAGGTGTCATCAAAATAAATCTCATAAATGAAAACGGATAATATCTCTCACTACCTGTCATAGCAAATAGATTACCATAAGCTTGGGAAAGGATCGAAAACCTTCTCCACTAGGCGTAAGCACCTAAGATAAACTATCAAAGAGGGCTTTTACATGGGTTATAACATGAGGTGTAGGGATATGATAAACACGGTTTTGTTGGATAAGGGATATTTTACTGGTGGCGAGTTAAAGATCTTGATTAATTACATGTGGAATATGGCGTTGCTAAGCCAAGACTAGACTCGACTTAAGCTAAAAAACAAAATAACAAAAAGATAAAATAAACATAAAATGAAACGGGATGGTAGTCCGTATGTTTTTTCTACTTTTCTTTTTCTCATTTTTTTGTATTTTTCTTGATTTTTTTTTTCGATTTTTTTTTTTTCATACACTCTTGCCCTACCATCCAAAATAATACATCATAGGGGCATTGCATTCCCCTTACACTTGAACTTTTACATAACTTTACAAATAACTATTCTAATGACTCGAATTAAGATAATTGAAAAACTTGGAGTACTTTTAAAATATTTAGCACAAATGGGGGTAATAAACGATGTTCTTCCCCATTACTCCATTACACTAGTACTTTACCCACGAGTCCCAATCGTCCCAAAACAATATGTACAAGGATATGACTTGACTTAGCAACCATGTAATCAATTAGATAATTAACTTGGGTTTCAAACAAATGTTGTCACAATAATGCACTAAAAATGAGTGCATACAAGGTAGGCTAAGGCGATTTGGGTGTACATTTAAGTGGGGTGTAACAAATTCTTCCTTTAAGTAAAATGCTTAAAGGTCGAAACGAAAAGATAGGCTCTGAGGGGTGTACTAGGGGTATCGTGTACTAAAAATGAGTACAACGCAAAGGGTGTGGGAGAATTACTTGACCAATGTAGCCAAAGTAATTATAATAAAAACACAGGTGTAAAACAATGGGTTAATCCTAATGCCTCTTATCATGTAGTAAATCTAACTACACGAATGTAGTCTCACTTGTGGCCTCGGAATGGTCCTAACGCAAGTTCTAGAATCTAAGTGCTACCGGTACACACATCATAGCATAAATGCATTTCCTACCAATTCTAGGGGCGAACCTCACATATTTGGGGGTGGAAAATTTTTTAGTGGTATGGTTTTTTGTGCTAGTCATATAACTCCTATCCATGAGACGCTCATTAAGATCAAAGTTTCACTCCTATATGTTGTAAAAAAATTTAAATTTGGCACTAAAATTGCCCTAACAAGTATTTATCTCAGTTTTATTACACATTTACCATTAAACAAACAAAAATCAAGCGTAATAGCATTCTCTAAAGTATCGTACTTTTACCCCCCTTACACTTAAGATGAACATTGTCCCCAATGTTCAAATAACAAGATGTACAAGTAAATAAGGTAAACGAATGAAATCAAATACTCCCCTGATTCGCTCGGTGGATAAAAAAAAGTAACACGGTTAGATCTTCTTCCAAGTGAATGTAGAAGCTCCAAGACTAAAGCATCGCCAAAAGCTTGACTCCACATACATTTCCTTGTCCAAAATAACCTGTTAAACCTGAGAAAACAAACACGAAGACCTGCATAACATCGGCGGGATAAATTCTATATATAAGGATATAATGCTTGTGGAATGATTATTTTGCAGATTCCTGGAGTTTATAAGTTAGAGATTTAATAAAAACTTTTTATGAAAACAAAACTTTCAAAAATTTTCAGAAATAAAACCTGACGCCGTCAGGTTGTAAATCCTGACGCCGTCAGAAATGATCTGACAGAATTCTCATGTTAAGTTTCCAGAAAATTTCTGGAAAAACCTATACCTTACTTCCTGGAATTCCTGCAAAACATCACTATGACTCGATACAAGCATTTGACTCAAAAAAATACTAATATGTATGTTAATTTATTATTATTATGATTCATGTTCTTTTGTTCTTGTAAACCGATTTGGATTTCCCTTACACTTAACTTTTGCAAAATACCTTTATATGTAGTTAAGACGAAGTTAAAAACAAGATAAAGCATTTTCACAATTTAGTTTTGAACATGAGTCAATAATAATAAAAATTAAACATGCATACGGAAGCAAATAAAATCAAGCAAACAAATAAATAAACACACAAAGCAAATAAAGCTTGGGTTGCCTCCCAAGAAGCGCTTTTCTTTATTAACGAGTCTTGTAGCTAGACTCAAAGTCACGTACATTACGTGATTCCATCATTGGTCACGGTTTCTAGGTCATTCTCATTTCCGGTTTTATATTCCGGTCCTAATTTCAAACAATCCTTGTAGAAACCGGATATCCTTTCCATAACATAGTCTACTCCTTTATTTCTATCCTCATCATTCCTATAGTAGACTGCTTGCTTAAGCTCCTTCTCATCATTTGACAAGTGTTGGAATTGCTCTATCTTATATGGCATTTGGTAGTTTACCTCATCGGTCTCATCCTTAAATCTAACTATCCCCAAGGAAGGTTCATAAGTCATTCTAGAGACCTCAACAAATGGTTTTCCAAAAACTACTTGAGTTAAGGATGCATTGATTATTGGGCAGATATCATCTAAAATTACAAAGTCGGTGACATAGGTGAAGTTTCCTACATAAACCGGTAATCCCTTAACTCTTCCCGTGAAGTTACTCATCCAACCCTTATCAGGGAACATCCTATACCCAAGTTGATTTTTCATTATTAAGTTGTAGTGGGCTCTAGTCATGATGTTTATGGGCGATCTAAGGTCGATGTAAGCTTTCCACACATGAAAATGTCCGATGTTGCATGGTATGTTGAGATTAGAAGGGTCGCCTATTTTTATAATTGGTCTACCTAGGAAGTATGGTGTCTCGGGGTCATCGAATAAGTCTGTATGGTATGCGCACTCTTCCTTAGTGGGTAGCCTATTGAAGTAGTCCTCATCATCATCTACTTCTTCAATCTCACTTTCCCTAACTTCTTTATCAACCTCGACTTTCTCAACCTCATCCTCAGGTTCACTATTATCCTCATTCCTATCAATTGGTTTGATAGTGACAATGTTGACGAAGTGGACGTGTTTGGATGAAGAGGGGTCTTTTACTTGGGGTCCGCTATTTGTGTTCCTAGCGTCCTTATGTGGAGGTGATAGCACTTGGGTATTGAGGGCTTTCAATAAGTTGTCAATTTTATTGGTCATCTCCGTTTGTTGTTGATTGAATTCGGATTCGAATCTAGCTATCCGAGCTTCTTGAGATGCCATAAAATTGGACATCAATCCTTCAAGATTATTGGTACTACCATTGCTGGAAGGATTGTTGTTGAAAGTACGGTTCGAGTTGGAACCGCTTGATTGAAAACGATTAGGTGGGTTGGAAGAATTGGTTTGTTGTGCGTTTTGGTTTTGTTTCCACCTAAGGTTTGGGTGATTTTTCCATGAGGGGTTGTATGAATCACCGTAGGGGTTTGGCTCGGGTTTGAAAGTGTACCACTTGTCTCCCGCTCCGTCGGTACGCGAGGATGCGTAGTCCGCAAAAGCTTGTTCGGGGAGTTCCATGCAATCACGAGTGTCGTGGGGACCACTACATAATTCTCATGAAAAAGTGATTTTGTTCACTTGGCTTGAAGGTTTGGGAGCCTCGTAGGATTTCATAAGAAACTTGACTTGGTCTTCAAGTTCTATGATCCTACGGTCGGAAGTGCTTTTATTGTTCGAAGGCAAAGATATTGCCTTGACCGTTTTATTCAAATCACGGGGATCACTCCAACTTTCGTTGTCATAAAGAGCAAGATCTTCTAGGAGAGCCCATGATTGTTCCGCACTTAGATCACGTAGCTTACCACCGGCCGCTTGGTCAATGATTTGCCTCGTGGAGAGATTGATATGGTCATAGAAGATTTGGACTTGGAGCCAAAGTTCTATGCCATGGTAAGGGACTTTTTGGAGTAAGTCCTTGAATCGAGTCCATGCCTCGTAGAGGGTTTCGCCTTGACGTTGTTGGAACATCAAGATATCATTCCTTAGCTTGGTAGTCCTTCCCGGTGGAAAAAACTGAGCAAGGAAACGAGTGGTGAGATCATCCCAAGAGGTGATGGATCCTGCGGGTAGACGCTCTAGCCATTGACTAGCTTGGTCCCACAGAGAGAATTGAAAGAGACGCAGTCGGGTCGTCTCTCGAGTGGCAACATCAAGGTCTATAGAATCAACAATTTTGAGAAAGTCCTTGAGATGTTGATTAGGATCTTCGTAACGAAGTCCATGGAATGCGCATCCGCTTTGTACCAACCGGATGGTGTCGGATCGCAAGGGTGTGACATTGGCTCCTTGAGTGAGCTCAATGGTGTTTCGATAGCCATGGTGGCTAGGACGGGAGTAGTCTCCTAAGGTACGGGCTCTAGGAGGTGGTGGTGGTTGTTGTGGTGGTGGGTTGTTGGGATCGAGGATATTACCACCTTCCATGATGTCGGATGGTAATGGTTACGAACACAGAAACGAAGAAAAAAAATAGACTAAAGAAAACCTAGAAAAATAAAATAAAAATCTCACTAGAAAGGAATCTAGTGAGTAGACCTATAAAAATAAAAATTCAACCTAAACAATAACTATTCCCCGGCAACGGCGCCAAAAACTTGATGCGTGGTTTTGCGACCTTACAACAGGTTTTACCTCTCGAGGGATCTCAAGAGGCTTACAACCCCACCAGGCAGTGTACCTGACCGATGTAGAATAGTGTAGTGGTAAGTACGGGGGATTGATCGTTCTCCACAGGGAATAGTGTCGTTAGGATTGAAAAACTACTCTAATAGGTCTAAGGGTGAGGGAAGATTCTTTTTGTATTTTTATATTTTTATGAAAGCAAGTAAAATCTCGGGTTTTGAAGGAGTGGGCGGAATTAGTTGCTAGCCAACTAACCCAAATTACTACAAATGCAAATAAAATAAAATAATGAAAATGAAAAGGTTGTGAAACTTATGTGGAGAGAAATGTGTTTACTTAGATTTCCTTACTCCCTAACTATCTTTTACCGGTTGATTAGTGTGTATCAATTGCGTGGACGACGGGTGTATTCCTTAATACCAATCGTGGGGTGGCGTACGTACTTCCCCAACTCTACAAGCTCCTACATCACTCCTATGTCGAGCCGGCTAGGAAGCTCCTAACATGGGATCACTAGAATTCGCTCATGCATTAAATACAACCATAAAAACCTTAGTACGCATTGGTTCATGTTTCTTAAGACGTTCAAGCAAGTTACCGAATAGGAATTTAGCCAGTTTTCTTAAGCCTAACATCGATAAACAATCATCCAATACAATTAATAACACACTAAAAACTAATAATCAATAGCTAGGTTTCATTAGATCTAAGCAAACACAAGATAAATCTAGCCTAACATGTTAATCAAAAGACAAGAACAAGATGTAATCAAACAACACATAGACATATTGATTGATTAAACAATTACTTATCTTCAATTAAACATGGGAGATCCAAGGGTATGAAAACCCTTAAAAATGGCAGAAATTCGTCTTAGGGTTTCTCCTCACAAAGTTGCTCCCTAATGACAAAAGATTGCAAAACTATATATAGAGTTTAAGGGCTGACGGCGTCACGTTATAGATCTTGACACCGTCACCTCGCCGTGTCTAGGGTTCCCGGATGGCCTTCCTGACGCCGTCCCTCTTTAGACCTCCAAAATCCGCTCTGGCTTATCAAAGCTTGACGCCGTCAGAAATGAGCTTGACGCCGTCCCTCTTTAGCTTAAACCGTGACGACCTTGATCACTTCAAAGGGTGACGCCGTCAGACTTTCCATTGTAAAATTCTCTGGCTTATCATGAGTAATTTTCATATCCACCTTTTTTTGCCAAGCCGTGACGCCGTCTGGAACAATCCCTGACGCCGTCAAAGGTAATTTCCAGCATAATTTTGAGACTTTGTCGTTTTCTTCACTTTTATGCTCCAAAAACGTCCAAAATGCTTCCTTTTCCAGATTTCTTCTCCAAAGTACCTAAAATGACAAAAGGAACGATGTAGGGCAATATTTGATCAAATAAATACGATTTAGGGTTTAAATGACCCCCTAAAAGCGGTACACTTTTCGCTTCATCAATAAAACAAGAGGTTCAAAATGAAATAATGACTTATCTACGTTCGATGTGTAACATAAGTTCAAAATAGGTCTCGATAAACACTGATATAATGAAATAAGTGTCGAATGAATATAGAAATTAATTTCCTAGCCATCCATTGAATAGGAGGTCATGAATATACGATAAATGAAATACGGGAAAATGAAATAAATAAAGGAAAGTTAGTGCATGAACTCGAATGAAATATAATTGTGTATGAATCAAATGAAAACATAAGTATGGACTGGAATGAGTTTCGAATAACTTACAACACCAAAATTGTTGGTGAGAATACATTGTAATGGACTAGGAACGAAGGGTTTTGCACATTACACGCTAGAGCTATAACAAAAGAATCGAGATCAACATTAAATGTTAGAAAAATGGTTCGAATTCTTAGGAAATGGTCCTTGCTTCTCTTCGAATAGGCTTGGCAGGAGAGAAAAATGACTTAGAACATATGTGTGTGTGAATAGTTTTGAGAGTGAATGAGTGTGAATGTGTATACGTATACGTATGCATGAATTTAATATTTTAAGGACCAAGTTGGGAGCTTGTTCGATAGTAGCAGAGATAGGATAAGGAATTAGAGAATAAAAGTAGCTAGTACTTGAGTATAGAAGATATTGAAAAGGGTGTGTGAGTGAGGGTGCTCGGTTAGGATCAAGTGGTATTTATAATGTATTTCATTCGACATACAAAAGGGCCAAATGAATATTTATTGTTAATACAAATATCGTCCTAAAAATGTTATTTATATTTTACGATCTTTGCTCAGTTTTGCTAATGACAATTACAAAGTTTATCTTTAAGCAAAGCATAAATAAGATTAAGTCTTTTACATTTATAGTGATAAGTCTTTTACAAACACATTTTCACGTTACAAAGTTTACTAGGAATAACATATACACATTTACATGTTTATTCCTTAAAATAGAAACTTTATTATTAAATATTAGGATGACATCATGGCATGCATCATGAACACAATCTTGGTAAGATTTTGTGATATTTTGTTTAGATCTTCAAGCCAAAGAGTTGACATTTGAAGATATGGAAATATATGAAAAGATTTGGAAAGATTTGAAGATCTCTTAGCTGGCCTGACATGGTGGATCCAAATGAATACAAGGACGGATCCAAGTTTTGGGATCCGCCGGATCCGCCAGCTGTTGATCAGCTTTGCCTATAAATAGCAAGCTGATCATTTGGCCATTTCATCACTCATATAGTTTAAATACATACTCATTCATTTACTAACCCATATCATTCATTCATCTCATTTGATCTTTCCTTTTGTAGCAAAGGAATCAAACATACATGGATCACCGTTCTGTCGTTATCCATCAAGCTTAGCCACTGTGTGATCTTGTACTAGTTTACATATCATTGTTTGTATCATTTATATCAGTAGAGTGAGGTTAGTGTTTTAGTCCTTAAGACACAAAGAGTGTTGGGAGTGGTTGTACCCTTGTAAAAGATCCAAACGGGAGTGGTTGTACCCTTGTAAAAGAACCAAACAGGAGTGGTTGTACCCTTGTAAAGAACTCGGTGTTTAGCTTAGTACCGGAAAAAGAAGTAAGCGACGTGTAAAGGTTTTCTCCACCTAGAAGGGAGTTTGTTTCTTAGTGAAAGATAACTCTCGAGTTAGAGGCTCGAGGAGTGGAGTAGGGCAAGAAAGAGAGTCCTTGTAGCCGAACCACTATAAACATCCGTGTTGTGTGGTTTGATCATTCCTCTCTTTACTTTTCATATATATTGTGTGATTACTTGTTTGTGTATGTTTTCTTTGAAATCACATTAAGTAACAAAGCGAATCAAATTTTAAAAACGGTAAAACTATTCAACCCCCCTTCTAGTTTTTCACAATTGGTACCAGAGCAGGTTACTCAAGATTTTCAAAATATATTGTATTTTTAAAACTTGAAACGATCAATGGATTTTGAAAACTTTAAAGAAGGGCAATCTATGCAAAGACCAACACTATTTGAACCAAATTGTTTCATATATTGGAAAAATCGCTTTGAGACATATGAGAAGTCAAAGGACATAGATCTGTGGTATATTATTGTAGAGGGTGATTACAAACCCATAAGTAATGATATTTCAGGTGGTCGGCATGTAGGTACTTCTTTTATTCGTCACAGTGATGAACAAAAGAGGTTGATTGCCAAAAATAATGTAGCCAAAATGATGCTTTACAATGCCTTACCTAAGAAAGAATATGAAAGAGTTTTTATGTGCAAAACGGCTAAAGATATTTGGCAATCACTAATTATCACTCATCAAGGGAACTCACAAGTCAAAGATAACAAAATTGATCTTCTTGTTCAACAATATGAACAATTTGTTATCTCTGAAGATGAGATTATTGATAGTGCGTTTGCTAGATTTAATACTATTATTACATCTCTTAAAGCACTTGACGAATTTTTTTTCTAGTAAGAATTTTGTCAGGAAATTTCTAAGAGCACTCCACCCAAAGTAGAGAGAAAAGGTGACAGCTATTGAAGAATCTAAGAATCTCTCAAGTATGACACTGGACGAGCTCATAGGAAACCTCAAAGTTCACGAAATGGTGATGGAAAAAGACTCAGAAATAGTTAAAGGCAAGAAGGAGAAAATGAAGTCCATTGCCTTGAAAGCTAAAGTTGAGTCAAGTGATGAAGAGTCTTGTTCTAGTAGCAAAGATGAAGAATATGCCATGGCCGTAAGAGATTTCAAGAAATTATTCAGGAGACGAGGAAAGCTTGTTAGACCACCTCGTGAAGAAAAAAAATCCTTCCGAAAAGACCGTGATGATAGAAAAGGAAAAGTAGACAGAAAGTGTTATAGGTGTGGTGATTCTAGTCACTTAATAGGAGAATGTCCTAAGCCTCCAAAGAACAAGTCTCAAAGAGCCTTTATCAGTGGAGCTTAGAGTGATAGTGAAGGAGATGATGACGAGCCTAAGAACGACGAAGTTGCTCTCATGGCTCACGACACAGAAGAGGTACATTCTGACTCATCATACTCTTCTATAGATGATGAAACCTTAGAAGTAGAATATAACAAACTGTGTAATATAACTTTAAAAATCATAAACAAAAATAAGTTCTTAAAAACCAAAACGACACTTTTAGAAAACGAAGTTTATTGGCTTAAAGAAAAAGAGATACGAATGGAAAAAGGTAAAAATGCTAAAGAAACGTGTGTGTCGTGTCAGGAACTTAAATTAGAACCAGAAACATTAAAAACCACACTGGAATATCTCATCAAACAAAATTCCAAGTTTAAAAAGTTTGATAAAAACATAAGTTGTGCAGATGAGATAATTGAAGATACAAAAACTACCTCATGATAAAACCGGACTAGGTTTTATGAAACTAGGAACTTTAAGTGACTTTAATAAACAAACTGTGAAAGAAAAAGAAACTGTTCCAACTAAGTCAGAAGCCCACGGATCCGCCAGTTGTACCAAAAGGATCCGCAGGTACAAGTTGTGAACAGAAGGTTCTAAAAACTGACCGTACTGAATTCGTTAGTGTCATTAGAAAACCTAGTACTAGTATAACTAATAACAAATAAAAACCAGCAGTTTCTATAGGAAAAGGTCAAGCTAGAAATGAGTATTGAGTTAAAACGGTTCAACAGAGACCTCAAACTAGCTTTTCCAAACACCCCTTTCCAAAAAGTAATGTTAACCCACAACATATTTACCAAAGTAATTGGAACCAAAACATGTCTAGAAACTTTCATGGTCCTAATTACATGCCGTGGAACAATTGTCCACCATTTCCTTACATGAACCATGATAATGGCATGTTTAACCCAAACGGACCCATGAGATATTGGGGACCAAACGCTTGAGTTTTTCTTGAACTTAGGTGTGCTTAAAAGTTGAATTAGAAGCTGATGAGTGGATCAAAGATAGTGGGTGCTCAAGGCACATGACAGGAAACAAAAGCCTTTTCTCAACCTACCAAGTGTACGATGGAGGTAATGTCACATTCGGAAGCAAACTTAAAAGTAAAATCATTGGAGAAGGTACGATCTCTCAATACTCTATCTCTATTGATGATGTTGCTCATGTAGATAATTTAGGTTTTAACTTGCTTAGTATAAGTCAATTGTGCCGCAAAAAGTATAACGTCCTTTTCAGTGAAAATGGAAGTAAAATACTTAAATACGGCATAACAGTAGGAAAAGGTGTTTTAAAGAATAACGTATATGTTATGAAATTAGATAAAACACCTAAAGACAAACTTTGTTTCACTTCTTTGGACGATAACTCAACTCTATGGCATCGACGCTTAGGTCACGCTAATATGAGGTTAATTCAATCTTTATCATCTAAGGAACTCGTTAGGAACCTGCCCAAGTTGAAATATGACCAACACTTTTGTGATGCTTGCAAAATAGGAAAACAAGTTCATAATAGCCATAAGGCTAAAAACATGGTGTCTACATCTAGATGTCTAGAATTATTACATATGGATTTGTTTGGTCCATCCGCTATACAAAGTTACGGGGGAAACTTCTATACTTTGGTAATAGTAGATGATTACTCTAGGTATACATGGACTAAGTTCTTGAAAACTAAAAACAAAGCATTTGATACATTTGAAATCTTAAGTAAGAAAATTCAAAATCAAATAGGAAGTAACATAGTATCTATTAGAACTGACTATGGTCGTGAATTTGACAACGAAATGCAATTCGGAGCTTTTTGTAATGCCAATGGCATAACTCATAATTTGTCGGCTCCTCGAACCCCTCAATCTAACGGTGTGGTAGAACGCAAAAATAGGACAATTCAAGAAATGAGTAGAACCATGTTAAATAAACAAAACATACCTCAAAAGTTTTGGTGTCACGCTGTAGATACATCTACATATATTCTAAATCGAGTTCTAATTAGACCATTCTTGACAAAGACTCCATATGAGTTATACAGAGGCAAAAAGCCTACTTTAGGATATTTTAGAGTGTTTGGAAGCAAGTGCTTCAGTTTAAACACAAAGGATTATCTCACCAAGTTCGACCCAAAGTCGTATGAAGGTGTATTTCTAGGATACTCACAAACTAGTAAAGCATATTTAGTTTTGAACAAAGAAACCTCAAGAGTCGAGGAATCGTTGAACGTAACATTCGACGAAAGTCCACCTCCCTCTAGGACATCACCTTTGGTAGATGATGACTTAGTTGAAATTCAAATGGTTAAAAATGCAGAAAATGTTGAAAATGATAAAGAAGATGAACCAGTAAAAAGTGATTTAGTCAACATCAAAGAAACAAAAAGTCATCCATTAGAAAACGTCATAGGAAAACTTAATGAAAGAACATTGAGATCTAAAGCTCAAAATGAAAGTAATTTCTTTTGTTTTGTTTCAACAATTGAGCCTAAAAATATAAATGAGGCTATAAAAGATGAATCATGGGTTATTGCTATGCAAGACGAATTAAAAAAAATTTGTTAGAAATGATGTTTGGACACTAGTTCCACAACCTAAAAATCAAACCATAATCGGTACAAAATGGGTGTTTAGAAATAAAATGGATGAAAATGGCATAGTATCTAGAAACAAAGCTAGGCTAGTAGCACAAGGCTACAATCAACAAGAAGGTATAGATTACGATGAAACATTTGCACCCGTAGCTAGACTTGAGTCTATTAGGATACTAGTTGCATATGCATGTGCACATGATTTTAAATTATTTCAAATGGATGTCAAAAGTGCATTTTTAAACGGATTTATAAATGAAGAAGTATATGTTACACAACCTCTCGGCTTTGCCGATTTTGAAAAACCAAATCATGTTTACAAACTTAAGAAAGCCTTATACGGACTTAAGCAAGCACCAAAAGCTTGGTATGATCGACTTAAGACCTTCCTAGTTGACCATAAGTATACCATGGGCCTAGTAGACAATACTCTCTTCACCAAGAAAAAGGGATCACATATTATCATCGTCCAGATATATGTGGATGACATTATATTCAGCTCAACTTGTCAAGAGTTATGCGACAATTTCTCAAAAATCATGCATGACAAGTTTGAAATGAGTATGATGGGGGAACTAAACTTTTTCTTAGGTCTCCAAATAAAACAATTAGAAGATGGGATATTCTTCAACCAATCAAAGTATATCAAAGATATGCTTAAGAAGTTTGGTCTTGAAGACTCAAAACCTATGAAAACACCCATGTCCTCAGAAACCAAAATCACAAAGGATGAAGAAAACGAATCCGTAGATAGCACTAAATATAGAGGAATGATTGGTAGTTTGCTCAATCTTACGGCTAGTAGGCCAGACATTATGTTTAGTGTTTGTCTATGTGCACGTTTTCAAGAAGATCCCAAAATATCTCATCTTGAAGCTGTTAAACGGATATTTAGATACATTAAAGGCACTACACATTTAGGATTATGGTATCCCAAAGGGACAGGTGTAGAAACCATAGTGTATGCCAACTCAGACCATGCCGGTGACTATGTTGATAGGAAAAGTACTAGTGGTATTTGTACTTTTGTAGGACATTGTCTCACCGCATGGTTTTCTAAGAAACAAACAACCCTCGCCATATCAACAACTGAAGCTGAGTACGTGTCAGCAGGAAAAGCTTGCCAACAAGCACTGTGGATGAAACAAGCTCTCGTAGACTATGGAATTGTACTCAACGACATTCCCATTCTTTGTGACAACAAAGGAGCTATCGATCTTAGCAAAAACCCAGTCCAACATGCTAGAACCAAACACATAGAAATACGTCACCACTTCCTTCGTGACAATGTTCAGAAGGGAAACATCTCAATTGAGAAAGTTTCCTCAGAGGACAACATTGCCAATATCCTCACAAAACCTCTCAAGAGAGAACCTTTCAACTATCTTAGACTTGGTTTAGGATTAATGGAACCTAGTGAATAGATTAAACGTTAGCTCAAACGTTAGATTAACCAAACAAGGCAAAAACCCAACCTGAGTTCTGATCCTGCGGATCCAAACGACAACAAGGGCGGAACCCTTGTTTGGGATCCGTCGGATCCGTCATCTGCTGAGGCAATTTTTATATATATTAAACAAATACCCTGTACTATTCATCACTCTTCCCTAAAACTTATCACCTACTGTATTCGACCTATAATTCACCAAAATCATAATTTAGGCTATCTTCTTCAGCCAATTTGTGCTCAAATTATCACTGTAAGTATCTTTAACATGTTTACACTCCTGATCTGCGTCTAGGATTTCTATTTCATACACAAAATCAAAACTTGGGGTTTAATCATAATTTTAGCAAAATCATGAAACATACTTACTGAATTACATATCAAAATCATGTTTTTCATAGTTAGAAATTGCATCTTGTAGTACATTGTCATTATTCATCAAAAACCCCATGAGAAATTTTAGCTAAAATCTTCTCACGACTAGGAAAAATGGTTTTTGAACATTGTTCATACAAATACAAAAATGTTATGTTTTAAGCATCACTTGCATAATGTCTCTTGAATGCTAAAGGGAATACATAATTAATATGTATTTTAGGGTACATTCAATCGTAGCTACATTGAAGTAGGAGCGTTTGGGTTATCTCTCGTTTTATCATAAAACTTGGATAAACATAATTTTCATGCATCAAAAGGAGTCGAGATAACCGCACCTCCACATTGTCCCCATGTAGGCACACACTAGATGAAATACGTATTTTCGATAATTTCAACTAAACTATATATTTTTCATGTCTAGGATTACTATGCCTTCCGCAACTAACTACGATCACAAAAAGACCATCGATTACCTTCCTAAACACCACAAAACCAAGGGTCTCACCGAAGCCCAAGTCAATATATTTAGAGCCTTAGAAAAACGATACGTCCATGAGGGTAGGGTTGCAGACTCCTCATTCTATGAAGATACCAATCTCCGCGAGCAATTGGCCGCGATTCATTTCGATTGTCTTTTAGACATTAATGAGCCTATCATTCCTAGGTTCATTCTTGAGTTCTATGCAACCATAGGTCTTAGTTCAAGTGACAATGGTCTTATGAGCATTCACTTTAGAGTCAATGGAACCCTTTTCAACACTCCCTTAGATCAATTTGGTGATGTTTTAGGAGTTCCTAATCAAGGAACATGTGTCTACTCGGATAAATGGTCATTGACAATCTTAGAGTCCAACCTTGATAGAACGACACCATATGCCACACGTTTGACCGCCAAAGAAACCATTAGGGAACATCTTTTCTTGCCTAGGAATAACCAAACTAGGTTGCATCGAGGTCGTCATGTACCTAGAGATCCTTTTGTCATGGAACTAAATGAACTTAGGCCCGAATTTAGAAAGCTCGAGGATGTGTTAAGGGCAAATGTTATTAGCACCGTTGGGAACCGAGACCATATCAATGCATGTCTTTGTTACATGATGTATTATGTGTCCACTCATCAACCTTTCAACCTTGTATAGTATATCGCCAAGCGAATGGCCGATATTCCGGTACAAGGTACCATGGCAATGCCCTACGGAATGCTCTTGACTCATCTCTATAGAGATTTTGCTCCCATTCCTAGAAATGCCTTAGGGTTTGTTCCCGATTATGATGAGCTTCCACACACTTTTGTTCCCTTAAGTGATCATAGGGTAGCAGTTGCAAAAGGCAAACGTCATCGTCCTCTTACATCATCATCATCATCATCATCAATGAGTGAAGATGATGGTTTGCCTAACTCTAGGATCTCACCACTCGAGTACTTGAGTCAACTTCCTCCAATCCCGAATGAATCCAAGGAGCATCGTCAAACTAAGGGAGTGATGAAGAATTTGGGGTGTTGGATCATGAAACTTCACAAGGGTTACAAGAAATTGAGCAAGAAGTTCAAGTGAGAGGAGTGTTTGGATTTAGACCTTATTAGACAATAATGTGTTGAACTTCTGTGTATCTTGAGATATTATGTTAGTACTTGATATGCGTGTAAGCTAACTTCATATTGCAGGTCGATAACACATGTTGTTATCAATTTTCCAAGTTTAAGCCTTCGTTTGGCTTAACTTCCTATAAGGTAAGAAATTATGATCGGATTAAACTATGTGCAAACGTGTATTAGTATTCATGTTTTTAGCTTTATTCCACTACATATTAGCTATTACATACGTTATAGGAGAATTTTTGGGTTTTGTTCGAAAAATGCGAAATTTGACATGCTCTCTGTTTGTTTTAGCACATTCGGACGACGGATCTAGCGGATCCCAAAATTTGGATCCGCCTAGTGTATCTTTTGGCTCCGCCAGCCCAGAACCCACAGATTCCACGGCTCCCAAACTTTGGCTCCGCCTTTGTTGTCGATTGGATCCGCGCGTACCAACAATAACTTTTTCAAAAATTCCCGACTCATCCCGACACTTAGATTTTGGTTTGTAGCCTTTTTTGATTATATTCACTGATCATTAAACTCTCTAGAATGATTTAGGTACTCTTATAACCCTAAGAACTCAATTTCCCACCACAATTTGAATTTTTAAATTTTACATGTGAGTTACCTTTCTAATACAAGCAAGGAACATTTTTGAGGGATCCGTCAAATCCGTGGAAATATCAAATCAACAGATTTTCCACCATCTCCTTGCATTTACTGCAAATCCCCCTCATATCACTCAACTCCATTTCAATGGATTGACCTTAGGATGTGACAAGCTTAATTTTTTGTTCCAAATCATTAGGAACCAACATTCTCCATTGGATTTACATCCAATCCAAACACACAGACCAACAAACCTTCTGTCTATAAATTAGTACCTTAGGATCATCACAAAACTCACTCACTCACCATTTTCTCTACTTTCTCTCCTGAACATCTTAGCTACATTACCAACCATGACAAAATCAAGTAACTCATCCATTAGCAAACCCCCAAAATGAACTGCTCGTATTAGTGTTAAGCCTTGTTGCTTTATAAACTTAGCTAACTCATCAGAGGAGGAATCATCACCTCTTACTATCTCATCTCCCATAGAAAGTGAAAATTTTCTCTCACTTTCTACTCCCACACCATCAAATGTAGCTATCCATACTCCACCACCAACCATTACTCCAATTGCCACCACACCACCACCCACTCCATCACAACCCGCTAGATCACCATCACTCCCAAACTCACCCAAACTCCAACCAATGGAGTTATTTAGGACTCCACCTACATCACCACATCCATACCTTGATGACTTGGAGGACCTTCCACCAAGGTCAACCAATCCTCCACCCATGAACTTTGAAGGTTAAGAACCGATGCTTTTTCATCCACTTTACCAAGATATCCACGGTCCTTTATACCGTGATGCACCACCACCTCAACCTCAACCACAACCTCTCACACCCACATCCACACTAATTTCCATTGATGAGGTAATGTGGATCAATGAGCTACAATCCCAAGAAGAGATCAACGAGGAACTCAACCGCCTCCATGCTCTCTCTAATATGGTTGGATCCCGCCTTGATGAAGCAATGGATCTCCAAACCATCTTGATGAACTCCATCCCCACTCCACCATCATCCAACCAACAACAACAACAACCATCCAACAACAATAACCATCCAACAACAACAACCAACCACCACCACCACCACCACAAAACCATGAGACTACTCTTCCTCCCGGTTTTTCAAGACATGATTGCTCGCATTGCGAGAGAACCGCTCATTTGGCCCAAAGGACCAACATTTTGGTCCATGAGCTCCAAAATGAAATGAGATTCATATTGAACCACATTCTCGATCGTCTCAATGCAATCTCTCATCCTCCTCAATAGGAGCTTTGTTACTTTTCTCTTAAAGAAACTTTTAGGGTGTTGTTTTAGAATTTTTCTTATTAGTATTTATTTTCCTTATTTGAATGTAACATCATTTTTTCCAAGTAATGAATATTATGTTTTTATGCTTGTGGTGATCAACATTAAGCATATTATCTTATTTTAGAATACTAACATCATAGTATGGTTGTTTTAACTTCACATATTGCTTTGATCAAATGTACATTAGGTACAAAAATTTGATCAGACACTTCATTTTGACTTTTTAGAAGTCAAATTGGTTGACCTTTCTTGGTTGACTATTGCATATGCATATTGCTTCTTGATTGAAGTATTTCATTAACTAACCTTTACTTTGTAGCTTTTCTCAACCTTGAATCATATACGTTGGTACCCTAGCAACGGGGGGTATAGATCGAGGGGGAGTACATCAAGGGGGAGCATATCATAGTCTAACCATTTGTTTTGTAGGATCATACATCATATCATACTCTTGAAATGTATACATTGGTACTCTAGCAATGAGGAGTATACATCAAAGGGGAACATATCATATTCTAACCATTTGTTTTGTAGGTTCATACATCATAACCTTGGTACTCCATTTAAGGGGGAGCTTTAAAGTTCTCAAAATCGCATTACGCTACACATATCTTCTTTTTGTTTCGACAAAAAGGGGGAGAAAGGATTAAGTTTGCATCACTGTGAAACATCACAGTACATACATTTTTGCTTAAAATAGATTTTAAAACTTGCATAAACTAACTTAATCTATATTTTTAAAAGACTCATCCTTTATTTATGCTCTTTACTTAAAAATACACTTTATGTTTTGTCATCAACAAAAAGGGGGAGATTGTTAATACAAATATTGTCTTAAAAACGTTATTTATATTTTACGATCTTTGCTCAGTTTTGCTAATGACAATTACAAAGTTTATCTTTAAGCAAAGCATAAATAAGATTAAGTCTTTTACATTAATAGTGATAAGTCTTTTACAAACACATTTTCACGTTACAAAGTTTACTAGGAATAACATATACACATTTACATGTTTATTCCTTAAAATAGAAACTCTATTACTAAATATTAGGATGACATCATGGCATGCATCATGAACACAATCTTGGTAAGATTTTGTGATATTTTGTTTAGATCTTCAAGCCAAAGAGTTGACATTTGAAGATATGGAAAGATATGGCAAGATTTGGAAAGATTTGAAGATCTCTTAGCTGGCCTGACACGGCGGATCCAAATGAATACAAGGACGGATCCAAGTTTTGGGATCCGCCGGATCTACCAGCTGTTGATCAGCTTTGCCTATAAATAGCAAGCTGATCATTTGGCCATTTCATCACTCATATAGTTTAAATACATACTCATTCATTTACTAACCCATATCATTCATTCATCTCATTTGATCTTTCCTTTTGTAAAAAAGGGATCAAACATACAAGGATCAACGTTCTGTCGTTATCCGTCTAGCTTAGCCACTGTGTGATCTTGTACTAGTTTACATATCATTGTTTGTATCATTTATATCAGTAGAGTGAGGTTAGTATTTTAGTCCTTAAAACACAAAGAGTGTTGGGAGTGGTTGTACCCTTGTAAAAGAACCAAATGGGAGTGATTGTACCCTTGTGAAAGAACCAAACGGGAGTGGTTGTAACCTTGTAAAGAACTCGGTGTTTAGCTTAGTACCGGAAAAAGAAGTAAGTGACGTGTAAAGGTTTTCTCCACCTAGAAGGGAGTTTGTTTCTTAGTGAAAGATAACTCTCAAGTTAGAGGCTCGAGGAGTGGAGTAGGGCAAGGAAGAGAGTCCTTGTAGCCAAACCACTATAAACATCCGTGTTGTGTGGTTTGATCATTCCTCTCTTTACTTTTCATATATATTGTGTGATTACTTGTTTGTGTATGTTTTCTTTGAAATCACATTAAGTAACAAAGCGAATCAAATTTTTAAAACGGTAAAACTATTCAACCCCCCTTCTAGTTTTCCACATTTAACGTGACCAATTGGTCTAGGAACAATGTAATAAGGTTTGTGGAACTTGTTTAGGTTAGGAAACAATATATGTATAACACTTAGGAAAATAAGTTGGGTCGAATTTGGTTAGACTTGAACGAGTTTGTACTTGTGTCGCGTTGTACTAGCTTTAGACCTCGTTTATTTGGCAAACGCTCGAATTAGACTTTATGAATTGTCATTCCTGATTATTTGAAGTGTAAAGATTTGATCTATGTAAAATGTAATATAGGAAGTGTGTTGAAATAATAAAATATCGAGGCTAAGTATATGAGTATTGGTTCGGTTAAGAATACAAGGAATAACAAGAATTGGGCTAGAATTTGTGTGGGCTTGAATAGTAACAGGCCTAGAATAGGAATTAAGGATTCGTTTGGTGTTTATTTGTATATTGGACTGTCGTGGTGCGTGTGTGAGCTCATTCCAAAGTATTGTGAATCACATAACAACGTTTTTGAATAGAAATGTAATAAACAAAAATTTTAAATTTTGCTCGTAAAAATGGTTAAGTGAACTGTTATGATGGGTTAATACTATATTAACGTTTACTAAATATTGGGGAATTCTATAGGTTGCTACATGAATATATATAAATTTTATTTTACCTCGGCGAACGTGCATTGGTAGTAAAGGATTTAATTCCTTTGATTCAATATACATTATGAAGCTGCTAATCGGAACGGAGATGATGTCTACCAGCGTGATGCGCGGCTAAGGTTTTAGTTATCTCTCCCGGTAAAAGATATTTGGTTTGATCATGTTTACGAATTTTATTTTGTTTGTCAAACATTAACTCATATGATTTTAATGCATATCATTTATTTGATTTTAATGTTTTAATATAATTATTTGGTGAATTATTGTGAGACATGTTATTGCGAGTCAACGGTTCGTGCCGAGCCTAACTAGTATAGAGGTTAAGTCGGTCATATGGTAAACATAATTTGTGCCCAGAATTGTTCATTTGAGTGATTATAAAATTAATTGATAGGATTATTATAAGACATGTTATTGCTAGTCAATGAGTCGTGCCGAGTCTAACTAGTTTAGGGATTAAGACGATTCATGTGGTGAATATAACTTGTGCCCAAAATTGTCCTTTTCAATTAATACAAACTATGTATAGGTGGTTTGAAGGCAAACATTAGTAATAATCCGTAAGTTAGTCATATCAATATATCCGGAGGCGGCAGGGATTGCTGTTTACTCAACTTTTTACGAATCTTATTTTTATTTACTCATTTAATTTTTATTTGTTTATTTACTTTTTAGTTAATTTGTAGTTTTATTATTAAGTAAACCAATCAATCAATTATTTATTTCATAGAACTTAGCTTAATTAGTATTTAGTTACTAAGATTTCAAAACCAAAACCTTTATTGATCAGTGATCACCCCAAAACTTAAATTAAAACCACATACTCCTAGTGGATACGATACCTGCTTGCCCTATCTAGTATAAGGTAATTAGGTTTATTTTTTATCGGTACAACGACATCAGTCACAGCTACACTTTCATGTTTATATCGTTCATTATGAGACTTAGTACTGCTGGTTGTACACCAGTTAGTACTGCTGAGCTTTCTTCGTATTGCCAGTTACATTTTGGTTCCTCAGTTAGTACTGCTGCAAATTGTTTGTACTGCTACTAAGCTTTTTAGTACTGCTAATAATAGATATTAGTACTACTCGAAGGAGGTTTGTACTGCTCATTTATTTGTTTCTACTGCTACTTCAGATTCGTATTGCCAACATGTTAAAGCTGCTTGTTTTCAACAGAGCATTTGTATAAGATAAATAGGTAGCTTGAGAAGGTTATAAGGATTACAAAATCTGTTAAGTTAAATTTTATGAACATGAGTTACGAGCAGTAAGGGGAAGATATGATGGTTTTTAGCATTGTTTAATATCGGATAGCACATGGTTAAGGTTCTCGGTTTGTAAAGGGATGTCAGCGACACACACAAGAAGGATTTTTGGTTTTTGGTTTATTTGTTCTTAAAAGGTTCAAGGCTCGCATTTCTTGCAATATTTGATTACGAAGACGATTGATTATCACCTATTTGAAGTTGAAGTGGTGTTTCACGGATGCGTGTTCTTATCATATTTTTAAACGGCTTACAATGTTTAAAGGTAACTTGTTCGGGCTTAAAGTGTTGTAACAACGACTTGTCAAATCTAGCAATAGGTCTTTGCTATCACTTAAAGGAGTTACATTGTAGTGCTCAGTGTCTCATTGAAGATGATGATTTTGTCAAGAGATTGCGGTCTACTTATATGGTGTTCATATAAGTTCCAAGTCATATGGATAGTGCAAGACATAAGACATAAGTTTGGGTTGTTCTACTTCAGCATCAAGTTTGTAATACTTAGTTTTCTTCATCAATGATCATTACATCGAGCTTAAAAAATTGAAGATTCAAGAAATGGTTAACATATGGGTTTCAGGGGAAGCTTAATGTTAAAATGTTTAACCATTTACATGCACCATTTATGGGGAAGGTTTTAACAACTGTAAGTCGTTATTACTACTAATGGTTTAAGTTTCTATTGTCTTGGATTCATTATTAGTGCGGAAAACTTCATGGAGGGTAATTCGAGACATTAGAAGGCTAAATTGAAAGTGTGATATTGGTTCGTGGTTGTCAAGATCAAAGTTGCATCTACTTAGCGTCTCCTAGTGGATAATGACAAAAAGGGGAAGAAGTATTTACATGTTTTGCAACTTGAAGATTCTTGGTGGTACATGTTATTTTAAGTTCACGAGGTGAGCTTAAGGGGAAGATTGTTTCATTCATGGAAGATCAAGATGAAGGTTTTGTAATTATCAACTAGGGGAATATTGTTGGGATTTATATTTGAGTTGATAAATACAAAACAATAAGTGAAGAATGAAGACAATGCAAAACACGAGGGACTTAGAAGACAAAGAAGATTTTACTTATTAGTCCTTTGTAAACCTAATTCTCTAGTATATAAAGAGATACAGGTTATTAGTTTTAATGTGTGTCAAGATGTAAACACCAAAAAGTGTGTGTGTGTGTGTGTGTGTATATACAAGGCGTGGGTTTTATAGAAAATGCCTAGGTTGTGTTGTTTAGCCTCAAGGTAATCAAGGTTTTCCTTGATCCACTAGTATTTGGGCTTATCATTTTTGTAATTGTATTAATATGAAGATGATGACGAGAAACCTTGTTACAATAACAATTGTTTTTGTTTAATTCCGCTGCATACATTGTTGTCTTTGTTATTGTTATCCCTAGATGAGATCTAACCAATCTCGAGATCTAAACGATATTCACAAATTGTAATTTCTTATATAATCCCAAATTCCCAACCGCTCTTAAAATGCCATACTTTTGGGACTTAACAAAACTCATTTATATAAGCTCATAAGCCTACTCATATAAGATTAGCCAAATACTTGATTTAGGCTTATTTCACATGTACAAACTAATAAGCTCATCATATAAGCTTAGCCAAACACCCTTTTTAAAATTGTGGCTTTTTAGAGGGTATAGTTAATCTGAGGTTCATATTTTCTTAACTCATGTCCCTTTTAGTTATTTACCAACATAAATTAAACCAAATATATGAGTTTATCTGGTAACAAAAATTAAGCTAACACAAACATCTACCATGGGCTTCTGAGTTTAATTATAATATATAAGCTATAAACTGCTAACATAACATAACCATAATTACTCAATTCATAACTTTAGCCAAACACCGCCTTAAAATCAACAAGAATTGAGTTGGTAGAAGGGTTGAACAAATAATAAAATATATAGTTACATAAAACTTTGGACTTAAGCTTTTTCTTTCGAGTAAATGTATCAAAGTCATGTTGAAAAAAAAATGTATCAAAGTCACCAAGAGGAAATCATTATAAAATTTTGTTAGAGCCAATGCATATACTCTCAAGAATTTTTGACCCCGTCATCCATAACATACACTAGCCATTGAATTTCATTCATCTACATGTATAGAACCCAAAAACTGAATTTATCTTTGTAGTTTGTACAACAAGTTATTTTCTGATTTAATAATTTAAAAAAAGCACCACATTCAATTGTTAAAGTATTACTAGTAATTCTCTTGAATTATTATGCATTGGTTTTCAGGGGTTACCAATTCTAATCGACTCTATATAGTGGTTTGATGTTATCTATCCTATCCTATTAAAAAGTTCAAAGAGTGGCTCTAGCACCTTCTTTGACATATGTTTATACTCCGTTAGTCTGTTAGCATGTAGTTAACACGTTAGATTTATCTGAGAATCACATTATCATTGAAGTTTAGGTTGAGTGTAACAAGGTGGCTTAGACGCGTTGTCTCCCTACCTAAGACGCATGCATGTTTAAAAACCAAGCTACCACCGACGCGTTGTCTCATGGATTTGTTGAGAATTTGGTTGGTTTGATGACCGAGTTGTGTAAAGAGATTTATTTTTTCATTTTTTATTTTTTTGAAAGTATATTGTTGGGTATATTTGTTAGAGTTAATGGAAAAATATTAATCGTGTATGTCTAGATTCGAACACGGGACCGAGGGATTGCACACTTTACGTATGAATGATCAAGTAAATAATTAATATATATAAATATTGTATATAATAATTATTTGGACACGAAATGATAACTAACGGACGTTAAGTAATTAACGGAATTGACTAATGACCGTTAGGGAATAAAGGAAGGACTGTTAGTGAAATTAGGGGATAAGAAGGATCTAGAATCCTTGGAGAATAAGCTAGGCCGATCGGCCATAGGGGATTAAAACCCTAAATCGCATGGCTTGGGCTCCAAGATATCCATTCACTATAAATACAAATTGAAAGGTTATTGTTTCTTTACCTTGTGCATTGCTATAACCCTAAATTTGTGTTTTCTCTTCCTTGTTCTTAAAACCGGTCGAACACTTATTCTAAGTGTCGATCCATAGTTTTTCCTTGTTAACAAAATTGTTTTGGTTAACCGTGTTCATTCACTAGCATCAATACTTGATTGGTTATAGTACGTGTGTACAAGAGTTCGGTAATAACTTACTTTAGTTATTCATCTTGGATTGTGAAACAAAAAGGTAAGGGGTTTCACGGTAATCCTATTTATTGATCAAGTGAAGTGAAGAGAAGATCTATCCTTGTTCTTGCTAGGATCTTGAGGTACGTAACTATTTATTATTCGATAATTCTTTATACGTGTTAAATAAAAGATCTTGCTTCCGCTACACCTGCTTTGATGTGTTTATTTATTTAGATGATTGTCATGCTATTTAAATTCCAACAATGGTATCAGAGCCAGGTTAACATGTAATTCTAATTACCTAAACGCATAATAAAAATCAATTCTTGATTTGAATATACATGTTAAGTCGATTTTTAGGGTTTGTTTTAAACATACAATAAAAATCGAATAATAATTTAGGGTTAGGGTTTCAACCCTCTTTTAACTAAAAAATTAGTTTTGTAACCCTAAATTAGGACATGTTGTGTTTATGTGTTTATTTGAATAATAAGGGTTACGTTCCTGGATGATCCTTGATTCTTCATGCAAGGATATCATGGATTAGGGTTTGTTTTTGTGCTACATGATTTAGATAAATCTAAAATTAGGGAAGACCTAATTAATTATATTAATGAATCGGTTATATGCAATGTGGTATATAATTATTAAAACTTACGCGGCCAATTATTGGTGTTTGTGGTTCATTGGGTACAATGCGCTCGAAAACCAATGTGAGCTTTAATAATTATAAACATAAATATTCACATAGAGATTTTTAATAGGATTTATCAAAAGGTTTGCATGTGGCTATATGATTTAATGGTTAAGATCATATATGTGTTATTATGTGTTTATTTATTTTTTTGTTAAATTACTTGTCTTTTTTTGTTTAAATTAATTAGAATCGTAAGCAAAAAGAGGGTAATTTTTGGTATAAAAATAAATGAACCTAATAACTATGAAACCTTTTGTGGTAAATTATTTATTGCCAAGTCTTATGTGCCGACAGTGGTTCGCTTCGCACGGTAATTTGGTCCCAGGCGAGACTAGCAATTTAATAATTTACGACATAAATTTTTAAGCTTTAAACATCTTAAACTTTTAATTGATTGATGCAACTGTACATATTGGTCGAAAGGCGGACCTAATGTTGAAAAACTATAAAGTGGGTATAAGGTTGGTTTCGCATTAAATTGTGGCCTTAAAGAGACTCCATTCTGTCTCTCCGCTCGCCTGTGCGTCAAATTAGACTTTCCAAGTACAACCATTATGCATGTACGAAGCATCTTAAGGCAAAGTTGTAAGTTTCTTAACGCCATCAATTAAAACTTTGTTGATTTAAGCTTAGTAAAGAGTAAAAGTTCTTTTTACATGAAACATATGATACAAGATGAATGCATGACATCTTTTTACATATTTTTTGATTACACACATCAAAAATTTAATACCCTTAAATTTAAGTTATATGTCATCCAATGAAACGGAAACACCTGAGATTACATACCTTCATTACTAACAGCCTCAGCTGATGTGATGATCAAAGGATGGTAATCAAAGGGTAAATTGAGTACTTTCATTACTAGCAGCCTCAGCCGATGTGATGAAACTATGTCAATTTGCAGTTTCTTAAGTTGGTTAACTTAATTGAGTACTTTCATTACTAGCAGCCTCAGCTGATGTAATGAAACTATGTCAAGGCATAAAGATGGGGATAAAACATGCTTACATTTGCAACTGAGGTTGGCAAAATATGTAAATCCCATCACTCTAGGAATTCCAATTTGAGATTGGCAATTGAGTTTGACTCGTACCTTATTGAGTACTTTCATTGCTAGCAGCCTCAGCTGATGTGATGAAACTATGTCAATTTGGATCCTAGTTTTTAGTGAAAATTAAATGGTTAAATGTTAATTTACCATGGGTGTTTAATTTTCTTGAAAAGATTAATTATCGAAAGTACTAACTTTTGAACTTTTTCTGTAGAAATGGTCCAACCCGACAACACTAACATGAACAACATTAGTTCTGCTTTCAAGCAAATGATTGAAAGAGAAAAGTTGACTAGGAAAAAGAATTTCAATGATTGGTACCGTTCGTTGCTGATTGTTTTGCGAATGGCCAAAAGATTTGAATATCTTAGTAAGCCTCTTCCTACAGCTCCTGCTGGTACTGCATGTAATGCAAAACATGAAGAGTATAACCTTGATTATGAGAAGCACAATGATGTGGCTTGTCTTATGTTATCTGGGATGGACACTCAATTGCAAAAGCAATTTGAGAACTATGGTCCCATGGACATGATCAATGAGCTCAAACGTATGTTTGAGAAACCACCTATGGCAGAGTTATATGACTTGATTGATTCTCTGCATAAGTGTAAGCAGGATGCTAGTAAACCCGTGAGTGCCCACGTATTGGAAATGAAAGGTTATTTGGACCAATTGGAAGCACTCGGATGTGGTTACGTGCACGATGTACAAGTTGGCCTCATCAATCGATCCCTTAACGAGGAGTTGTTTGGTGATTTTGTGCGCAACTTCAATATGCATTGCACGGGGAAGACAATAAGTGATTTACATGCAATGCTTATTGACTTTGAGAAAGGATTGTCAAAGAAGGCACCTACACCTGCTGTAATGGCAATTCAAGGTGGTAGGATTACTAAGCCCAACAAAACGCAACACGCGAACAAAAAGGGGAAAAGGTAAAGCTGATAAGGGTAAACAGGTTATGTCTTACCAGCCAGAGCCTAAGAAGCAGAATCCTCCTAAGAAGAAGGATAAAACCAAGAAGGGTTTACCTGCTTGCCACCACTGCAACACTCCTGGACATTGGAAGAGGAATTGTCCATTGCTGCTAGAGGAGTGTCGTGCGAATAAAAATAAGAAGGCTGTGAATGTCGCGAGCACTTCAGGTATTTTTATGATTGAATTATTTTCTTTTCCTCGTAAGCATAATGCCTGGGTATATGATACGGGATGTGGAACTCACATTTGTAACACATCGCAGTGGCTTAGAGGAGCAAAGAAGCTGGGCTATGGAGAAAGCTACTTGTACGTGGGCAATGGCATACGTGCAGCAGTTGAAGCCATAGGGACATTCGATTTAGTCTTACCTTCAGGTTTAATACTAGTTTTGAATAATTGTCATTATGCACCATCTATTATTAGAGGTGTTGTTTTAGTTTCTTTGTTAAAGGATAATGGTTTCGTTCACAGATTTACTGATAATGGAATTTCGGTTTCTTTAAACAATGTTTTTTACTTTAATGCAATTCCAATAAATGGTGCGTTTGAAATTGACATGGAAAATCATGCGTCCAATGGAAATAATTCTGTGTATAGCATTAGCAATAAGAGAATCAAGTCAGACTTGGATTCATCTTATCTTTGGCACTGTCGTCTTGCTCATATTGGTAAGAAACGCATGGAAAAGCTGCAACATGATGGGCTTTTGCAAAATGTCAATGATGATTCATTTGATAAATGCGAATCTTGCATATCTGGGAAGACGACAAGGAAACCTTTTTCACATCAACTGGAAAGGGCTACAGATCTACTTGGAATAATACACACTGATGTGTGCGGTCCAATTAGACATGTGTCAAAACGCGGTGCTACCTACTTCTTGACCTTCACGGATGACTATAGTCATTATGGTTGTGTTTATTTACTTAAACATAAACATGAATTCTTTGAGACATTCAAGGTTTTTAAAAGTGAAGTACAATTACAACTCGGTAAGAAGATTAAGGCACTTCGATCCGATAGAGGTGGTGAGTATTTAAGCCAAGAGTTTAAAGATTATCTAGCTGAGTGTGGAATTGTCCAGAAACTCACATCTCCTTATACTCCACAACAAAATGGTGTATCTGAAAGGAGAAATCGTACATTGCTAGATATGGTACGATCTATGTTTAATCTTACAACTCTTCCCTTATCCTTTTGGGACTATGCCCTTGAAAGTGTTGTTCGTATATTGAATATGGTTCCGACTAAGAAGGTTGATAAGATTCCATATGAATTATGGACTGGAAAAGCTCCCAACTTGTCTTACTTAAAGGTCTGGGGTTGTGAGGCGTTTGTTAAACTTGACTCACCAGATAAACTCCAACAAAGATCTGTTAAGTGTATCTTCGTAGTATACCCTAAGGAAACAAGGGGTTACTACTTTTACTTTCCACCAGAGAATAAAGTCATTGTGGCTAGGTATGGAGAATTCCTTGAGGAGAATCTCATATCTCAAGAATTCAGTGGGAGAGTTTATGATCTTGAAAGTGATCAAGAAGATACGTCACCTTCTGAAAACACTAACATACTTCCTGTGAAACCTGAAAGTCTAGGTCCTCCACCTGAAGTTGAAGTGGTTCCCATTCGCAGATCTGCAAGAACTGTGAAAGCTCCTGAGCGTCTATGTCTTAACGTATAGTGCGAGGAAACTATACTAGGGGATCTTGATGAACCCACTAGTTATAGGGCTGCCATTAATAGTCCTGAAAAGGATAAATGGCAGGTTGCTATGAATGGGAAAATGCAATCCATGAGAGACAATGAAGTCTGGATTGAAGTAGACCTTCCTCCCAATGCTAAGGTTGTTGGGAGTAAGTGGCTCTTCAAGAAGAAAACGGACATGGATGGCAATGTACACACCTATAAGGCTCGTTTGGTGGCTAAAGGCTTTACCCAAACGTAAGGTGTTGACTACGAGGAGACCTTTTCTCCTGTAGCTGACATTAGAGCTATTAGGATTCTCATAGCCATAGCTGCACACTATGATTATGAGATTTGGCAGATGGATGTCAAAACCGCCTTTCTGAATGGTCGTTTAGATGAAGACATCTATATGGCGCAACCTGAGGGGTTTGTGAATCCAGAATTTCCTGACCGTGTCTTCAAGCTTCAAAGATCCATTTATGGATTGAAGCAGGCATCACGTCAATGGATTAAAAGATTTGACGAGGAAATCAAAATGTTTAGATTTACTCAAAATCTTGATGAGCCATGTGTATACCACAAAGCTAGTGGGAGCGATGTTATTTTCCTAGTTCTATATGTTGATGACATATTGATCATGGGTAAAAACATTCCAAGCTTGCATGAGGTGAAAGCCTATCTTGGGAAATGTTTTTCTATGAAGGATCTGGGAGAAGCAGCATACATTCTAGGAATCAAGATCTACCGAGATAGATCAAGGCGGTTAATTGGTTTAAGCCAAAGTACTTACATTGACAAGATATTGAAGAGATTCAGTATGCAGAATTCCAAAAAGGGATTTTTGCCAATGCAAGTAGAACATAGCTTGAGTAGCAAAGCTTGTGCTTCAACACCTGAAGAGGTGGAACGCATGAAGAGAATCCCTTATGCTTCGGCTGTGGGATCGATTATGTATGCGGTGCGATGTACAAGGCCCGATGTGGCGTTTGCTCAAAACATTACCAGTCGTTATCAGCAGAACCCAGGTGAACTCCACTGGATTGCTGTGAAACATATTCTCAAGTATTTAAGATCTACGAGAGAAATGTTCTTAGTGTACGGGGGAAATCCAGAAGCAGAACTGTGTGTTACAGGTTACTGCGATGCATCCTGGAAGTGTGATAAAGATGATACAAAGTCTCAGACGAGTTATGTCTTTGTCGTCAATGGAGGTTCTGTGGATGGGAAGAGCAAGAAGCAGAGTACTATAGCGATGTCTGCAACAGAAAGTGAGTATATTGCTGCCTCAGAAACTGCGATGGAAGCAGTCTGGATTAGGAAATTCGTTTCAGGGCTTGGAGTTATGCCCTCAATCGAAAGACCTATAAAAATGTATTGTGACAACTCGGCCGCAATTACATTTGCTAATGAGCCTGGAATCATGAAGGGCACCAGACATTTCCCGATCCGGTATCACTATGTTAGAGAACAAGTGGAGATAGGCGAGATCGAATTACTTAAAGTTCACACAGATGACAACTTAGCAGATCCATTAACGAAGGCTCTACCTGGTGGAAAGCTTAAACAACTTTCTGAAGGCATAGGACTTCGTTTAGCTGATAGTTTCATGCATATCTGTGATTAGTATTTGGATAATGGGATGTTGTAAAACAGTTATTATTTTAATGAAATAAAATAAAGTGTTATGTTTATTTATCATTTTCTTAATAATATATCCTATATTTGCATGTTTACATCCATGAATATATTTATATATTCTAAATTGTCCGTTGTCGGTTAATGATATGGGAATATCATTAAATTAAGACAAATCAGAGTATTGGAAGAATATACTTGAAAGTATATTGATACGTTGTCATACCAATTTCACATGATATTCAATTTTTTTGAATATAGGACTTATCCCGACTTCATGAGTTTACTTTATGGATCTTGTCATTAAGTATATCATGTGTATATAGTTATCCTCAGACTTGAGATGCCAGATAACTGTCATGCATGTAGTGCATTTCTGTAATTCCATTTAACGCTATACGTAATTGGTAGCTATACGGATTGTTTTCGGAAGCGTTGCGAAGTGCATGAGTTATGCTCGTAGTCAAGATAGAATTTGTTCCTTCAAATTTATTTGGAGTTTAATACTGCTGGGCCCCTCGTGGGATTAGTAAGATGTTTGTGTGGCCACACCCAATATCTCCCCTGTATGATTCAGAAGATTTGGTAATCTTATTTAATCATAAACAACGAGAAACAGAATTATTAATAAAGAATGACTTAGATCCATATCTTTATTAATGTGGTATTAGAAACAAAAGGATAAGTATGATGAGTTATCATCGAATGGTTTTTCCAAGAGACCACAACCCGAGTTGTACTACGGGCATTGGCGTGTTGCTAGACGCTAACCAATGTCATTACACTTTTAATAGATTTCCAAGTGGGAGCTGTTAGAGTTAATAGAAAAATATTAATCGTGTATGTCTAGATTCGAACACGGGACCGAGGGATTGCACACTTTACGTATGAATGATCATGTAAATAATTAATATATATAATTATTGTATATATTAATTATTTGGACACGAAATGATAACTAACGGACGTTAAGTAATTAACGAAATTGACTAACGATCGTTAGGGAATAAAGGAATGACTATTAGTGAAATTAGGGGATAAGAAGGATCTAGAATCCTTGGAGAATAAGCTAGGCCGATCGGCCATAGGGGATTAAAACCCTAAATCGCATGGCTTGGGCTCCAAGATATCCATTCACTATAAATACAAATTGAGGTGTTATTGTTTCTTTACCTTGTGCATTGCTATAACCCTAAATTTGTATTTTCTCTTCCTTGTTCTTAAAACCGAACACTTATTCTAAGTGTCGATCCATAGTTTTTCCTTGTTAACAAAATTGTTTTGGTTAACCGTGTTCATTCACTAGCATCAATACTTGATTGGTTATAGTACGTGTGTACAAGAGTTCGGTAATAACTTACTTTAGTTATTCATCTTGGATTGTGAAACAAAAAGGTAAGGGGTTTCACGGTAATCCTATTTATTGATCAAGTGAAGTGAAGAGAAGATCGATCTTTGTTCTTGCTAGGATCTTGAGGTATGTAACTATTTATTATTCGGTAATTCTTTATACGTGTTAAATAAAAGATCTTGCTTCCGCTACACGTGCTTTGATGTGTTTATTTATTTAGATGATTGTCATGTTATTTAAATTCCAACAATATTTGTGTTTAAGTGAATATATTTGGGTAGTAAAGTTGGTTGTGCTATTATACCATGTTGGTTGTGATGTTGATGGTGTTGAAAATCCGATGTGTCGCTGAGTTGGCGGTGATAATCACGATCACCACTGCGCCGAATCTTAACTTGATTGGTTCAATAATCTTTGTGTCTTGCAACTAAATGGTACCATAAGGTATGATAGATAATAGTAATATCTGAGCTAAAGTGAACGACTTATTAACAAAAAGAAATTGTAAACTCGAGTCATAATTGAAACATTCATCAAGTTTTATAAAGGTGATATTAGATTTTGATTATGAAAAAAGTACGTATTATAGATTTTGATTATGAAAAGAGTACGTGGCGCGTTTATAAATATAATTCAAAAGGCACTTGTTATTGTATGGTCTGATTTAAGCCTCTTGGCTCTTGTTATGAAATTCATGAGAGCTGGCCTCTATAGTGCAAATGTTCTTTAAGATAAGGTCGGTCATATATGATGATTCATGGTATTACTATTCAATCTTTATTCTTTATATTATTAAGTGAGAGGAGAATCTTTGGTTCAAAAAAAAAAAAAAAAAAAAGGGTTATACTATACAAGCCCCCCCTACTATGTGGGCTCCGCCTATTCTGATCAACATGTACAAATTTTAAAACACACCGTACAAGCGGCGGCAGCACATGAAAAGTCAACACCCCCTATAGGGGGGCTTGAATAACTCATCAAAAAAAAAAAAAAAAAAAAAGTGAGAGGAGAATCACATGTATGATTCCTTGGGGGTTGGTGAAGTAAGGTTTGGATGTCCCACAAAATATATCGACAAGAATTACTGTAATAGGCTAATATTGGAATGGTATCTAACATATTATATTTGTTTTTTTGGTGTGATTTGGGCATGCCCACATATATATTCTAAACAAATCAAATGTCTATCCATTCAGGCATATATGAGATATAAAGTTGAATCATGTAATTAAAAAGACTAATGAGTACAAAAGATACTTACCAAACAATACGATTTAAAAAATTAATAATTAAGTAGATGTATAGTTTGATATATTACTAGCTATTTTAAGTATATGATGTGTCATGTAATAAAATAAATTAGTGAACCATAGCCATGCATGTGTCACGAATATTGGATTAGCATCTGTATGAGTATGTTAAAATTTCTTTTCGAAAGTCAAACTCATATATGCTTTGTGACACACTCATGTCAACTTTTCTCAACCAAAAAAAAACAACCACTCATTGATTGAACATATACTCGATCCCTTTTGACATACTCATACAGTAACTAGTCGACTGGGTTCGAACTTCGAAGGGTGAACATGTCAACGTAATATTCAAGTAAGACCGAGTCGACATATTAAAAAAAAAAAAAAGAATGAAGACTTTACTTTTTTGAGTATATACGCGATTAATTAAGGTATTTTGCTAGTTTGTTTTTAAAGAAGAAAACGAGCATATGTTAGTTGGTTACTTGGATATGCGTAACATATCCAACGACTTATTTTATCATTGATAGGGTGTGTCATTTTCATTAAAAAAAAAAAAAAAAAAAAAAAAAAAAAAAAAAAAAAAAAAAAAACCATTAGAGTTTTCATCACGTTGATCAGGTCCGAAGTACGTAAGTTCATAATATTGAACTTACCATTTTGGACTTAAATATATAGCCTCTCTTTTAATAGATTTTTTGCATTGCATTAACGGTGATACCACTGTGCTAATCTCCTCTTGAATTTTTTTTTTTTTTTGAACGACACTTTTATTAAACTAGCAAGGAGCTAAAAGAAATTACAAATTAAATAAACTGGGACTTTGCAACCAAATGGCCCAGTTAAGATTACACTTACTACGACAAGAACACCAATTAAAAGTTGTTTGAACAAGATCATCAAAAAGATAATCCCTTCGAGGCAGACAATTGCCGAAAAGGGACTGATTTCTAAATCTCCATATTAACCACCACATGACATAACATACGCCTTCAAGGATATCCTTCAAACGATTAGGTATCCTAACATCGTTGAGCCAAGCCAGCCAATCACCATAAGAAGAGAGATCAGAGTCTTCAACCTCCCACCAACGAAGAACCAATCTCCTCAGATTACGAGCTAACGAACAAGAGAAGAAGAGGTAGAAGAGGATTCCACTCCCGCATTGCATAAGGGGCATAGAATAGAGTTGAGCCCGACTCTTCTTAAAGAGATATTCAACCGAATAGGTAGTGGTCAAGCCAAGATTCATCTTATCAGCCACATTGATATGCTTACACAACTCTAGAGCATAAATCCTTGGATATTGAACTTTCAACGCTACATCGTCTAACCAAATGTCATCCAAAAATAAAGTATCATCTCCATTGCCCATCTTCTTTTGAATGTGAGACATCAGGTCTACCCCTTTATTTTTAAGGGAGTGAACCTCTCGAATGATATCAATCCAAGGAGTACGACGAGCAAAGACAAGCTTCATTTACTTGAACTAGGAGCTTTGAACTAAACTTGCCGATGCATCCGTTGCTTGTACATTTAACATAGGACACACGTAATTAAATTGTGGTGTAGTATATGTTCCTTTAAATAAACTCTTGAATATCACTTGGTATGCTGCCTCGGTTAAGTGCAATCCATCCCAGTTAGCGTAGGTTTCCGACTGAGCACATGTGGTTGATGTGGGATCAACACATTCTGTTAGGATTGTTCACACGGTTAAGGTGTTTAAACCTTACGTTCTTTGTGTGTATGATATATTGAGTGAAAATGATTAAGTACGCGGAATTTACTTAACCACACTTAGAAGGTGATTTGTGTTGTGGAAATGGAATGGTTGTGTTAGTTCTATGACAATGAACAATGAGAGATTAACACCAAACGATTCAATATTATTAATGATAATAATACGAGTGATCTTGAATTATCACTAGGGTTACAACCTTGAATCTTAAGTTTTTACAACTTGTGATATGTTTGTGTTTTGTTCTATGTCTTAACAGTTATGAGAGTTAATTATTCGACACATAATATCGAGACTAAGATCTTCTTTTATAGTCCAAGAAGATCTTTACATATTGCTTAAAGTCTAGCCGACTTACTTTGTTAACTCAACTTGAGTGTGTCAGTACATAAGATACAACATGTATCTGTGTACACAACTTGTTAACAACACACATGGGGTAAGATATTACCTACCGTATATTGTTGACCAAAATACAATAAATATCTTTTCATTCTTATCCACTTAGCAGCAGAATGTTCATTAGCAGTAGCAATGAGAACACTAGCAGCAGAATCCTTTTGCAGCAGAATGCTAAGCCTAGCAGCAGAATCATTTATCACTAGCAGCAGGATCAAATGTTCTAGCAGCAGGAACAAACATTATCGGCAGGAATCAAATGTACTAGCAGCAGAATCACACTTAGAGTATTTCTTTGATTAGAACCCGATATTAACCTTCTTGAATATTTAATTGCCAACAATCCTCCCCTAAACATGTGAATCCATTTCAACATGTTTCTGAATTAAATTTCCGAATTAAATTATGGATTGAAGATCTTTCAAACACTTCTGTTCTTCAAGACTAAATATCTTCTCAGTAATTCATCTACTTTGTTCTTTGACTTTAACAATATAAACACATTGCTCCAATCTTGGACTAAAAGATGGTGCAATTTCCTTGGATGGAGGAATTATAAGAGGCAATGATGCTGTGTACCTTGTATGCTTGTTTCAACAAGTGAAATCATCTAACCAGCATGTCTTTGAAGTGAAATTGAAACTTTTTTTCGTTTGACCTAGATAGAACTTTCTCCTTTGGAATGTTCTTGTCATTTTCAACCTCCTTATCATCTTGTATGCTCTTGTCTTCTCCTTCCATAACATTGGGTTATCTTCCTTTTTCTGGGCTTATTATTTCCTCCCCTGAGATAGTTTCCTCCCCTGAAGCAAATAAAATTTTATCCTCCCCTTGTTTGGAAGATCTCACTATGTACCAAAATATCTTTCCTTATCATCTGATCCATCATATAGAACTTGTTGTCAGACAATATTGTACATGAAGCCATCAATTCCTTAAGAGTTTAAGTTACTGCCCTCATCAGTTCTAGGTGTGTTAACTCCTATGAGAGGTGATTCATTAGACATTTGATTCATGGTCCATCAATGGATGGTTTTTCTGAATCTCTTGAAAATCCTTGTTTAAGAAATTATTTGACTTAGCAGTATGTTCATGATTTTAGAATTGAAAAATCATACTACTTTCAACCAGTTTGAAGGGATCAAGTGTATAACAGATACTTAATCAAAATTTCGGTTTAAAGCAACTTCTGGTTGTGTGAGAACCAATGTTTTTCAGTTATAAATAACTGCCTAAGTAAAGATAAACTCATTCAAATAGTTTTCCTGACAGGGTTTCCAGCTCATAGTAATTGTTACCTCTAACACAAGTGTTAGATTCACTTTTACTAGCTGTTCTTTCTATTAGATGTCCTTAGACTTGCACATTATACTTAAGAGTATAAAATGATAGAAAGTGAGTTGCATCAGTTACTATCTGATCAACTAAGTCATCAATTCAATGTGAAATATCATAACAAGGTTTCAAGAAAGAAGTTTTAAGGAGTTTTAAATTCCCAAACTCAGTCCATCGTAAATCTATTATGGCAGCAGCCAATATCAGCATTGTGTTGCTTCCATTTCACCTGAAACATCCTTTGTGTTCACATATTCATACCTGAAATTGTTAGTCTAAAAACAAAAGAACAAAGTACTAAGTACTTGTCTTGCATTAGAATAATCATAAGACCAACTGTATGAATAACACATTTTAAATTTGTACTAGCAGCACAAACTTTTTGTAATAACAGCAGTATTAGATAAATCAGCAGCAACAACAAAAATTAATTTACAAAAACACATCATATTGAAAATTTAAAGATTAAGCATTCCAATACTTGCTACCAAGTACTGAAACCTTGAAACATCAAAAGCTTTTGTTAGCATATCTGCAAAATTGAATTCTGAAGCAATTTTAAGTACTTGAATTAATCTTTTCTCATTGCAGTCTCTTATAAAGTGATGTCTAATTTCAATGTGTTTTTTTTTAGAATGTTGCACTGGATTTTTAATAATACATATTGTACTACTATTATCATTATAAATAACAGTGTTTAATAAATTGTACCCATAATCAAGAAGTTGGTTTTGAAGCCATAGAACTTGACTAGAGCAACTTGCAGCAGCTATATATTCAGCTTCAGTTGTTGAATTTGCCACACTTGTTTGCTTCTTACACTGCCATGAGACAAGTCTACACCCAAGGAATTGACATCCTCCAGTTGTTGACTTTCTGTCCAAGCTAGCACCAGCATAATCACTATCCGAATATGCTACCAAGTCAAAAGGAGATTCCCTAGAATACCATATACCCAACCTTGGTTGACCTTTAAGATATCTAAAAATTCTCTTGATTGTAGTTAAATGAGAAACCTTTGGAGTAACTTTAAATCTTGCACAAACACAAACAGGGAACATGATATCAGGTCTAGATGATGTAAGGTACATCAAAGAGCCTATCATAGATCTGTAAGTGTGTACATCTACACTTTCTCCATCTTCATCTTTCAGAAGGTGCTTCTCAGAGTCCATTGGTGTGCTTGCTATTTTTGAATCAGCAAATTGAAATTTTCTAAGTATCTCTGCAACATATTTGTCTTGACTAATAAATATGCCTTCAGATGATTGCTTAACTTGCAAACCCAAAAAGAATGTAAGTTCCCCCATGGAACTCATCTGAAACTTATCTTTCATAAGCTTCTCAAATTCTAAACACATCTCCTTCCTAGTAGATCCAAAGATAATGTCATCCACATACACCTGCACTAACAGAAGATCCTTCTTGTGCTGTTTGATGAACAGTGTCTGATCAATCTTTCCTCTTTGAAATCCATTTTCTAATAAGTAGGAAGCTAGTATTGCATACCAAGCTCTTGGTGTCTGATGAAGGCCATATAGAGCTTTCACTACTCTGTACACTTTGTTTGGATGTAATGGGTCAATGAAGCCTGGAGGTTGTGTAACATACACCTCTTCTTCAATTTTACCATATAAAATTGCACTCTTGACATCCATTTGGTAGACTGTGAAGCCTAAAAATGAAGCATAAGCTAAGAAAAGCCTAATTGCCTCAATCCTTGCTACAGGAGCATAAACCTCATCATAGTCTATCCCTTCTTCTTGTGTGTACCCTTGGGCTACTAATCTAGCCTTATTTTCAATCACAATTCCTCTTTCATCCCTTTTGTTCTTAAAACCCCATCTAGTGCCAATTACCTTTGCATTCCTAGGTAAATCAACTAGCACCCATACCTTCTGAATCTTGAACTGAAGAAGCTCTTCTTGCATAGCTTCTACCCAGCTTGAATCATCTAAGGCTTTAAGAATATTCTTTGGTTCATCTTGTGAGAGAAAACATACAAATAAGCAAGAGTTTGAAAGCTCATGCTGCTTTGAAGTATAAAGGGCATCAAGAAGCCCTTGTTGGTCTGAAGACATCAATTGTTTTCTTGTCTTCACACCTGACTGTACATCTCCAATCACATTATCTAGGGAGTGAACTTTGTGAATTCTTGTTTGTGGAGTAGAAGGAACTTGATAATTTGATGGAAGATTGTTGAAATCCACCTCATTATCTGAGAATTCTGCTTCTTTTGTTTCTGAAGGGCCAGCAGCAGAGTCATTTGGCCGAACAGCAGAATCAGTAAGCTTAGCAGCAGAATCACCAGCAGAAACAGATACACTACCAGCAGCAACAGAAATACTACCAGCAGAAACATTGGGTTGTTCCTGAGTTTCATCTTCTTTTCTTTCATCTTCAACACCTTATTTAGCTTTGCCAGAAGAAGATTCATCAGTTGTTGAAGTTGATTCCACACCTATACTTGACCATATTGGCATCCAAACATGATCTTGGTTTGTCTCCTTTTCTAACCTTGCCTCATCTGTTGCTTGTGAACCTGAAAATTCATTAGTTTCTGCAACAACAGGCACATAATTCATTGATTTGGTTAGATATTCAAGATCAAATAGCCTTTGTGGTCCTTGACCTTCTACATTGGATTTATCTTCTAAAAACTCCACATGTAGGTTTTCTTCTACAATCTTAGTTCTTGTGTTGTATACTCTAAATGCTTTGCTATTGAGAGAATATCCAACAAAGAAACCTTCATCTGCCTTACCATCGAATTTTCCTAAATGGTCTAAGGTATTGAGAATTGTCACATGACATCCAAAAGGTCTAAGAAATCCTATTGCAGGAGTTCTACCATGAAAAAGTTCATATGATGTCTTATTGTGAGGCTGCACAACTAAAACTCTATTTTGAACGTAGCAAGCAGTGTTGACTGCCTCTGCCCAAAAAGTTATAGGTAGCTTAGAATCAGCTAACATTGTTCTAGCAGCTTCAATTAGTGTTCTATTCTTTCTTTCAACTACACCATTCTGTTGTGGTGTTCTAGCAACACTAAATTCTCTCCTAATACCTTTTTCTTTGCAGAAATCATCCATAACTCTATTCTTAAACTCTGTCCCATTATCACATCTAATGACCTTCACTTTCTTATCTACTTGGTTTTCTATCTGTGTAATGAATGTCTTAAGGATGCTTGTAGTCTCATCCTTAGTAGATAGAAAGAAAACCCATGTAAATCTAGTATAGTCATCAATTACAACAAGACAATATCTCTTATGCATTATACTACTTACTGAAACAGGTCCAAATAAGTCCATATGCAGCATAAACAATGATTGATTGATAGAGTTAAAAATCTTGGGCTTACAAGTGGCTTTGTGTTGTTTGCCTTTTAGACAAGCAATGCATGTTTGATCATTTTCAAATCTTTTGTGAGGTAAACCTCTTACCAAACCATTCTTAACAATTTTATTTATGGTTTTGAAATTAATATGACCAAGCCTTCTATGCCATTTTATTGATTCATCCAATGTGGCCTTTGCAACAAGACAAGTTAAATTCTTTTTAGGAACAATGTTCTTCATGTCTACACTGTACATATTGCCCTTTCTAGGAATTCTAAGAAGTACTTGACTTTCATCAGGCATCTTAAAATCAGGAGAAAGTACAAGACATTCAGTCTCACAGAAAAGAACATTGTTCTTTTTGTCACACATTTGTGAGACACTAAAAAGATTATAATTTAGCTCTTTTACATAGAACACATCTTCAAAATCTAAATTTCCGGTTTTGATTGTACCTTTACCAGAAATTTTGCCACCAACACCTCCTCCAAAGGTAACATAGCCTCCATCTATTGATTGGAAATCTGAGAGATAAGACTTGTTGCCTGGCATGTGCCTTGAACATCCACTATCTGAGTATCCTTGATCCTCTTCCTGATCATTTGAATGTTCCTGCACATAAATAAGAGTGTTAGTTTCTTTTGGGGATCTAAGCCATTACTGACTTGGATCTGCCTCTTGCATCAATGTAATTCAATCTTTTAAGGATAGTTGATGCAACATTGGATTTTAGAATCCAACATGCTGAGGCCTTAACAGCATTTGCCCTGATTCCCTTAGCAGCAGGAACTGATTGCTTAGCAGCAGAATGAACTGCTACCTTTTCAGTTCTACCCTTTGGTTTCCAAACTTGTTTTTGAACCACTGCTTTTGTTTGAATGGGCCTTAAAACAGTCTTTGATGCATGTTTGAAAAATGTTTTTGCACCCTTAGTTGTTGATTTGGGGTTAATAGTCATAAATGGTCGAGCAGCAGGAACAAATTGTCTAGCAGCAGGATCATTTGGTCTAGCAGCAGGATCAGATTTTGAGCCACACTTGTTTTTGACTACTCTGGGGTTTGTTCTCTTAGAACTAGAGTGAAAGTGAGATTTAGGTGTTTGCCTTTTGTGGTTCACTCTATTGTTGTCATTCCCAGATACCCATTAGTTGCAGAAAGCTGCAAGATGGTCAAAACTACCACATGTGTAACAAGCTTTGTTATAAAAAGCAAAGTCATCCCCTAATTGGTTAGACTTGAGGTTGTTCCAATTCCTTTGGTTACCTCTGGGCTTGTTGGTGGTTCTATATTGCTCACAATATCTAACTGGTTGCCTAACATGCTTAATGTTTGATTTAGGCCTATCAGTATTGTGTTTGACTATCTTAGGAACACTTGTTCCTACTTTCTTAACCACTTCAGGTTTAGACATAACCTGTTCATCTTCATCATCACTATCAGTTGTGCAGTTTTCAACAACTATAGCATCTAAGTTCTCAACAAAGGACACCTTGTCCTGATAAAATAAAGTTTTATCTAAACTTTTACTTACTTTTTCTACCTTAAGGCTCTTGCTAGCCTTAGAACCATATTCCATGATTGGTTCTTGAAACTCAGGTAAACCTGAATTTCCTAGGTCAATCCCTGGGGGTTTAGGGATGCCTCTATAAGGAGGTGGGACACTCTTATATCCTACTCCTGACTTAGCTCTATTAATCACCTGACATTCTACTATGTTGTGCACACTTTTAGAAGCATGTTCTAGTGCCTTAGTAGTCAAGTGAATGTTTTCATTTTCCTTTTTGACCCTATCAAAAGCTTCTCTCAAAAGCTTTATTTCAGCATCTCTAAAGAATATGTCCTGTCTTAGGAGAGCTTTGTCATCAGAAAAAGCTAATTCATTTTCCTTGTAGTATATGATTTGCTTTTCTACTTTCTCTAAACCACACTTATAGTTTATAAAGTTTTGAAAAGTCTTGCTTAGCTCTACCTTTTGGTCATCAAATTGTTTCATTAAAACCTGTAGAGCATTAAGAGCAGTGCAAGTATTTGAACAAGCTTTATGATTTTGTACCTCAGTAGCAGAAAAAGCCATAAGTACCATCTGAGCAGGAGTTTCTTCTTCATCTACCATAAAGCTCCAATCAAAACCTAAGCCATCAATAGCTACCATAGCTTTTGGTTCAATAACCTCCTCTGTTTTGGATTTGCTTCCAAAACCTCTATTCTTGCTAGCTTGCTGCCTTGGTCTTCTGCAATCTCTTGAGAAATGACCCATCATGTGACAGTTATAGCACTCTATCTTTGACTTATCAAAACCAGCAGCATCAGTGTTGCTGATAATGAGTTTCTTCCCCGTCTTGTGATAGAACTTCTTGGCTCTCATGCTAAGAAGAGAAATTTGCCATTTCAGATCCATTTCCTCCAGATCATCTTCATGGATCTCTTGGAGGTCTTCATAGGAGAGCATGGACCCATTATTCTGACTTGTAAGAAAGGCACAACAAGTCTTTTCATCTAAAATACTTATGGTACTACTTAATGAACTAGCAGCACCAACATCATCAACAACTTTCACCTCTTCACTTGATTTTGAGGTACTAGGAGTTGACATAAATGCCTTGTTCCCAGTATTAGAACCAGTACCTCCATGCTTCTTCAAATCTTGCTCCACAATCTTGAAGTTGCTATACAAGTCCATCAGATCCATGATGTCTAGGTCTGGCTTGTTCTTCCAGACAACAACATGCATAGCCCACTCTTCTGGTAAGCTTCTCAGAAATTTTGAGTTCAAATCTTCTTGAGGCATTTCAATCCCAAGAATAGCCAGTTGGCTCACAATATTCTGAAGCCTATTAAACATGTGGTCAAGAGATTCATTGTATGTAGAGGAGAAGTTTTCAAACTGCTGCTTGAGCAATGTCTTGTGGGTTTTCTCGATGGCTTCATTTCCACCATACCTGGCAATAATAGCTTCAAATAATGACTTGGCATCTTTGAACTTGCTGAAGTTTAGAAGTTGATCATTGGGAATGGTCATCATCAGCATGCTTCTTTCCTTCAAGTCATTTTTCTTCTTTATTCTATCTTCGGCAGATGATGGCTTTGTCTGCAGAGTTGAAACAACTTTGCCGTCCACTGTTGATGTAGTGGTGATAGGCTGGTAAGAGTTTCCATCTTCAATGATTTCCCAAAGTGCATAATCTTGTACTTGGAAATATTGCTCTATCCTCAGCCTCCACATCTCAAACTCATTATGTTTAAGCATAGGAATCTTTGCAGCAACATTTGTCTGAATAGATTCAACATCCATTTCTTTAGCTTCTTCTTCTAAATCAATAATATCAACCTGTTCTCTGATACCACTTGTTAGGATTGTTCACACGGTTAAGGTGTTTAAACCTTACGTTCTTTGTGTGTATGATATATTGAGTGAATATGATTAAGTACGCGAAATTTACTTAACCACACTTAGAAGGTGATTTGTGTTGTGGAAATGGAATGGTTGTGTTAGTTCTATGACAATGAACAATGAGAGATTAACACCAAACGATTCAATATTATTAATGATAATAATACGAGTGATCTTGAATTATCACTAGGGTTACAACCTTGAATCTTAAGTTTTTACAACTTGTGATATGTTTGTGTTTTGTTCTATGTCTTAACAGTTATGAGAGTTAATTATTCGACACATAATATCGAGACTAAGATCTTCTTTTATAGTCCAAGAAGATCTTTACATATTGCTTAAAGTCTAGCCGACTTACTTTGTTAACTCAACTTGAGTGTGTCAGTACATAAGATACAACATGTATCTGTGTACACAACTTGTTAACAACGCACATGGGGTAAGATATTATCTACCGTATATTGTTGACCAAAATACAATAAATATCTTTTCATTCTTATCCACTTAGCAGCAGATTGTTCATTAGCAGCAGCAATGAGAACACTAGCAGCAGAATCCTTCAGCAGCAGAATGCTAAGCCTAGCAGCAGAATCATTTATCACTAGCAGCAGGATCAAATGTTCTAGCAGCAGGAACAAACATTATCGGCAGCAACCAAATGTACTAGCAGCAGAATCACACTTAGAGTATTTCTTTGATTAGAACTCGATATTAACCTTCTTGAATATTTAATTCCCAACACATTCTACTAACGGGTTGTAGTTATATGGCCCTCCACCTCCACAACATGCTTTTAGAGCCCCATTTGTGAATCCTGCGGTATTTCAAAATCTCATAAGCTTTTTTGATAATATTTCAAATATTACGTAGTAATTGTTTTTGAACTATTTAGAAATAGACAAATAAGATTCAACACAACTCGACCATGTTTTAGAAGTTACAAATATTTTTTTAACAAGTTACTCAACTTGTCGAACAAAAAAAGTGTGTCACTGGCATCTAAGAAAATTAGCTATATATGTGTGAGCATTTTAAGTACCGTATTTTTGTGGAGAGCGAAAAAATTGCATGGCAGCGTTGTAGTAATCAGCATAGATAATATCGACTTGAGGATGAACTTCACGGATTTGATTTAGTGACGTTTGGAGCAACTCGTTATGGTACTCTGCAAACTTGTTTAGCGTGGTGATACAACCTATTGTGCTATCATACTCTACTTTATCTGAACCATAGTAAATCGTTAAATAGGCTGCTGAGCATCCAATTGGTAGGTTTCCTGGGACAACAAGTGTTTCTACCCCAAGCTCAATCAGTTCCTACATTTGCCATGTCGATTAGCTATACGTAATCCACTTTGGATTACACATTATGTATATAAACTTGTGCTTGTTAATACTTACATTAATAGCCGAGACAATAGTGTTGATAATAAGAGGGACATATGATTTGAGCTCACTGATGGGCTATCCAGCCATTACGGCATGATTGTAGTCATTACCTCCAATCTCGCCCAAAAGAATTAACGACTTCTGAAGGAAGGTTTTGCAATCTGCAATGAATCATTTCGATTTCATAAGAATCTTAATGATAATATACTAACAAAACGAAAATTAGGCTTAATGTTAATTGCTTTTCTGGTGTAACCAACTAATTATTAAAACTTGTTAACTATGTTAATGTTTACAACTACTAAAAATTTTTCACCCAACAAAGGGACACTTGAAGAAATGAACTTATTATAAAGTGAAAGCCAATTAAATTTCAAAGTTTTTTATTAGGAAATATAATTAATACTTCGATATTTTAATATGCTGTTTCAAAACATAGATATAATGCCCACGCACGCGCGGGGTTTTTTCTAATCATTTAAATGAATTATTATTTTTAATTTCGGGTTTTAATTATTATAACAGGACCTTCAAAACCATTGTACTTTGATTGAGGTATTAAATTAGGGTTATTTACGAATGTAGTGAGTTTTAATATTAATTAGATTTGGAGGAGATGTTCTTGTATCAATGATTGTGCGTGAATGAATGATAAGAGATCGAGTTTGATTGATGGAGGAGGAATTTGTGAATGTTGGGACTTCAAATATTTAGTGGGAATGATACTGAATTTTAAGTTTCAGCCCAAATCTTTGAAAAATTTGCTCCACCGTTTTCAAGTTTTAATTTTTTATATTTTGACACATATATTTTTGTAAGTTTTTATTGAATGATTACAAATCACATTCTTTTTTTTGTAGAATATTGATAAATTTAGAAGTATCTAAGCTTTTCTTATTTAATATTTAAGAAAATAATAATAATAATAATTTGATTATTACTTAATAAGGTATGATTTAATTTTTTTGAAATGTAAAAGTCCCCACTAGGAGTTTTGTTTTATTATATAAAAGATAACATATTTTCTTTTTAAATTAAAAGAGGAGATAAACACAACAACAAATTCAAAAGTAGTAGCTTAGTAAAAAAAACTATAAAACTCAAAGATTCAGATGCAAGCGCATTGCTTTGTTGACTCACTTTATTTTATTTGGTTACCATATTGAGGATTATTTTTAACGAGGAAGAACCGCCCCGCCGCGTTGCGGCGGGGTGGATTTTTTTTTTCTGCTTTATTTCATGCGGATACGGGGGGTGTTTGCTAATTTTTTAGACTCCGGAATCCAATGAAAAACAACGATTACTATCTAATGGGTTTTATTTGAGAAAAACAAAGTTATTATGTATCTGAACCCAACCTTTACTTATTATACAACTTAAATTTGACGCGTAGGTAAATCCGAACTCGGCCCCGATTTTGAAGATTTAGTGTTTGCTGAATTTGATGTCGTGTCACTCTGAACATCTGCCTTATAGTATGTCAGTGTGTATATATCACCAGACATGAAGTCAGTGCTCTCATCATTACCTTCATCGAGAACATGCTGTTGCTGAATAGCTTGATAAAGGGTTAAATATCTGCTAAGTTGCTTTCCACCTGCAGAAAATACCAACGTAGGAGAATCATTGGAGCTATGTCGATCTCTACTTCCCATAGTACCCCTACTGTTTGCTGATGAAAGCCCAGCCATCGCAGCAGCAGCAAACGACATTCAAAGCAAAACAATGAGATCCTTTGCTGCTGTATGATGAACGAATTTGCAGCAACAGGACATCAAAAAATATAGCATTTCTGCAAGCGTTAGTGAAATGGCAAGATCTCGTCCAACTTGTCTTTTCACGTAACTGAATCACACATGTCCATATTGCCATCAATTGGCTACTGTTTCCAGCAAGATTGTCCCTCAGATAGTGAAAACCAACTTCCTGACACAATGGAATGTAGATATATAAGACAGTAAGTTACCTGCAAATAATCATGCATGCTCACAGCGAAATGACCAGGCTTTGGAATAAAATGGGTATCCGAAAAAGGTTAGCTAAAGAAACGCGTAAAAAATGTTTCCTTTTAAACTAAGTATAGTATATTTTTCTCACTTGACCCGTTATAGAAAAAAATCAGCTTGCCTATTGAACTTTCCAACTCTAACTTCGTTCCTGTTGGCGAGGAACCAATAAAATACAATTGATTCAGTACAAATGGTTTTACGTTCATAACTCTGTATGTAAATGGTTTTACTCCAAAGCCATAGCTTGTGCCTCGTTACTCTCAGGATTCATGTATATAAGTGTGCCTGGAGTTCCTGATAGTTGCACATCTCTTTTAGAACGAATGCATTAATTAGTACAGAATGACTAACAATGTATACTTTTTTTCGTCAAGAAATAGCTAATATAGAGTGCACGAACCTTGACAATGACGATTTTTCATTGAAGTGAAAGACATACCCTTTTTTTTCTGGTCCAAGCAACTCTTTGCTCTCTCCAATTGTCGGGGTAAGCTGCACAGTCACAACAGAGAGTGACTATTTACATTTAAAAAGATAAAAAAAAAAGATTACTTGATGCGTCTGAAATCAATTTATTGTTTCAATAAGCAGATTGTGAAAAGTGATTTAATCATTCTGACCTGAAGAAAGAAACATTTTTTGGGTTTGTTGATGCATAAACTATAAAGTCTCAAGTGTTCTAGATGACAAAGTTACTAATCCTGTACATACGTGTCACAACACTTCCTGGTTAGATGCTTGGTTTCAGTAACAAATCCCAAACCACCGTCGTTTTCAGTAAGCAATTTCAAACATGTCGGCTATTTGGGATTGCTTATTAGATCTGGTTATCGCGACTGTTTGGGATTGCTTACGAAAGCTGCCAAACAGCCAGTAAAAAACAATCCCAAACAGCCGCTAAAAATAATTTACCTCAAACATAAAAAAGGATCATACTTACCAAACTTTAGTATCTTTAAACAAATTAGGCAGATCCTACCTATGAATCGGATTCTTTATAAAAAGTTTAACTTACAATCAAGAAAGCAGTCACATACCCAAAAAAAAAAAAAAAAAAAAAAAAAAAAAAAAAAAAAAAAACCTTTGTTAACTGAAAAAATTGAAATGTTACATAACACACACACACACACACACACACACACAAAAAAAAAAAAAAAAAAAAAAAAAAAAAAAAAAAAAAAATGAAGAAGAATCGTAGAATCACAACGTATACCTATGTTACTCTTTCGTTTTCCTGCCACCGTCAAAAGGGTTCTGGAATTTGTGTTGTAAGCAGGACAGAAAATCGTGACTACATCAAATACGATGACAACAAAAACTAACAAACCATGGAGAGTGAGTGTTCCAAAACATCTGTATCACGTAAATGTAACATGGTCTACCTCCAGAACGGTGTGTTGCAGCAAACGCCGATTGATGTAAGTCAGAAGTATTGGTTGCAGACGCATTTGAGCCATCGCCTACAGAAACGACAATATAAGAAATAACACGCGTAACTATAATTTCAACTTATATAATAGAAAAAGCATCTACAATAGAGTTTAAGACCCATAGACGTTTACGTTATTTACCTGCTGTAGATGATGACAAAGAACCTATAGAAGGAACAGAAGATGCCGACAACATAGATTCATGACAACGTAACTCTCTTTTATCGAATGGAAGACCTACATAAACGATAACCACCACATATAATTGTATCGTATACAATAACAAAGGCATCTGCAATTGAGTTTATGAACCAAACAGATTAGCGGTATGTACCTGCTGTGGATGTTGCCGACGTACATTCAGCAAAAGGTATTTCCGGTATATCAGATCGATGACCTGCATAGATGGTAACAAATTTAGCGGGACGATTGGCATTCTGGAAATGTAGCAAATAATAGTAATGTTAAGTACAAATAACCTTTGGAAGAAGGAGAAGTTCCGCGTGACCGAAAGTCTAGGTCGACGGGTTCTCGCACTGCCGCTACAACATTTTCTGAAACGCTTAACAAACGTGTCAAAGTGAACGTTAAAGCATCATCTAAGGAAGAAGAAAAACATAGTAAACACGTACCTCGGGCAACGAATCGACCGTTAACATTAGGCGTCATTGATTCATCGCAACCATTGAAATCTGAAATAGGGCGTATCATCCCCAACTAAAAGTCAAGAACAACTGGACTCCGCAACGTTATTGCAAAAGTTTAAAAAACTTTCAACAACTGCCAGATATAAAATTTAGTAAAATCAGTTTCAAACATGAGAGTATAACAACCAACCACTTGTAGCAGAAGCGTTAGCCGCAACAAATCGACAAAACAGATTCACCTAAAAGGTTGATATTGTCAGGGTGCAACGAACCATGCTGCACAAAAACATTTCTCTTTTTTGCCAACGGTGACCATGCTACAAACAATCCTTATCTATTTATAAAAATAAAGAACAATAATTTGCTAAACATAAAAAAAAAAAAAAATGACTAATAAAATCAAATACAACAAACAATTATATGCAAATGATCTTGCATCGATAGCAGCTCTTTGTTGTAGACTTGGTATGAATTAGTCATTTGCATTCTATTATCCACAAACTAACCATGTTTAATTGTTTATAAATTACGACAACAGCTCGAATAACAGCACCATCAATCTCTTATGTTATATGCCACTTTCTACAACAAATGATATAACATTAAAAATTGATTCCATCAAAGGATATACCATATACATCGTCAAACATTTAACTTTAATTCACAAACAAAAATTATCTCATTAATCAAGAATCAAGAACAGAAATTAACACCACCCCTTAAATAAAATACTTGTAGTTCATTACCAATTTGTTTCTTTATTCCTCATCAACCGGTCGTTGGTCCATCCTTGTTGCCGCTCGTTACGGAGGTGTGCCGACTACTCCAAGACTTGATGTCGGCGAAGAGGAGACAGCGAAGTTTATCCAAAGCCTGGGTTTAGAGGCGGTGATGTTTATCTGGAAATGTTGAGAATCAATGGGAGTGTGTGGAAGGTTTTGGATAGTAGAGGCGGTGATGTTTATCCATTAGACGGAGTAGTTGTAGATTTTGTATACCGGTGGTCTCAGCTTCCTAATGGGCTCCTAACAGGCTGTGAAAATGGGCTAAGAGAAAAGAATGGTCGGTCGAATATAATAACATTTATGGGCAATGAGAATTGCGCTCGTTACGGAGGTGTGCCGACTACTCCAAGACTTGATGTCGGCGAAGAGGAGACAGCGAAGTTTATCCAAAGCCTGGGTTTAGAGGCGGTGATGTTTATCTGGAAATGTTGAGAATCAATGGGAGTGTGTGGAAGGTTTTGGATAGTAGAGGCGGTGATGTTTATCCATTAGACGGAGTAGTTGTAGATTTTGTATACCGGTGGTCTCAGCTTCCTAATGGGCTCCTAACAGGCTGTGAAAATGGGCTAAGAGAAAAGAATGGTCGGTCGAATATAATAACATTTATGGGCAATGAGAATTGTATTATATATATAATTATATAGTAGTTTTTTATTTCTTTAACAAAGCGAATTGAAGTGTACGTTTTAATTTTGGATTCTTTAGAGGGTCTTTCTAACATGTGCCCTAGGGCACATGTTAAGTACACAAAAGGACAAAAAAAAAGGTACAAAAAGTACAAAAAAGTACTTAGGCCCACATGTACTTTTTGTACTTTTTGTATTTTTTTTTTGTTCTTTTGTGTACTTATCATGTGCCCTTAGGACACATGTTAGAAAAATCCTTCTTTAGAAAGCATGCAAATTATTTGCAGTGGTGAAAGAATTTCATTGTCTTCGCGTCAATGTCACAACATCCCACATCACGTCATATTGATTACCATTATAAACAATCAATCAATTTTTTTTAAGGGTCTTGTTATTGTTATTGGTACCCCGACCTACTAATAAGTACAAAAAGGTATAACCTTCGTCCTTTTTGACTATCTGTTTACAGTATAATACGGTTTTTTTATCAGTTTTTATTTCGTATTTTTTGTCAGGTTAATACTTTTTACTTATTAAACTTTTATATTTTTTTTCGGCATTTTCCGTTTCAATATTTTATAATATAAACAAAATTATAAAAGAAAAAAATAATAATAAATAAATAAAAAATGAAGGGTATCACTTGTAGTTTTAAACACTACAAAAGAATAGCTCATTCTCCACACTTTTTTCTCCGCACTTCTAAAAAGTGTGTAAAATATTATTAGTTTATTAACACTTAATGATGTGTAAAATTGGTTACATTAATAAGTGTGTAAAAAATTATAAAACAATAGAGTTTTCATACATATAGTTGTATCAAAAAAAAAGTTCACACTTTTAAGTGTGAATAATTATAAAGGTTATTTGCAACACCCAAATTTTTCACACTTTGAGTAAGTGCGAAGAATTTGGGCCTCCACACTTTAAGGAATTGTGGAGAATTTGGGTCCACACCTATAAGTGTGGACATTTCTTAGATTTCTTAACACCTAAAAGTGTGAACTTTTTTTTACACAACTATAAGTGTGCCAAATTTATTGTTTTACAATTTTTTTCCACAATTATTAATATAACCAATTTTTACACATTATTAAGTGTTAATAATTTAATAAAATTTTACACACTTTTTGAAGGTGTGGAGATTGAACCAATTTTTTGTAGTGAAACGATCTTTATAACCTAGATTTTTTTTAATATTTACCTATACCCCACTTAAACACACGAATATCTCACAACGTTCACGCTCACAAAGTTTTGATTTAATCAATGTTCAACACCATTGATTGCGAATAGTGAATATATATACCTTACATTTGAAAATAAACGTACTCCATTTATAATGTGACATATATCAAATTAACTTCTTTGTTCATTATTATTTTCATTAGTTGTGTCATAAGGCTTATTTTCATAAAGTATCATTTTCTAAACAAATTCATTAAAATGTTGGCGGTTAAGACTCATGAGTTATGTCAATTGTCGCTGATGGCTCTTTAGTGACCCTTTGAGTAATCACTAAGGATGTTGTGACCGTTTCTTTTGTTGCTCTTCAAAGAAAATATCCAAAAGATTAGATAGTCAAATAATTCTATTTAATTTCTATGGATAAAGTCGTTGAGCTCGTATGAAATTCGTAAGAGTAAACTGTCTACTTTTGCATTTTATTTAATAATAATAAAATAAAAACATTGTGGCTGAAACTAGACTTCACCAACTCAAGACTACTTCACAAATGGCCAAGTCACAATCAAACATTTCATTTTTAAGATTTTAAATTATCATAAAGAAAGTGAATATATATTATTTACAATTTTTTTCGTTTGACTACATTTGCAAATCTAAATGAATAACAAAAAGGGTTGGTTATAAAGGGGGGCTATTGGCACCTCTCTTTTTATTTATTTATTTAATTTTATTTTTATAATTTTGTTTCTATATAAAACTACAAAATTGAAAGTATGAAATAGAAAATTTAAAATTTGATATGTCAAATATATTAACAGACAAAAAATACGATACATAAAATAGTAAAAAAAAAAATTGTTTTTCATTACTACAGAGTAGATAAAAGTGGCTTAAGGGGTGACGTTAACAACACCCATAATAAAAGGTAATGTTTAACAATAAATTCAAACATAGAGTACATGTTTAAAATAAATATACTTATAAATGTAAAAATAATAATAAAAAAATAAATAAATAAAAAGATAAAAAATAAAAATAGTCTTTGTCAAATATTTCATAATGATAATAATTATAGGTAAAAGATTGAGAAACTTAAAAGACATGACTAATTTTGTGCCTAATTTATGTGTCATTAGCTGATTGGATTATGAAAAAGTGGGTTTGATTGATACAACCAATAAATTATTGTCACACATGTCATAACTTTTAAGTGTGCCAATCATTTCTGATAATTATACCAGGTTATTTTCGAGAATTTTCTGATTTTCGATTAGGGCAGGCGGAGTCATGAAGCCCAAATATTCAACCATCCCAAATTCCACCAATCACATCTCTCCAACTCATTTTACCCTTCCAACCCTATCAACCTACCCTCCCAATTAAAACATTACATAACACATACAATTACAAATAAAAACAAAAGAAATAGAGCAACCAGCGCGGGTTGCACAGCCAGTGATTTTCAACCCTCCGAGCAACCCTTTGGGTCGGCAGCGGTGTTCCCCAGAGGGTTCATCCAACCCTTGTGCAGCCCGTTGTCCACTCCGTGTGCTCTTAGTGATAGTTTTATGTCTTTAGGGGGGAGGGAGTGGTCACCAATTGGTGAAGTTCACCAAAATCGCCACGTCACCAACAACCAATAAAAACCTTCCAACTCACAAGTCCCCAAATCACCCCAAACCCACACCAAAATGGAGGGAGTGGTCACCAAACTATATATATATATATATATATATATATATATATATATATATATATATATATATATATATATATATATATATATAATATATATATATAGGGAGTGGTCACCAAACTATATATATATATATATTTTTTAATTTATAAAAACACAAACTACATAAAACTGAAAAACACATTTCATTAAAATTAAAAAGAGTACATGTTACAATACTTAAAAAAAAACACGACCTAAAAAAAAATTAAAAAGAGTATCCATTTATTCTTAAATGGAATATATATACTTTCATGATATTCTCTGTTCACTACCACCTTCTTCTTCTTCAAATTAAAAACCATAATATTCTCTGCTCACTCTCATTCTCCTAAACTTTGACTAAAAAGTCAAACTCAAAAACCAAAACACCAAAACATTGACCAACATCATCCCACTCAACAACCTCCTACACGACCACCCATCCCTCCGCTTCCCAGATCTACGCTTAAATTGATGCTAAAATAAAGGAGTTGATGCTAAAATAAATTTGACCGTTGGTTTCATTTTTGTTTGTGCTAATTGCAATCCTCTCACCTCGGCAAAGTTCACCAAATCGGTTTCATTTTTGGTCGGCATCGCTAGGTGGCGGCGGTGTGCCCGATCGGCACTGAACGGCACCGACTCTTCCCCGAGTCCACTCCCTCCCCCCTTATTGGGTTGGTGAGTTGGTCGCCACACGTGGACTTCACTCACACGATTAGTACACATCGTACAAAGTCCTTTCTTAATGGAAATTAATGGATGTATATATACGGTGTTTATTTATTTTTTTTTTATTTATTTTTTACACTCAAATATATAAATTAATAAAGTAGCATATAATAGATGTATAACGGTTGAATGTACATATGAAAAGTGTGCAAATAAAAAATAAAAGTGTGTAAATCAAAAATAAAAGTGTGTAAATCACTTATCTTTCTTAATATTATAGTAATTAGTGACGTCTTTATATGGAGTATATTAAATCACGCTTTTTATGTGAATATACGTGGATTGTTTCAAATCAAAGAACAAAAAAGTTGTAGCATGGGTTTTCTTAGAATTTATGGCTATTTCGTGATAGGCTTCTAGCCTTCTAGCAAAAAAAGTTTTGTAGTGTAAATTTATTAAACCATTAAAGTTGCTCCGTGATAATAGTTTTTGGCTCACCTTATATTATTTATAGACATGCATCTTAATATTGAATAAGCCATATGTATCATTAATTAAGTTTGTTTAGATGTTTTAAGTTGTTTATGTAAGGTTGGTGAGCAAAGGTTGGCGAGTACAGGTTGGACTCAGTTACCTGAAGTCTTGCCGCATATAGTAGGCAACCATTCTTTGAACCATTCAAATTGAACACCTAAAGAAGCATTTGTATACGGATTAACAACCCCGTGTGCTTCGTGGAACGATGAGTCCAATGCAGTCGCGCCAGCCACTGCAAAATTTACTCCTTGTCCATTTTCTAGCAAGCCGTTTGTTCTCACGCCTTCTGATGGTGGTATTAACTGCATCTAAAGACTCTCGGCTACGAAAAATAATTAGCAAATGGTAAATAAGTGATACCTTGTAGTACAAGAAACTATATAATATGGGGTAAGTTATTTGGACCCTCCCATAGGGAGGGTTTCCAATTATTGCACGCATCGTCAGTTTGTACGATGTGCATCACGGGTTGTACGGTTTGACCAAATCACCTGATGTGATAATATAAAGAGAGTTTGTATAACACAACCCATATAATATTTGTATGCCTAATTTAGAATCACATTTCCTGTCACATAATCCTTGCTTTAAATCAAAGTACGTAGCACCTTTTTCACTAAAGTATGCATTTGGTAAACATGTGCCCACTTGTTATCCCTTGTATTAGTACTTTTTAACCACAAACAAACAAGCTCGATGAATTCATTTTTGTTGTCATAATTATACCTTTATGGGAAGTGATTCACACACTTTAAAAATTTATTATGATAGAGTGAACAGTTGTACTTTAAATATAATCCTAATAAATTTTTGGAGTGTGACAATCACTTCCTTACTTTTATATATCCAAAAAAATATTCAAGAAAAATGTAAGTGGTGTTGTTGATATATTTGAAGAAAGATATATGTATCAAAAGTATCATTCCAAGCGAAACTATAGTCAGCCAAAAGGTCGGAAACCATAAATACTGGAAAAAGAAGTCATGATTTTGTTCAAAAAAGTCGGAAACCAACTAGTCAAAAACAACACCAAACTTGTTAATCAGAAAGTTAGAATTCATAAAAATAAGTCAACATGTCTACCTCTTCTATAATAAGCACATCATAAATACAACTGATAGATTAAGAAAGATAAAGATATAATTAGTAATGCAGAAAAAATTATGTACCGATGAAATCAATGATAAGGCGACCATTGGAGCATCGACCCGTGGGCTTATGAAAGAACGTTTCGCCATAAGGTTGAAACAAGAAATGAGGTGGTCGACTGTTCGTCTTAGAAGCAAGCTGTTTCAGGTTCCCAGTATCAGCTAAAGAGTCACCAAAGCTTATGATCGACGGATAACACCCATTAGCATGCATGGCACAACTCCATAACAACATGATCATGAAGGATAAAATGGAAATAGAAGATGATGAAATGGCCATTGGACTAGAGTTTGAGCTCAAAAAATATATATATGAGAGGTTTATTAGCAACTTATTGCTGGTGATTCATTTATGTTGTGTGCCTATTTATAATTGTAAAAGAAACCATAGTTTACTTCAAATATACACTAGGAATTTGACACGAGATAAACACTTAGATTAGTGAATTTACGTTTTTGCCCTTTTATATGTTTGGTGAGTTGGTGACCCAGTCCAATTAATAAGGATCAAAGTTTGTTTTCTTCCACAAAATTATACTTTTGTATGGATAAGAAAAAAGTTTTGTTATTTATTTAATTTTGTTACTCCCTCCGTCTCAAAATAAGTGTCCAGTTTGACTTTTCAGAGTCAAACTGGTTCAACTTTGACTTTAAATATTATTTTTTTGTTATATAATACTTGATGAATAATTATACCATTGAAAAATACACTTAAAACACAATTCATTTATATATTTTGCATCAAATATTATATAACACACACAAAAATAGTTAAGGTCAAAGTTGAACCAGTTTGACTCTGAAAAGTCAAACTGGACACTTATTTTGAGACGGGGGTAGTATATGTTTGCTAGCCATCACTATCAATATAGTAGTTGTTGTGTTGATTTTGATGCATAAGTTTCTGATTACTCGTACTTGCTTGATTTTCTCAAGAATCTTAGTGTATTTACCGCGTGATCATGTATCAATATCTCTATGGGATATGTTAGGCTAACACCCCCTATATGTGAGACCCCATTATTTTTAGTTAAATGTACAACTCGACAAAGCAGACAGTATAAGCGGCGGCAGCAGTCAAAAGTCAACACACCCCCTACATCTCTATTAAAGTTGTGCTAAGAGTTTAAGACAAATACAATGACTAAAATGGTTTATATATACTTTGAAATTATAATTTTAATGAATTATAATTAAAAGAATTGGAATGTGTTGCAATTGTAATGTGTTGAAAATGTAATTGATGAAATCTGTCACTATATTTGGTTGACTCGCAACGTAATTTAATTGAGAAAAATAATAATAATAATATTTCTTTTTTATAATAATAATAATAATATTTCTTTTTTATAATAATAAATTTAATAATAATATTATTAATTAAATAATAAATTAATAATAATAATATATATTATATTATTAATAATAATAATAAAATAATAATAATATTCACTCTATATATTAAAACACAAGTTTGACAAGTTGATTATTATATTGTTTTATTTCGAGCCCATTAAGTTAGCCTATTAGAATGGGTTAGTCCGTTTGAACCTGCTATTTTGTGTGATAACAGCTCATTTTCACTAATAGTGTTTCGTTTTGCCACCTGCTCTGACTTTTTTATGCAGGATAAACATCACCGCTTTAACCATTAGTCATTATCCTCCTCGAAATTGTCGGCTTCTTTATCTTTCTGAAAATTTCAAAATTTTTAGGTGAAGGTGTGGTGGTTGGTACTTTTGATGATAGAGGTGTTGGGAGGAGTTCTATTCCAACTAAAAGATCAGAATATACGTAAGTACTTCTTCTATAGCTTATGTTCAAGTTTACATTTTTATTAAATCTTTTTTTGTATTTTTGGGATTGCTTATTTTAACGGTAGGGCTATCTTGCTGCTCATCTGAGCTTTGGAAGAGTTGTGTAGTCATCAATCAAAAGCTGTGTAGTCATCAATCAAAATCAAGAAAAAAGGAAGGTATAAAATTATTTATATAAAATCTAATCGTAAATTAGGGTTTTGTTATAATTTGGGGGTTTTGCTAATTTCAGGTTTATTTATAAATTTTACGTGTTTTGTAGGTTTTTTGTTTGTTGCCTTGCATTTACCGACGTTTGATTGGCTGATGATTCACTCATGTTTGTTCTGCTGATGTTCGAATTCTGCCAACGGTTATTGGTATTTGCTTATTGCAGTTTCGATCATTTTTTTTATATTTGTATGGTGTTAGTTGTCATTGTAAGAAGCTGTGATGCGTGTCAGTGGGTTCGATAAAATTGAGATGCTCCGCATCTTGGCTAGGCAATGTATTACGTTTGCAGCCATCGCGGATGCGTCCTCTTTTTCGATTGTTTCCCTGTCTGAGCCTCTTATACAATGGTATTGACACGTTTAATGTACTTGGATAAGGGGCTGTGATGAGCATGTACGGGTTAGATAAAACTGAGATGCTCCGTACCTTGGCGAGGCAATTTAGTACTTTTGCAGCCATGACGGATGTATCCTCTTTGTCGATTGTATCCCTATCTGAGCCTCCTATACAACCATATGGACACCTCTTACATCACGGGCTGCTGATGCTTACAATTATATACATTATAGTTTATATTAAACCATGATACAAACGACACCGTTTTCGTCGTGGGTTTCCCGGCAAATTTTAGGGGCCATTTTTGGCCTAATATGTATTAAAACCGAGTCTCGGTGGCAATATAATAATACCGTTTCCATTAAAAAATTGTTAAACGTTTACCCCGTGATATTAGCCCATCGATTAACTGATTATTGGCCCATTATGTGGCTTGCTGCGTTCTTTGGCCCGTGTCTGACTTTTTTATGCAGGATAAACATCCCACCGCTTTAACCATTAGTCATTATCCTCCTGCGGTTTAATGTACTTGGATCAATGGCTGTGATGAGCATGTACGTGTTCGATAAAACTGAGATGCTCCGTACCTTGGCGAGGCAATTTATTACTTTTGCAGCCATGGCGGATGTATCGTCTTTGTCGATTGTATCCCTATCCGAGCCTCCTCTACAACTATATGGACACTTCTTGCATCACTTGCTGCTGATGCTTACGATTACTATAAGTTTATATTAAACCAGGTTGAATACGGTACCATTTTGCGTATGGGTTTCCACCCAAAATTGGTGGGCTGTTTTGCCTGGTCTTTGTGGTCTGGCGATCGTAACCCAACCCAAAAATAAGCCTACCTATTTTTTAGATAAGTCTTTCTCTTTCTCTGAACATTTGATAACTTTCTGGAACAATCTCATTAATTTGTGTCATTAAAATGTTATGAGGATGTTGGCAGAGATTAGTATTTGTAAACGAGTGTGAATTGGCATTAGTGATGAAGGTGGTTTGCCATGATTATAACAGCTATTGAATTAAACGTGTGTAGAATATGTGTATTTGTCGCTGAGTCTACGGTAAGTGTGGCCGGAATAATAGCCTCTGATGATTGGTATATTATTGAAACTGTTTGAGGTCTGAAAATGTCCATATCGTGGCAGGACGTTTACACTAACGCAGCCATGACGGTTGTTCCTGCTTTCTGAAATCTGTTCCATATTTACATATCCAAGTATATGTTATCAGTTGTGATGTGTACGATTATCTGGAACATGTTAGATTTGTGTAAGATATGTGTGTGTGGTTTCCCATGATTATAACAGCTATGAAATTAAACGTGTGTAGAATATGTGTATTTGATACTGGGTATGCAGTAAGTGTGGCCGGAATAATAGATTCTGATGATTGGTCTATTATTGAAACTGTTTGAGGTCTGAGAACGTCCGTATCTTGGCAGGGCGTTTACACTAACGCAACCACGTCGGTTGTTCCGGCTTTCTGAAATCTGTTCCATATTTACAGATCCGAGTATGTGTTATCAGTTGTGATGTGTACAATTATCTGGAACATGTTAGATTTGTGTAACATATGTGTGTTTATTGAATGTGGTAGGCATGTGCAGAATATGAGTATTTGTTACTGGGTCTGCGGTCAGTGTGCCTGGAATAATAGGCTCTGATGATCGGTATATTACTGAAACTGTTTGGTCCGAGAACGTCCGTATCTTGGCAGGGCGTTTACACTAACGCAGCCATGGCGGTTGAAAATAAGTAAAGTTGCTTTTTAAGAAGGTTTTTATGGTTGTGATGATTGTTGGAATTTCGGCGAGATGTTCCAATCCTAACTTGGTAAGCCATTGACCGGATGGCATAGCATATATCCCAGCTATGCAACCGGATTCCTTTGCAACCGTAACGGAATTCGGATAATTCTATGACCTGAACACCATATACATATCTGAGCCTAATCTTTTATTGCACCAAATTTCTGGAAAACAGTTACGACAATAACAACTTTAGACTTGCCGTTCTATTTTAAGTTGCTTTGGCTTTGGCTGAAACTGATATGTCTCAAATTAGTTTTAAGCTTTTCTTTTTCGGTGTCAACGTATTATGTATTGCTCATGAAATGTGCCGAAACAGTATGTGCTTTTTTTGTCGGCGTGTCTGTGCGTTCCTCTGTGTGTGTGTCGTTTAGTATTTTGAACAGCTATTCAGGTGATACCATAGAAACAACTATCTTGGTAGTGTGGGATGTTGTTTCTGTTTCTGTATCTGTTGCTCCTATCTTGGCAGTCTTACCAGCATCCCAGAAACCAATGTCTATAGCAGAGCTATTGGAAATTAATCGTCATAATGTGCCGGTAATGAAAAGATATGATTAAACGTGTTTTTACAACATTACTGCTACTAATAATTATCTTTCAACAGTCAAAACAAAGGTTCACAACAGAAGCTGTGATTACGAGTTTTGACGAAACGAAAGAATGATACATGAATAGGTACAGGAGATGTAATCAAAAAATTGAAGACGGTTCACCACATTGGCATTGTCAGCAAGCTGGAATAGAGGTTGTACCAAACTATAGGTTCGTACTATACGTACACAGACACCTTTACTATATTTTAGTTGCTTTAAATAAACTAAACAAATATAAACACCACCTTTTTGCAGCTACTGGAATAGAGGGAATTGAAGGAACTGTGAGTATGGCCGGGTTGAGTAATGGGTCAAAATAAGGTGTATCAAAGGGCTTGGGTTACATAACGTCACAGTAGAATGTATTAAAGGAATCACTAAACTAGAGGTGGTTCAAATGGTTTCTTTTAATATTTGCTAAAGTCAGTCAAGGAGTTGCAGGCTTTGGAAGAAACATCAGTGCACCAACAAGCCCAGCAAGTGCCCCTATTGGTTCTACTGATGAATCACAGACACAACCCTCAGAACAAACCGCTGAAACTCAATCGCCTGCTACACCATCAACACCAAGTGTTCCTTCAGGTAATGTGCTAATTTGAACTGTTTATTATAAACATGTCAATTTGGATAATAGCAAGTTATACACAATAATTTATTTCACAATGGGTTTAATCATACATATCGCTAAAAAGAGAGATTGAAGGCAGTCAAATATGTATTTAGAAACACGCAACATTTCAAATCGTTTTTTCATGAATTCGAGTTATTGTTGCTATTATATGTAAAGCGTTCTATTTTAAAAATGAATAATTGAAACTTAAATAATGGAAAAAAATGTGTTAATGGGTCAACCCAACCTGACTTGACCCACACACCAAAAAAAAAAAAAAATGAGATTGTTCATCCTAAACTCATTTTGACATGTTACTCTACCTGCGAGACTTGCTTATCTTATTGCATGTACTAAGTTGGGAAGTTTCGAGCTGATTAAGGTATTAAATGTGTAGGATTTGAATCAAAATCAACACCGTCCACAAATGAGGCATCTGGAAGCAAATTTTGAGCAGCAACTTACCTTATGTTTTTTATTCTTTTCATTGGGATGAAGCTACGAGTAACATGTTATTTCTTATATAAATATTCTGTATACAATAACCGACATGAAGATTGCAAGGCTGCAGTTGAAAACTATTAGCGTACAAACCTATACATCCTCAACAATTTAACGAATTTCAGGAGGAAAAATAAATAAATAAATAAACTACGGTTGTTTTTTATAAATCTAACGAATAGCCCCCCGCAACGCGGGGGGTCGTCTCCCTCGTTATTATTATTACTAATAATATTATTTATTAAATAATAATAATAATAATAATAATAATAATAATAATAATAATAATAATAATAATAATAATAATAATAATAATAATAATAATACTAATAATAATAATAATAAAATAAATAAATAATAATAATAATAATAATAATAATAATAATAATAATAATAATAATAATAATAATAATAATAATAATAATAATAATAATAATAATAATAATAATAATACACCCCTTGGTACGCAAGATTAGAGACTCTTTTAATCTTGCCCTTCAAGCGTGGTATCTGGATGATGGCACTATTATTGGTGATACTCTGGTTGTGGGGAAGGTCTTAGATCTTATTATGTCAGATGGACCTAGTTGTGGCTTGCACCTTAATGTGGATAAAACGGAGGTCTTTTGGCCAACCGAAGATCCCAGAAGCAGGCTCGCGGGTGTCTTCCCGCTAAATATTGCTCGCCCTTTACACGGTGTTAAATTATTGGGTGGCCCGGCTAGTGTGGACTTTGAATTTAGTAGTGTGCTAGCTATGAAAAGTGTTGCTAAAACCATCGAGCTTATGGATGCCGTTGCTAGGCTTAATGATCCTCAATGTGAGTTGCTCCTTCTTCGTGCTTGTGCCGGTATTTCAAAGTTACACTTCTCTATGCGCACATGTTCTCCCCGGGTTTTTGAGGGTGCCCAAACTTCATTTGATGCAGCGCTTCGTTCCTTTATGGAACGTATTGTCACTGCCTCTGGACCTGGGTTTGGGGACTGGAAATGGAGATTGGCCACGCTTCCGTTTGAGTTTGGGGGGCTTGGTGTATATTCTGCAGGTGATGTCTTGAATTATGCTTTCCTTGAGTCTAGACTTCAATCTGCTAACTTACAGGATAAGCTCCTCCGACAGTCTGGCATAGTAAATCATGGATCTTCCTTTAATGATGCTCTGTGTACTTTTAACGTGAAAATAGAGTTCGACCTTTTAAGTAACCCGAATGAGATCGCTGCCCCCAAACTTATGAAGAAATTGGTAGATATATATTTCACACGTGTTACTAAAGCGGTTGAATCCAATTTTGGCCTATCCGCTCGACAGATGGCGCTTTGGAGATCGCAACGGGAAGACTACACCTCCGATTGGCTTAGGGTGGCCCCGATATTTGGGTTGGGGCAAACTTTGAACGCTAGAACTTACCGGTGTGTCTTATGCTACCGCCTAGGTGTCCCCCTGTTCTCGGTCCAGATGTCGTGCTCTGCTTGTTCCAGGTTATTTGCGGGGGACATATACGGGGATCATGCAGTGTCATGTGCTGGTATTATTGGTATTAAGCACCGGCACAATGTAGTTCGCGACACTCTTGCTGATATTTGCTCTCGGTCTGGGATCTCGGCTCGCAAGGAGGTTGACATTGGCCTTTGCGGAGAAAGGGACAAAAGCTTACGCCCAGCTGATGTATTGCTCTATTCTTGGGATGGTGGGCAGGATGTTTGTGTCGATTTGACAAGGTCGTCTCCTTTGACGCAAATGGGTATGGTCGATTTTGTGCCAGGACGAGTGGTGGTTGAAGCAGCACAACGCAAGCGTATCAAGTATGAGACCAAGTGTGCCAATATTGGATATGGGTTTCTTCCCTTCTCATTCTCTTCCTTTGGGGAACTTGAAAAGGATGCAGTGACCCTACTGAAACGGATCCGAAAGTTCTCAGAAACTCAAGACATCGGATCGCGAGCCGCTGCTCATATTTTTAGTAGGATTAGCTTTGCAATAGCTAGAGGAGTGGAAGCCCAGTTAGTATCTCGGCTCCCCTCTAATTTCTTGTAAATCATATGCTTTTCTAATGAAGTGATGTTTTTATAATAATAATAATAATAATAATAATAATAATAATAATAATAATAATAATAATAATAATAATAATAATAATAATAATAATAATAATAATAATAATAATAAATCATATGCTCCCACCAATGACGCTTCTGCCCCCCAAATGATGAAAACCTTGGCAAAATGTTACTTTGGTGTCATTGAGAAAGACCTTGTTTCTAAGTACTTGCTAAGTCCAAGACAGGTCGCTATTCTCAGTTGTATACGCGCCCCACATGCACAGGATTTTCTTTACACCATCCCTATTGACGGCTTGGGTCAGAGGATGAACCATCGCCAATTCAGATCTGTGTTGTGTTATAGGCTTACCGTACCTATGTTCTCTGAAGGCAGCCTTTGCCCGAGTTGTAACGTGCATCGTATGGACATATGGGGGGATCATGCTGTCCACTGTTCCAATGAAGTGGGTGTGAAGTTCAGGCATAATCTGGTGCGTGATATTCTTGTGGATATTTGCTCTAAGGTTGGGATCATGGTGCGTAAGGAGGCTCCGATGGGGTTCCTTTCGGAGGATGGGAAGGAGCTATGGCCTGCAGACTTATTATTATTATTTAATTGGCTTCAAGGTAAAAATGCATGCTTGGATGTGACTGGCATCTCTCCATTTGCTGGCAGTGGGGCGACTTCATGGGCTCCTGGGGTAGCCTTGCATAATGCGGTGGAGAAGAAAATTAGAAAGTATGCATCCAAATGTGAGGACAATGGATACAAGTTCATACCTTTTGCCTTTTCTACGTTCGGGGAATTCGATACAGAGGCTTTGAACACACTTTCGAGCATTAAGTCTATTGCCAATAGTCACTCAAATAATGCTAAAAGTGGTGCTTTTATCTTTCATAGAGTTAGCTTTTGTATTCAGAAATGGGTGGGAGCACAACTTGTGTCTAGACTCCCATCCAACTTTATTGTAAATTTTGTTATGTTTAATGAAAATTATTATTATTATTAAATAATAATAATAATAATAATAATAATAATAATATGACGGTAATTTGGTCAAAAAAATAATAATAATATAATAATAATAATAATAATAATAATAATAATAATAATAATAATAATAATATTTTCTAAATACTGATACTTTGAATTATAAAATACTGAATTGCAACGTAATTCAAATATTTCCATCTAACTTGCTATTTAATCTGAGTTCCTTCACTTCACATATTTGGAATGATTGAATTACAATTATATTACAAACCAAACAGCGTACGTAATGTAATTTAAATTACAATTACATCAATTATGCAAACCAAACACCGTACGTAATGTAATCAAATTATAATTACATCCAATTACGCCCGATTACAATGAACTAAACGGGTCTTGAGTGTACGGGATATAATTCACGTTTATGGACCCAATACTAGGCAGTAATTGTAGGTTTTACAGATGCATCAATTATACGCAATTGCTTTAATCAATAATGCCCGCTATGAGGCTTCTTAGCCCGCACTTGATTACTTTTTAAACATGAAATTCAAGGTTATATATAATTTGAATGATTGTAGTAGGGTCATATAATAATAGATAAATAAATAAAAAGGTTATCGACATCTTAAACCATCATGCACGGTTTTTCATTTCACAAATTAGTTGTTGGTAGAATGCTAATATTGAATATAGGTACCAAATACAAGGCTCTTTGTTAAATCGTTCAACCAGTGTACAATTTATCAAAATGTTTACTTTTTCTTTTGAGTTTTCATGCTTTGGTCCTCAATAAGGTTAAGGGTCTTTCTAACATGTGCCCTAGGGCACATGTTAAGTACACAAAAGAAAAAAAAAAAAGGTACAAAAAGTACAAAAAAGTACTTAGGCCTATATATACTTTTTGTACTTTTTGTACTTTTTTTTTTTGTCCTTTTTTGTACTTATCATATGCCCTTAGGGCACATGTTAGAAAAATCCTAAGGTTAAATATAGAACATAATGAAACTGCATAATGCTTAATTTAAAGTTATTCAACACTTTACGCTTTTCTTTTTTTCTTTTTTCTTCTTCTTTCAGTATGAGTTTTGAATTCAAAAGCAAAAGATTATAACAAGTAATATCCTAAAACTGCTTTAATAAAAGAAAGATAAAATGATGTTATATCTCGAAATATAACACGAAAACAATAACTCAAATACAAAAGTTACACAAAATAGGTAATTAAGCATAAAAACGTTTTGGAAAGACGTATATAAAACCGAATAACTTGCACCAGAAAAAAGTTGAAGAAGGCTTAAAGTAAGCAGTAAAGTATTGGAGTAATACATTTATGGGTAAAGACTATAAAATAACAACGTACTTTCTTCAATTTACCGAGATGAAACACCTACTTTTTTATTAACATTTAAGCCAACGCAACTATCAAGTATTGTTCCGAGATGAAACACCTACTTTTTTATTAACATTTAAGCCAACGCAACTATCAAGTATTGTTCCGATATCAACAAAAAGTTGTTTAAGAAGACAAGGGTAATATAGTCATTTCAAGTATTATTTAATTATTTTATACAACTTTTTGTTGATATCGGAACAATACTTGATAGTTTCGTTGGCTTAAATGTTAATAAAAAAGTAGGTGTTTCATCTCGGTAAATTGGAGAAAGTAGGTTGTTATTTTATGGTCTTTACCCTACATTTATCGAGTAAACCATTTACTCAAAAGCAGTAAAGTACAAGTACATTAAATAAACTAGACGAGTACTCGTTCATAGCAACGAGATTTTTTAGCGGCATATATTTATAATAATATTTTGTTAAGTGTTTTGTTTAACGTTTTGTGTAACTAAAATATCATTATAATTATATGCCGTTAGAAAATCCAGTTAAAATGCACAAATACTCGTCTAGTTAAATACAAAATAATTTCCCACTCTTTTGTTATGTGTTTTTAGACTTAACCTAAATATTAGGGGTGTTCAAAAAATCCGAGAAACCGACGAACCGAGTGTAACACCCCAAAATTTTTAAAATAGCAGCGGAAGTTTAATTGGGGTATTACCGTGAGGATCGAAAACAATAATCATAGAAAAACAACCTGAGAAGGCATTTTTAATTTATATAGGTCCATAATACAAATTCAGTTACAAAGCGTTACATCAGAGTGCTAAAGTTTCTCCAAAGAAACATTATTTTAGCTGAATTACAACTTTATTTTACACCTTTATTTAAGATAGGGTACGCCTGCTCCATGCCCTGCCTTGCTCCACTAGTTTCCTGAGATACATGCTTAAAAGTCAACATAATGTTGAGTGAAATCATGGAGTTTGAAATTTAAATATTAGTTCGATTCACAAGTAAGATTGTATTTGAGATACAATCAGTTTAAAAGTTGATATCGCAGTTCATATATTGCCCTAAGTCTCATGACACGCAAACGTTAACAAAGTACCGCATAAACGGAGGTGTTCATCAAATTAATGATGAAGGTTTTGCCCTCGTGTAATAGGTGATTTGCCAATTCCTATTTCTCTCAAATATAATGCATCGCGACTAATACGACTAGCAAAAAGCATTCCGTCCAAGTATTAGTGGGATAGGTCGTCAGCCTCTAATAGATCTATTCATTATATTCGCGTTCACCGCAGTGATTAATGGCTCATGATAAAGGGTCTTGTGGCAATAAGGTAACTTAGGCATATATCAAGTCAGGTAGCATACAGAAAAATACTTGTGATCTGTTTATAACATGTATCCCCCTCACGGAGTTTAAAAAGTGAGGCCATGACTCACCTTAAGCGTTACTGGTGATGATGCAAGTAAACTCAAGGGTGATTATAACAACTTCGATACGGAACCTGGTAAATATATAAATATCTGAGAATCTGACTAATTTCTAGTGGTGTGTGTGTATGAATGGTGGATGGTGATTAACTAATGATATACAACGATCTGATCGTTGAAAGTGAAGGTGTTATTTCCAGAATGATGCTACATATATGATTATGGTGCTCGTGCTCTCGTAAGATTATATCTTCAAAGAGTAAATGAAATGTTATGAAATATTAACTTGAAATATCTCTAATGTTACTAAATATCGAAAATTAACTAATATGCAAACAGAATGCGTAAAAATGCATATGAGATAAAGGTGTGGTGCAAAAATGAAAAATAAAATAAGAATGTCAAGTTATAATAGTTGGTCCTTGTTCTTTCCAGATTTTATATCTTTTACCCTAACTGTGGCTCGCGTTACATCGTTAGTCCTCGTCAAGTTCATAGTCCAAAATAGTCCATATGTCCATATAAGGCTTGGAGTTCAATGGTATGTCAATTTAAGTCCTTTATAAACTGTTTTCACAGCTTCAGTCTATAAGTTTCACAGTTTGGCAGGTTTAGTCCTTTTGGTTAAGTCGCGTTACATTTTTAGTCCAAAAATGACAAAAAGGCAAGGAAAATTATGGCGATTTTTCCTAAGGCTTATATAAGTAGTTTTAACTTATTTTAACTGCTTATTCAATTATTTGCTTATTTTAACTATACTTGGGCCTTTAATGAATTACTTAAGTGGCCCATTAAGAATCTAGAGGCGGGGGCATGTAAACTGTTTTGGGCTTAAACTTGGGCTATTTTTCTAATTCTGAAAACGTATTACATGGGCCTATTGGGCTTACCTATCGCAAAACCTTGTTGGGCTTTAAATAGGCCCAATCGAAAAGTTAAAAATTTAATTTCTGGATTTTAAGGTTTAGGCTAGCGAGTATCATATGAAATGCTTAAATTCGAACGTGTTAAGGAGTTTATAAGGTCAAAGTTGAAACACGAAAAGTGTAGTTTTCCAGGTGTGCTTTCGATCTGTACAAAGATATTTAAGTGTTGTGTTTAGAAATCCAAAAATATATTTATAGTTTGTGGCCTTGTCGCTTAGTTTAGATCCGAAAGATGTTAAATATTTTCTAAGTCTTTTTACACCAGTCGAGTAGCTTAAGAACCATGGCTTTTTAAGTGTTGTTGAGAGCTTATGGTTAACGTTACAAATCATGAAAGTTGGAGTTAGTTAGGTTGTGATTTGAGACATGCGATAACATATACTCGTTACGTGTAAGATCCCGAAATAAATCGAGCATAAAGTGAGTAGTTCGAACCAGTTTTTAACTAATAAATTCTATAATATTTTTCTATCTCTTTTTACTCAGTTTGACGAGGGTGTTAAGATTTGAGTTCGACTTGGCGTATGTATGTGGGTTATTAAAGTCTCCATATTTTTGATGATGCATGAAGTGAGATTATTAAATATGAGAGTAGCGTGTGTGAGATGACTGTTAAGGCTTCCAAGTGGAAACTCGTTATTTTACATGGTTTTCCTTAAATATCTCATGCATGCAAAACATAAATGTGACAAGCTATGTGTTCGAATGAAGAGTGATGCATGAAATGTTGTCGTGCACTTTGGTGATCTCATGTGGTTTTTGAGGTGAGCCGACTTAACATATAATCCTTTACATTATTCTAACGTGACTATATGCTACAAAATAAATGGAGTACGTTCGAGTTTAGCTAAATGCATGCAAGTTATGAGTGAGTGACATAACGTGTAAAGAATGAAGAAAGGTTAAGCACATACCACACCTTAGAAAAGGTGGTGAAGAGGCTGTGGTTGTTTGATCGAAGCACAAGATGAGACAGTGGACTTGTAAGTATTCGAAAACGTTTTATACACTTTTACTTCAACTTGTTTTGTTCCCCAACCCACGACAGAAAGCTATGAATCTTTTTAAGGTATGTTTTAAGAGTGAAAGAAAGTGATAGGTGGGTAGGGTAATGGAAGGATTAGATGGGTGATTTTATAGACAAATATCACACACGTTTTCATTACTATTGATCTAATCATTGGAAGCTACTGTTTGAGGTGGACACCTAAGTAGCTTTGTTGTCCTAGGTTTAGTGTGAGATGGGTATTTGAAGTTAGGTGCCTTGGACTCTTGCTCTTGGAGTCTTCCTTCATTCGGTTTCCTTTAATATTGGCACAAGATTTGGACTAGCGAGCTACAAGCTCTTGTTGCAGTTTATTCCTCCTTTTAAACACCATTATATGTTAAAATTATTGTTAGAAAGTCTTAGGAAAAAGCGGGGTGTGATATGGTTATGTTTCGACATTTATATGTATATATATGTGTCGAGTATGGGGCGAGTGAATGGGTTTTATTTATGGTATCTAGGCACGACATCCACAGCTAGGAACTCGCACAAGGGAAGTTCATTGGGTGGTGATCACAATGGTACAAAACATGTATGGGTTACGTTTGTTATTTTAGAAATACAAGTGGGTTTTTGAAGGGAGGTGTCGATCGGGTTTAAAAGAAAACAATGGAAAAGAAAGAAAAGAGTAAGGTGGGTGGGCTGTGTAGCTTTGATGGGTTGTGGGGTGTTGTTGGGCCAAAATTATTAAGGGTCCGATTGGTTTTGTAGTTTTGGATTAGGATTAGTGTTTTTAGATGAAATAAATTTTGGTTAAGTATATTTGGTGTAATTGATTTTGTGTTAACACTGGTACAGATTCTGCCTATCGTCACACTGGAAATGCGTGACTATATGCATATAGTCACACACGTTTTTTTGGGTGTGTGTGACAAAAAGTCGCGCCACCGTAGGTATCATATGGTCACATTGTTTAGTTTGTGGCCGTTTTCATCGAAAAAGAGTGACCAAAACCCGAATATGTGTGACTAATTAGGCACAAGTTTTTTTGGATTCATCAGTATGTGTGACTATTTCCCATCCTATGGCCACACGAAAATATAATAAATGTGACGTTTGTGATGATTTAGTCACACATCGTGTGTTGTTTTTTTCGAGTTAGTCACATACAATTTAAAAAACAGTGGCCAAAAGTGTTAATAAGTGTGACCATATGCTGTTTAAAGTGAAGAAATGTGTACTATTGATCATCCAATGGTCACATGAATTCTTAGTTTGTGTGGCCTTTTGTAATATTTAGTCACACAAAGCATGTTTGCTTTGGGTATTTAGTCACATACAATTAAGCATAAAGTGGCCAAAAGTGTTAATAAGTGTGACCATATGCTGTTTTAAGTGAAGAAATGTGTATTTTGTGTGACTATTGATCATCCAATGGTCACATGAATTCATAGTTTGTGTGGCCTTTTGTAATATTTAGTCACACAAAGCATCTTTGTTTTGGGTATTTAGTCACATACAATTAAGCATAAAGTGGCCAAAAGTGTTAATAAGTGTGACCATATGTTGTTTTAAGTGAAGAAATGTGTATTTTGTGTGACTATTGATCATCCAATGGCCACATGAATTTTATGTTTGTGTGGCCTTTTGTAATATTTAGTCACACAAAGCATGTTTGTTTTGGTTATTTAGTCACATACAATTAAGCATTAAGTGGCCAAAAGTGTTGATAAGTGTGACCATATGCTGTTTAAAGTGAAGAAATTTGTATTTTGTGTGACTATTGATCATCCAATGGCCACTTGAATTTTATGTTTGTGTGGCCTTTTATAATATTTAGTCACACAAAGCATGCTTGTTTTGGGTATTTAGTCACATACAATTAAGCATAAAGTGGCCAAAGTTGTTAATAAGTGTGACCATATGCTGTTTAAAGTGAAGAAATGTGTATTTTGCGTGACTATTGTTCATCCAATGGTCACATGAATTTTTATTTTGTGTGGCCTTTGGTACTATTTAGTCACACATCGAATTAAACAAAGAGTGACCAATAATGTTGGAGCAGAGTTGCTACTGCTAGCAGTACTAAGGTAGTCCTGCTGAAGCAGAGTTACTGCTGCTAGTACTATGCTAGTGCTGCTGGAATGAGTATATATATTATATATAAAACAATATTAAAAAACACAAGAAATTTCAAATTGAATTAAACTCGAATGTATATAACTGGACAGAATATACAATTGTAATGTCGTACTTAATTAATCAAATATCTAAAGACTTTTGAACCTTCACCCCCTTAGCAGTTTGCCTTAAGTCGTTAGCAGATATATATTGTTTCTTCGGTGGTGCCTGTGGTACACATTTAGTCACATGGTTTGTTGGTGTAACCTGTAGTAAAGAAAAGACGCTTCTATCAAACATTGAATTACATATGAATAATTATATATGTAGGTTGAAAAAACACATGTACGTACCACCTCTTCAAAAATAACTTGATCCTTTGGCCATGCAACGAAACTACCTTTAACATTCTTAACTACTTTTAACCCATTATTTGCTACGTCCGGTACGCATGCTGCATCAACTAACGATTCATCAATCGACACTTTGTAGCAATCACTTGGGAGTGGTCGGTTATGCAGCACTTGCTTTCCATGAGACTGGTATACGGTACCCAAAGCAACAATATTTGTTTGCTTTATAATCCACAGTTTGCACTTAAGTGTCTACAAAAAAAGAATTTTTATGTATATATCAGAAATTATTTAAACAAAAGAATAACAAGAAACATGTTGAAATACATACTGTTGGCAGTGCTTGTGTTAGAGACACATCTTGTTGCGATTGGGAATCTGGAGACCCGTTTCGTCGCTTCTTTTGCTTTGGCTTATTGGGTCCGACAGTTTTAGCAAGTTCCTATATGTATATATAAAACACGTTACATTATTTAAACAAAAGAGTAACAAGAAACATGTTGAAATACATACTGTTGGCAGTGGTTGTGTTGGAGACGACACATTTTGTAGCGATTGGGAATCTGGAGACCCGTTTCGTCGTGACTTAAGGTTATGCTTAGGCCTGACAGTTTTAACAGCAGGTTCCTATATGTATATATAAAACACGGTACATTAGTCGATCATGTATGTAAAATTCAAAAATCAAAGGGCGATCTTTTATTACTATACTTACCATTGTTTCCGTTACCTTTTTAGAAGTTTCAAGGCCATTGGATTTCTCCTCAATTCCCGCATCTTTAGGACTTACAACACCACTTGTCTGAGTGCCATTGGAGTCACCTGCAATATTGTCAATGGCCATTGGAGTCACCTGCAATATAAATTAAGAAATACAGTCACTCATCAGTTTATGTTCAATGCCTAGTATCATTAGCATCAGTGGTGTTAGCATTAGAAAATGAAATTGTTAACAACATAAAAAATGGCTTACAACTGAGGCTATTGGCGATGGTTCAGTTGGCAGAGTTATATTCATCCCTTTATTATTCAACTGTTGCAGAATTTGAGAAAGCATTATATTTGTGTTTTCCACCTCACCGGATAATTTATTGACCTGCACATCTTTTTCGGTCATCTCGGCGGACAATTTCTTGATCAATTTATCTTTTTCTTCACGCTCGCGTCTCTCATTATCCAGTTGAGTTTGAAGTAAGCCAATTTTTTCATTGGCTTCTTGTTTTCTTCGAGGAAGGCCAAAATACTCTTTGTATGTTACTGCACCTCCCACTCCTCTGGCATAACCGCCCTTTTCCTTACCAAATACAAATGTCATGGCATCAGTGCCATCATCAAAACCCGATGTTCCTTCCTTGATCTTGTCATCAACTTCTTTCTGCACAAAAAATATAGGGAATGTTGGGATTAAAAGTCTTCTTGATGATGTTAGAGTAACTGCTGATATACAAGCTACTACTGCTAGTACACAGTTAAATGTTGCTGCTATATAAGCATAATAATAGAATTAGCAGTCAAACTTACAAGTTCATCTCCCTTTGATTAAATATCATCATTTGGGTATTCGCCGTCTTTGTTTACCCTTCCTTTCACCCACATTACATCACCGGGGGGGGGGGGGTTCTTCATCCGCTTCAATCTCTTTATTTTCGATCTAATAAACATCAAATGCATACCCATGTAAAGTTAAACCAAGATAAACGAAAATATGAGGATGCTTACACATGTACAGTTAAACCAAGATAATCGAAAATATGAGGGTATTAATGCAAATGTGCAAATTGGGCAATGTAAACAGATTCATTTCTCATACTGATCGTCTCTTAATTGGTAAAACAAACATTGTGTAATCTTACCATTTTCTCTTTGACATAAGCATATCCACCTCGTCCCATTTTATGCTGATAAATACTTTGACATAAGATTTCTCCTAAAAACACAAAATCATAAGGCGTTTAGATGCGGTAATGCTGCAAACTGAAAATAATAAAATGACATATACACTTAATTAAAGATGACTAATTAAAACCTTGTATGCTTCGGTGGTCGTGTATTTAACATACTCGACCCAGTCTTCTGATTTCATTATTGTATTATACAAGTCCGGGACTTCATTCAGTTTGGAAGGTGTATTTAGGTTGGGCAAAATGTAGTTGAATTTGAGCTTCCTTCTGTAATTCCTTAGCATTTTACCAAGACGAATCATTATCAATTTTCTGTATTTGACGTCAACAACAAAAAATTTCTGAAAAGATTAACACAATGTTGTTAATTAGTTGCACATAATGTAACTGCATACATAAACTTATGTAGTACTGGGTTACAAAATAGTATATATGTACCAAGATTTCATCCCATAGTTTATCTCTTGCTTCTTTATTCACCTTCTTCCAGTGTAGAATCTTTACACCTATCTGCTCACGAGCCACATCTCCTAAAAAACTCACAAACACTGCTCTGTTTTCCCCTGTTACCCTACCGAATGCATCGAAGGTTACCTTGAGCTTTATTGCACCAGGTTTATCTTGCTTCGTGCGAAACTTTACTAGCCTGGTTGAGCCCCTATTAGCTACTATCTCAGGTGTTTGGTTGGTTACAGGCTCATCTATATCTTCTTCATCAGAAGACTTTTCGGATTCATATTCTAAGGCGTTATCATCATGTACAATATGATCAAGAGGAAGCAAAGTATGGTTATCAACAATGGGTTCAGTTTCCATGACTCTTGAGCAACAAAGGGTAAAAGAAAATGATTATGGCTTAGCTTGGAGAGTAATGGTGAGAGAAGATTAGATTTTTGTTTTTTATTTGCAGTCTTTTTTTTAAGGAGAGAAAAGAGGCTATACACCAAGAATATGAATCGTTTGTGATTCAAAAAATTTCGATCCAAAAATTTGCCTCCAAGTTGTAATTTGAAAATAACAATTGAATTATTTGAAAATTTTCCCTTTGAACCTGTTAATTAAAGCATAAACTTGAATAAATCAAATTTTTGGCTCCAAATTTTATAGAGTACTATCTTAATAATCGCAAATAATGTATCATACTGTGCAACCATCACATCAACAGTACAAACTACTACCCATTTTGGTTTCATTGTTTGCGTGCTTGTGTTTGCCATAAGAATGTGTGTGTTGATTAGGGTTTATTGATTTTTGTGTGTGTTTACAAATGACCGGGTAATTAAAGGGATTAATTGCTGGTTGAATATTGAATTTGTGGTTTGGTTTAACTATAGCTGACGTGGCAAGATTTGTTTTAAAAAAAAAAAAAAAAAAAAAAAAAAACTAATGGTGATGATGTGGCGGTGAAATCCGGCTATAGCCGGTAAATAGGGATAGCAACGGTTCGGGTTCGAGGCGGGTTTTAGTATACCCATAACCGAACCCGTTTATAATATACCCGTACCCGCCCCATATCCCACCGGATACCCGATTAATATTATCCATCGGTTTTTCGGGTTTCCCCACGGGTATCAGTTATCCGTACGTAGTTGAATATTATATGGACAAAATTGGCGGTATTAAGATTAAGTCACGCTAAAATCCACCGAAAAAACAAAAGAAAATACTCTAACCACTCCCAACAATAACTCAGCTTTAAACTTTAACACAATGCCACGTCAGCTTTAACACACTCACCCTTAATTAACTGAGCTTTAGTTATACACAAGATGTTTAACGAATGAGCCGAGATGATATGGTTGTATACGAGATGTTTAACGAATGAGCCGAGATGATATGGTTGTATATATACGAGATGTTTAACGAATGAGCCGAGATAATATGGTTGTATACGAGATGTTTAACGAATGAGCCGAGATGATATGATTATACACGAGATGTTTAACGAATGAGCCGAGATGATATGGTTGTATACGAGATGTTTAACGAATGAGCCGAGATGATATGGTTGTATACGAGATGTTTAACGAATGAGCCGAGATGATATGGTTATACACGAGATGTTTAACGAATTGAATGAGCCGAGATGATATGGTTGTATACGAGATGTTTAACGAATGAGCCGAGATTATATGTTTGTACATGAGCAACACACCCAACAATAACTCACGCAACCTTTCGACCCTGTTTCATCATTTCTTAAAAGAGTTTAATTTCTAGACCAACCCTGATAGCTGGATGGTCTTGAGGCAACTCACGCAACCTTTCGACCTCTGGATCAGCACGATTATGCATCTGTAGCATAATACGAGTTATCTCACCTAGCAAATTGTTAATCAATTTGAGTTCTTTTTCTTGTTCATTGTGTAATCGCGTGAGGATAGCCTTTTGCACCTCTGCTAGTTAATTTGTTAGCCACAGTGTTTGTGTTAAAATTAGTGATACTTGCGAGAGAGTTTTATAAGAAGTTGTGTGAGAAAACGAAGTGTTGTGAAAGTGGCTTTGATAGTGGAAAGCCGTTAAACTAGCCGTTGGAGGCTACTTTAAAAATTAGATTGAAAGTAAAAGTAACCGTACGAGTATTATTCAAATTCAAACGTAAAGTAACAGTACAACATATTAATAACGAGCGGGATATTTAAAATTTAAAATTTAAAATTCAAATTAAACAAAAGGGCGGGATATATTTAAAATTTATCAATTCAATTCAAATTCAATTCAATTTATAAATTGAAAATAAAGTATCAAATACAAATACATTAAACATGAAATAGAAATACATTAAACATGAAATAGAAATACATTAAATGTCAAATAAAAACTACGTTAACATAAACAACGATTGATTAACATAAACAACATACGATTAACATAAACAATGGACGATTAATAAAAACTATCATCTGAATCTGGGTAACCATCTTCAGAGGATTCGGAAGGTGTGAAAAAACCAGACTCCCACCTTTGCCTACGTTCTTCATCCTCCCTGGCTTGCCGCTCCAAACGATCAGCTTCCTCTTCTCTTTCAAGTGATTCCATTTCCAGGAGGACTTGCATATCTGCTTCCTCTTGCCTAATTTGTTCCTCAGTTAACCCAAATGGATTTGGGTCTTGGTTGGGAACCGGTTCATTTTCAGGTTGATTATTCACCGAAAAATTTTCCGGTTGGAAAACCGGAAAGATATGCTCGGGTGGAGTATGGAATTTTTCATTTTCGCTAGGTGGGCTTGGAAACTGTTGGCCAAAATCCTTTTGGCGAGGTGGGCTTGGAAATTGTTGGCCAAAATCCTTTTGGCGAGGTGGGCTTGGAAATTGTTGCCCGAAATCTTTTCTGGAAGACATCTTGAATTTGAGATGCTTGGATCTTGAGTATTTGAGAAGTTTGAAATGTGTTTCTGTGTGACTTGTGTGCTTCAGAAGCATTGGTATTTATAGGGTACAAATGCACACATTTTATTAACGTGACTTTGAATTTTAATTGTTGGGGCTAACCTGCGTTAACGCAGCGTTAATATGTTGTACTTTATCTTACGTTTGAATTTGAATTTGAATTTGAATTTGAATTTGTTAAGGCTGAGTTATTGTTGGAAGTGGCCTAAATATACCCATACTTCTCAAACACATTCAGACTGCGATAGATATTAAAGCATGTATTTACATTAAACATGTACTAGAAAATATCAATTACCCTAATGAAAAAGTCAATTAGTCATTAAAGTTAGCACACAAATTACATTAAACATCATTAATATAGAAAATATCAATTACCCTAATGAAAAAGTCAATTAGTCAATCCAACACCAAACACACTTCTAGATCAACTACACTAGTCAAATCCAAACCAAACACAAACCAAATCCGATCAATATTATCCATCTGTTTACTTTTGGCGCCTCTCGATGGTCCCTCTTCCCGCCTAAAGTATTGGGAACCGTTCGTATACCTCTCTAGCCTATTTGTACAACTCGACAATTTAAAACCGTTCATAATCAACCGTACCATATACAACTCCTTTGATATTTTCATTAGAAAATAAATTTCAAATTTCAATGGCTGACTCCTCTTCAACTCCTTCTTCCAACAAAAACAAACGCCCAAGGGATGATTCTCCTCCACCGATGCCTGAAAAATATAAAAAAATTGGCATATCCCAAAATATTTGGGAGAAATGTAGTAAAGGCCAGTATGGTATTGAAAATGCATTGTTAGAAATTCACAACAAGCGTATAAAGATGTATGAAGAAAGGAACAAGAAAGATTTAGAGGTCATTGAGGAGCATCAGAAGAAAATTGAGGAGAGGAACAAAGAAATAGAAGAAGAAAGAGAGAAAATAGTTGATGTTTACAGAAGTATTGAAGCTAGTAAATATGTGTCTTAATGTATCTTTTCTTTATATATTTTGCCTATGTAAATGTAAACTTATTTTGACTTGGTTTAATATATGAATGCAGTTATTATTACGAGTTTATGATATTTGAATGTAGTTATTATTATTGTACTGCTAGGTAAACAATTGTACTGCTAGCGAAACGTTGTACTGCTGGGTATCCTTTTAGCAGCGGTTGGGAGTGCAGGGTAGTTTGTATCACTTTTTACTTAAAGGGTATAAACCCCCAATTGCTGCACACAATCACATTCACGCACACATTACTCTCTCTCTTCCACTCCCTAATCGAATTTTAATCGTCAAATTGCAAAACCCCCAAATCAAATCATAATGTCGAACCTAACTTTTACCGAACCTCATAATAATGTTGCCTTTTTAGAAAAATCCAATGAGTCTGTAGATTTTACTGAGATCATTGATTTCCTTAATGCAAGCTATATTAAGTTTGCATTAACAGTAAAACCTACTATATATACTTCCAACATTATCCAGTTTTGGTCGTCTGCTAAGGTCAATACTATTAATGGGGAAGCACAAATCCATGCCCTTGTAGATGGGCAGATGATTATCATTACAGAGGCGTCTATTCGAAGAGATCTTCACCTAGATGATGCTAACGGAGTTGAGAATCTTCCAAATACTACAATCTTTGAAAAACTTGCACTGATGGGCTATGAGAGATATACAGATGCTTTAAAGTTCCAAAAAGGTAATTTTTCTCCTCAGTGGAAATTCTTAATTCATACTGTCTTAGTGTGTCTAAGTCCAAAGACCACTGCTTGGAATGAATTTAGCAGTAATTTAGCTTCTGCTATAATTTATTTGGCTGAAAATACTCAAAGATTTAATTTCTCAAAATTAATTTTTGATAATATGGTTAGGAACTTGGATTGTTCTTTGGCTAAATATTTTCTATATCCAAGGTTTTTGCAACTCTTTTTGGACAACCAATTTAAAAAAAAAAGAAAAGTCACAAAAATGTTTCTCCCACTCCCTGCCTTACCAAAAAGGTTTTTGCTAATATGAGGAGGGTTGGAAAAGATTTTTCAGGGAGAGTGACACCTTTGTTTCCAACAATGTTGGCACTAGCCCAAACCCAAATGGGTGAAGGTTCAGCAATCCCAGCTGGTACCCATCACACACCCACATAACAACAACAACAGACCTATAAACGTAGGACTAACACCAAGAACACTGAGCTACCTCAGGCTAGTGGTTCTATACCAACTGTTGCAGATGAGGATGTCACTGGGGGGGGGGGGAGAGTGACATGTTGGCAAGGGCTGCCACTACTGTGTCTAGCTTAGCAGCAGCACAGGACAGTGGTAACATCATTAAGACCCGAACCAAGACAACTTCTAATGAAGAAAGTTCCTCTGGAACTGATTCAGGTGAAGGTCCCAGTCACATGGAAACAATGGGGGGTTCGGATGTTCATCCTAGGGGTGAGGCTGAACTTAACTTTTCCAGTGATCCACCTCTCGGGCTAGGTAACACAAGCCGAAGTGGTGAGGATAGTCTGCAACTTTTGAATGAATTGAAGGATACCTGTGCCAAGCTGTCTGCACAAATTGGTGATCTGCGAGCAATAGCTTCTTCCCAAGATGGAGTCATCAAAGCTCAAGGTGGGGAGATAAAGGCTTTGAAGAGAAGGGTTAGGTATTTAGAAGGAGTCAAAGGATCAAGAATTCCCAAACAAAAGGTTAAATCTTCTGAAGCTTCTAAGGATGCTCCGAAACAGGGGGGGAATGAAGGCAAAGTTTCAGGGGAGGATAAAGAGGGTGAAAGTATTTGTGAAGAGAGTGATCCAATGGAATTTCTAGTTGCTGATAACCAAGGGAATGAAGCGGTGATGGATAGGCGTTTGGGCAAGGTTACAACTGTTGATAGTGAGCCACCTATTCTTGCTAGTGACCCAGTTATTCCTGCTAGTGGTCCAGTTATTCCTGCTAGTGAGCCAGTTATTCCTGCTATTGATAAGGTTAGTTCTCTATACTGAGACTGAAGTTAGTATTGCTGCTATTGATGTTAGTGCTACTGAGACTAAATTTATTCCTGCTATTGATAAGGTTACTGCTACTCAAGGTGATGATGATATGACTATGGCTCAAATATTAACAAAGATGAGGAGTGCAAAACCTAATAAGAAATTTAAGTTTCAGTCACCTAGTCAACAACAACAACAACAACCAATGATTACAGATGAAGAATTGACAAGACAAGTGGTTGATCTTGATGCTCAAGAAGCTGCTCAAGAAGCTGCTCAGATTCTTTCAGACAAGGAGTATGCAGAAAAATTACAAGCGCAAAAAAATGCAGAGTTAATAGCTTCATGGTTTGAGGAAAGGGCTCAGGTTGAAGCTGATTGTGAGTTTGCTAAAATAGTACATAAAGAAGAGCAAGATAAGTACTCAGTAGATGAAAAAGCCAGGATGCTGAAAGAAATTTTTGATGCAAAAAAGAAGAAGTTTGCAGCACAAAGATATGCAGCTCAGAAGAACAAGTCACCCACTCAAAAACAAAGAAGAGATATCATGTGCAGGTATTTTTTTATTTTTTTATTTATTTATTTTTTTGTTGCAAAGGTAAATTTATATTAAGATCAACAACACCCAATATGTACATCATAAACATCTACTCATGTGCAGATATTTGAAGAATGTGGCCAGTTGGAAACTAAAGGATTTGAAATTCTTGGATTATAAAAGCATTGAAGAATTGTATGCAATTGCCAAGAGAAACAATGAACTCTTCTTGAATGACAGTTCAAAGAGAGCAGGTGAACAGTTGGAAATAGAAGGCAGTAAAAAGAGAAAACAAGAACAAACTGAGCAAGCTGTTGCTAAAGAACAAATGCAAGCTCACACTGAACTTGCAGTTGACTCTGTAGGAGAAGCCATGGATGCACAACCTTTAACTGTCAAACATCCCATTGTTGATTATAAGTCTGGATCTTATGGAGAAACAATTTATTACGATATTAAGAGGCATGATGGTTCTTCTAGAAGGTTTGTAAGCTTTCTTCACATGGTTCATGATTTTGATAGACGAGATATGATAGCTCTATGGAAATTACTCAAACAAAGATTTGGTAATCAGACACCAGAACAAGCTTATGACAGAGAAGTCTGGAATTATTTGAAGGTAATGTTTGAACCAAATCATGAAGATGAATGTTGGAGAAGACTAACGCACAATACTGTTAAAGAATGGAAAATTTTTCAACGATGTGGAGTACATGCTTTAACTGTGAATGAGTTGGTGATCTACATGCTTGTAGAAAAGGATTACCCTTTAAAGTTTCACAAAGACATTCTACATCAGATGTTGCGTGGGAAGAAAATACTCAAGCTTCAGCTTAATTATGATAACATGGCATATGAACTGCTCAAGAAGATGGAAGAGTATCTAGGACCCAAGAACAAGAAATAGAATGTATAGTTATTACTACTAGAATGTATAGTTTGACTTAAACATGTATAGTTATTACTGCTTATGAGATAAACATGTGTAGTTATTACTGCTAGAATGTATAGTTATTACTGCTAGAATGTATAGTCTGACAAAATATGCTTACATAAATGCTTACAATCGAGCCAAAACATTGATATTTTTAAATTTTTGACTATTGCATAAGTTATCAGAAATGTGTGACCATATGTATCGAATTGTGACTACACTTAAATAATGTGTGACAAAATTTGACTATTGCCTATAGTCACATGATTGTGCTACAATTAAATGTGTGACCATACACATTAGGAATTGGCAGGCAAACACACACTTAACTTTAGACACACATATTAACTTACGTGACTATTTGTATCGAATTTTGGTCACACTTAATCATGTATGCCTATGGTTTAGTGTGACCATATATGACATTTGGTCACACATCTCAAGTGTGTGACATATATTTGTCACTTTTAAATGCATATCGTGACTATGCTTCAAACTTACTTTTCAGTTGTCACACATTTCAAATTCATATGTGGCTAAATTTTCAACAAAAACTAGCAGTCACGCTTAAATAATGTGTGACAAACTTGAGCATATGATTTAGCCACATACACAATTACTTCGTGTGACCATATATGGATTTTGGTCACACTTTTCAATTGCGTGACATATATTTGTCACATATGTATATATATAGTGTGACTAATGTTTCAACCTTATTTGTATCCGTCACACGTCCCAAATTATAAGTGACTAAAAAATCAAATTTTTTTTTACCAGATACGTATAGTCACGAAAATATTCAAATGTGTGGCTGTAGCCTCATATGTAATTCGGCAATGGTCACACAAGTCGGATCAAGTGTGGCTGTTTATTTTATTCTCGTACATTTAGTCACACAAAAAAGCGACTGTGTGGCTGTTCGAAAAAAAGCATGTGTGACTAAATCCCATTTTTGTACTAGTGTAAATGTATTGTAATAAATATGTTAACTTTTATCGTGAGTGTTGTCACTTGTCGTTACTCGTGAAAATGTGTTGTTGCGCGTGAAGTGTTATCTCAAGTTCGGTGTATACAATGTATATATATATATATATATATATATATATATATATATATATATATATATAGAATGCATCGTGATATTAATAAATGATAATAGAAAAGTTTAAATTTCCCAGTAAAAATGGGCTTTATTAAATGGTAATACAAGATTATCACTAATCATTGAGATTAACTACAAGGGTTTTTCGTAGAATCCTACACCGAGCCGATCCGCCCAATCCGAAACCGCAAAAAACCAATAACCGATGAAACCGAAATCGAGAAAACCCAAAACCGGAAAAACCCGCTTATCACGGTTCTGTTTCGGTTTTTACTTTTAGTTATCCGCGGTTACCCGAACCGAACCGTGTATAATATATATGTAGGTTTCAACAAACCATTCATAAAAATGTACAAGTATTAACTATATTATTGCATTACTTTTATCGTATAACACATTTTTGCTTACCTAATGTGATCATTTACTAACGTCCATGGATCACATATGATTAAAGTGATCGTAACATATAAACGTCAAATAAATAGTATTAGTTATTTTGTTACATATGATAATTTGAATGTTTTTGTTGCGACGGGACAACATTACTCTGACTCTAATCTCTTCAATGTTATTTATTTTTTACTACAATGACATATTATATTCTAATTTATGTTATTGTTCGTCCGAGTTGATTTGATTAATATTTTTAAATGGTTAACCGTGACCCGAACCGCGGGTAACCGCTCATTTCGGGTACCCGCATGTCCGGTTACCCGCCTAGTACGGTTCGATTTCGGATAGTAAAATGAACTACCCGCCCCGCGATGGATAGTTAAAATCTCCAACCGAACCGAGCCGAACCGCCTCGTGAACACCCCAACTAAATATCACTATAACTATATGCTGCTAGAAAATCTTGTAGATAAGCACAAGTACTCGTCTAGTTAAATACAAAAAAAATTCTCACTCTTTTGTTATGTGTTTTTTAAACCTAATTTTAAAAATCTCTTAGTGGTTCGTGTGTTTTTTGTAAACGTGTGTTGTGTGTTACAACCAAAGTAAAGATATGTTATGATCTCTGTTGAAGTAAAACCTTGTAGGTGGGTCCAACTTCAATGTAATATCCTTCGGAATGTTTCCTCCGGACGATGTAAGCTCCTACACACAAGAAACACGCACGTTAGACTCGCCCTGGGTTTTATCCCAAGACCAACCTCCGGCGTGAGAGTAAGTATATGATAAGATGAAGGGTGAAACAGTATATGAGAGTAAATGCTATGGGTGAAAAAATTGAATGCGAATCATAAATGAGGTGTGGGTATTTATACTACCCACACCGGTTACCTGTTTGCCTTGGGACTAAGCAAGCCGACCTATGCATAGCCTAGTAGGTAGGTGTCAGATCACGTGGGGAACACAATCCCACAAAATCTAGAATGCCGGCGTGGCGGCGGTTGACCTTTTGTTATGTCCGGAAGTAGGTTTATAGTCCGGACGAAATATGATGTCCGGACACGTGGGCTGGTCCGGACGAAGTATGACGTCCGGACACATACGCCAACATGTCCCAGCCCAGTATTGGAGTATCGTCCTTGAGTCGATAGTGCAATACTTAAGAACTTGCGTCTTCCGGTACTTTCTCTGTCTTTGTCGCGTAATCAGGTTATGTAAGCTGGTCCGGAGGACTGAAAGGGCTTGTTAAACCTTCTTGGGCCGTTTTACCGCAGAGATCCAACGCGCCACGTTCTGCCACGTCAGATATGTACAGATTGATGCGACACTTTCGCGTCCTTCTAGGTTTTCCCTATATATACCGCTTTACCCTCTTCATTTTTTTTTCACTTTTCACTGTTCATTTCTTTTCCTTTTTCTTGGAGTTTTACGTCTTTCTATCACCGGACGTTCTTTGTGCAACATCTTCACGAGTTTTCAAGAGGTGCGTTTTATTATTTTCTTGTAATTATCTTTCGTATACATTCCCCAGCATCCTTTTAGTTATGGCCGCTGAGATGAACGTACCGGAGAACCCTCCATTAGTTAGTAGACCTGGACCCTCGTCTGGTAGGGTCGTCCCTATGTTTGATATGCACGTACATACTTCTAAAATGACGCAAAGAGAATTTGATGACGTGGTATTAGAGTTTGGTATCCCTTCGGATTTACGACCCACTCTTCCCCCGGATGACATGACCATGAATGAGCTGTCGAACGATAAGATAGGTATTTACGTTCACCAGTTGAGGACAGGGGGTGTTAGGATACATTTCTCTACATTTTTACTGGCGGTAATACAATACTTCCGGGTACATATCTCCCAGCTTGTTCCGATAGGTCTGAATAGGGTGACAATGTTTGAGATCCGTTGTTATAGTTTGGATGTTCGGCCTACCGTCCCCTTGTTCAGAGTTTTTTATAGATTGTTTAAGCAAGGCCATTGGTTTTCGTTTGAAAACCGAACGGGGAGAAGGGCCAAGAAATGATTTGAGGAGGTTCTTTCTGGGTGGAAGCATTGGAAGGACCATTTCTTTTTTATAGACCGGAGGGCGATTCCGGATGCCATGCCATGGAGGCATAAAGATTCTAAGGTCACCGATGAGTTTTCGAAGACGCATTCTGACAGGGACATTGAGAAGGTCGCTAGAAAAGTGATTCTACTCAGGAAACCCTCAACCACCCTTTTATGGATGACGGGTCTCTCTAATGTCTTCAAGAATCCGGGATACGAGGCCGTTCTAAAGGAAATCGAGGGGCATGGTAATACAATATTTCCTTTACTTAATATTATGTAGTGTCTGTTATTTCTCGTCTTGATCCTACCTTTTTCTTTTTTTGTAGTTCTTACCATGTCAAAATATTTGGAACTTCCGGACTGGGAGGGAACCGAGGTCAGCAAGAGGGATCCTCTTCCGGAGGGGCATGAAAGACCAACCCGTACGACTGAGCCGTTGGTACCGGGGAGCCCGGTCCCTGAGAAGACTCCACTTCAGAAAGTTGTAGAGAGGCCAGATCCGGAAGTGGTGCTGTAAGGGAGAAGGAAAAGAAAAAGCAAGAGAGTGGGCCAGTGAGTAGGAAGAGGAGCGCCGCAGATCCAACTGCCACTCCAAAGAGAAGGAAAAAGAAAAGTCAAGTTCACGAGGAAAATATTTCCTCTGATCACACAGTTGATGCCATTCCCCTCCACCAAGCTGAGTCGTAGGGCGTTGTAAACGTCGAAGAGGGACCGGCGGGGGGAGAAGGAACCATAACAGAAGGTGATGGAGGGGTACCTCATCCGGAAGAACAAACAGGTGAGAACGAGAATGTCGTTCAGAACAACCTGGACGAGCAACCTCATGAGGAAACTCAAGCACATACCGAGCAGCCTCCTTCTGATGGTAAGATATCCTCTATATTTTTTGTTTCTTATTGTTGTCTCCTTCCTCACTTTATTTTTATTTTTATTTTTTGCAGATCGTTCGATTCATTCTACTCACTCCCAGCATCATCTGCGCAGCCACAGAGAGACCTCTGAAGAACATCACTCGGTTGGAAGAGGTATACATTTGTCTTTGTAGAATCTGTTGTTACCATGTCCCTTGTTTTGACTTGGTTATTTTTATTGCAGATGTTAATCTTTTCGAAGGGAGCGGACGTTATGTTCCAGCCTGGTCCCTCACTGAAGATGTTCGGTTTGATTCCTTCCGGGCATGCCGGGAGATGATGTCGCACCTTACTATTCCTGCCGAGCGGGCCGCTCTTGAGGAGCTAAACAGCAGTCAGCTGGTCCGCTCGGCTTATGTGAATGCTGGATCTGGGGTTGTCTTGCAGGCTGAGCTGCTACGCAGGTTTACTCAGCTGATCACTGAGTATCGGGAGTTAGACCATGCTCAAATGGAGTGAAGCTCCTTATCTGGGAGACTAGCGACTGCCGAAAGGGAGCGTGACGAGCATGTTGGGAAGTTTGATAAGGTATTGAAGGAGTTGAGGGCCTTGGAGAAAGAAATGAAGAATGAGCATAATGCTTCTTCGATCCGGGAGAAGGGTTTGGCCGATCAGTTGGAAGAAATGGAGAAGGACAGGAATGATTGGATCGGCGTTTCCGCTTCTCAGGTTGAAACAATTAAGAAGTTGGAGCAAGAACTGGCAGAAAAAACCAAAGTTGTCGAGAGGTTGGAGGGGGAGAAGAAACAACTGGTTACGGAGGTCGCCCAGTCAGAAGTGGTCCGTCATAATACCGTAAATGAATTCGTTCTGACTGCTTTCCGCAGGTTTTTTGGTAGTGCTGAGTATAAGAGAAGTATGGGGAGAGTATACAGCTTATCGTATACAACCGGATTTTTTGACGGTGTTAAGGCTAAGCGTAAAGAAGACGACATCTAAAGACTTGTTCAGAAGATCAAGAATATCAACTTGCAAGCTCCGGCTATATGGAAGGTGGAGTACCGTAAGCTATTTGAGGCTGAATATCCATATATCCAGAAGCTTTCGGAATCTCACCGTCTTCCCCTTGGTGATCTTATGAACCTCTTCCCTGATATACCTCCGCCCAAGACAAAGACTGCGGTCCTTAAAGAGCTACCCCCCATTCAAGAGACCGGAACCTCTTTCGATTTGAAGGGTACCGCAGAGAAGGCTCCTTAGCTTCTTTTGTTTTTCCTGTTAGATGAATGTAACAGAATAACATTGTAATTGAATTATTTTTTTGTATGCTAATCTATTCGTGACCGGTGATGTCATATTTTTGTATTGTTGAGGTTGTTTATATTTCTCGTTCAAGTATTTGAATTTTGTTTATATATTTGACGACGGAGTGTTTTTCACGATCCGCTCCTTAGAGCCGGAGTGTTTTCCACTATCCGTTTTAATTTACTGACGGAGTGTTTTCACGATCCGCTCCTTAGAGCCGGAGTGTTTTCCACTATCCGTTTCAGTTTGCCGACGGAGTGTTTTCACGATCCGCTCCTTAGAGCCGGAGTGTTTTCCACTATCCGTTTCAGTTTGCCGACGGAGTGTTTTCCACTATCCGTTTCTGTTTTCCGACGGAGTGTTTTCCACTATCCGTTTCAATTGGCCGACGAAATGTTTTCACGATCCGCTCCTTAGTGCCGGAGTATTTTTCACTATCCGTTTCAGTTTGCCGACGGAGTGTTTTCACGATCCGCTCCTTAGAGCCAGAGTGTTTTCCACTATCCGTTTCAGTTTGCCGACGGAGTGTTTTTACGATCCGCTCCTTAGAGCCGGAGTGTTTTCCACTATCCGTTTCAATTTCATCTTAACGTAATCATAGAATATAGAACACAATTTAGATTGGAAAATTGTTCCACTTGTCGTTGGGGAACTAAGGATTGCCATAAATATTAGTGAACTTCGGTTTACAACTTTTACATAAAACAATTCCGTAGGTTCATTGCGTGTCAAGTCCGGGGTACTTCTTGGTCATCCATTGTCTGAAGCTTGTACGAATCATTATGATAGTCCTCGACTATTCGGTACGAACCCTCCCTGTTAGGTCCCAACTTTCCCTAGTTCTCGACCCTGCTAGCTTCATTCCTCCTGTACACAAAGTCCCCCACTTTAAGTACTACCGGACGTACCCTTCAGTTGTAATACTGTTCGACTTTAGTTTTATACTTGGCTTCCCGAATAGCTGCCATCTCTCGTTTTTCTTGTAGCAAATTCAGGTTTAAGCGTTGCTGCTCTTCATTATCTTCTGGATTGTAAAGCACGGTATGATGGGTGGGCATTCCAATTTCGGACGGGATGACAGCTTCGCTTCCGTACGTTAAACTAAAAGGGGTCTCTCCATTACTTGTTTTCAACGAGGTCCGTAAGGCCCATAGAACGTTCGGCAATTCGTCCACCCATCCGGCTCTTTCCCTTCCCAACCTGGTTTTTATACCATGCATCAAGCTCTTGTTGGCCCTTTCGACCAGGCCGTTGGCTTGAGCATGTGCTACCGTCGTGTTTATCTGCTTGATTTTCAACTTCTCGCACCAACTCTTGAACGGATCGTTGACGAAATTCATTCCGTTGTCCGTGACTATTATACCCGGTAGTCCGAACCTACAAACGATGTTTTCCCATACGAATTTCTTCACAACTTTGCCTGTGGTTTTGGCGAGGGGTTTCGCCTCTATCCATTTTGTAAAGTAATAAACGGCCACAATAACGAACTTTACTTTCCTTGGAGCCTCCGGTAGAGGACCCAACACGTCCATTCCCCATTGGTAAAAGGGCCACGGTGCCATGATGGATGTCATTATAGTTTTTGGTAGCTTCGGAACCGGTGCATGAATCTGACAGGAGTCACATTTTTCAATTTCCTCCCTAGCGTCTCTGTGCATGGTCGGCCAATAATAACCTTGCCTCATCAATTTGGCCACCACCAACCTTGGTCCTGAGTGCATTCCGCACGCCCCTTTGTGGACTTCCTGGACGATATAATTAGCTTACAGCGGACCTACGTACCTTAACATAGGACTTAAGTATGACTTTTTGAATAAAACACCGTCCTCCATCCCATACTGGGGAAGTTTCATCCGTAATGCCCTTACCTCGCTTTGATCTTCCGGCCATGCACCCTCTTCCAGACACCGGATGATAGGTGTCATCCAGTTATCTTCCTCTTCTTCTACAATTGCCCCTATTTGCTTTTCTTCGGTCGAAGGCTTTTCCAACACTTCAACAAGAATCTCTTTGGTTAGATGATTAAAAGCTACCGAGGCTAACTTGCTTAGCACATCCGCCTTTTGATTTTGCGTCTTCGGTATGTTGTGAATTTTGAATTTTTAAAGCTGCCAATGTACTCCTTTGCCTTTGCCGAGTACTGTATCATACTCTCCTTAGTTGCCGTGAAGTCTCCGTTTATCTGACTTGCGACCAGTTTAGAGTCTACCCTGACCTCCAAAGCTTCCACGTTCATTTTTCTGGCGAGTCGCAGGCCAGCCAGAAGTGCCTCGTATTCTGCCTCGTTGTTGGTGCTTTTGAAATTCAGGCGGAGAGCATATGTGTGTTCGGTTTGACAAGGTCCGATCAACACAAGACCCGCTCCGGACCCTTTCTTGTTAGATGCCCCGTCTGTGTACAATATCCATTCTTCCGGATCGGAGATGTCATGGATTTCTTTCTCCGGTTTTCTCAGACGCGATCCTTCCGCTCCGACAGGGATTTTCGAGATGAAATCCGCCAGAACTTGTCCCTTTACCGCATTTCTCGGCACATAAGTTATTTTGTAAGCCCCCAACTCTACGACAAACTTGGCCAACCTTCCTGACGCTTCTGGCTTATTCAAAATTTGCTTAACCGGTTGATCCGTTATGACTTGGATAGGGTGAGCTTCGAAATACCTTTTTAACCTTCAGGACATGTGCAATAGAGATAACTAGGGGTGAGCATCGGGCCGGAACCGACCCGTCCCGACCCTATACCGAATAGTCCCGAAACCGATTACCTCAAAAACCCAGCCCGACTCCCGAACCGAATAGTCCCGAAATCTCCTCGATTTTGTCGGTCCTTTGTAATTTCCCGAATAGTCCCGAATCCCGACCCGACCCGAGTCCCAAAAAGGCGGAAACTTCAGCCCGAATCCTGACCCGAGTTGAGTTCGGTTTGTATCGGTTGGGATCGGTTGTCGGGCCTCGGTCGGTTTTGCTCTCCCCTAGAGATAACGCTAGCTTTTCGACTGGAGCATAATTTCTCTCGGCCTCTTGTATTTCTATAATTCAAATGTTGTTACATTATTCATGATACTATGGAACGAGCTCACACAAGTGCCACGAAAATCCAAAACACAATAACTAACCAAACGGACCCTTAATTATACTTTAGCCTATTACTATTCATGGCCCAACATCAAATCAAGCCCATTTTCATTTCCTTTCTTTTATTTCTAAGATCGACTGTACCACTTTACTTCGCCCCGATTCCTCTCAATTTCGACACACAAGATACCCGACATTTTACTCATCTCGAATCCTCACCCACCAAAGAATCATGATGTCGAATTTCATTTTCTATTACGAACGTATGATACACGAACAAGAGCCAAAGTAAATCACCCTCAACTCGATTTCAAATCCACCTATTTTTACCCATTTTATAAAAAACAATCTAAACTAATTTTTCCTTAGCTCATTTACTTTTCTATGATGGATTATGGATTTAGAAACTTGATTCTCACCTTCTCCATATCTTGGTCACGTAAAATGTTGCTTGAGACTTTTTTTTTAACATTGTCGAATACATATATGTTCCCACTTGAATTATAAACCGAAACACACTTAATATGCATAACCTCTAGACCTCAAATGATATCTAATCCTACCTAAGACCTGCCATATTCGAATATATCCCTTCCCAACTTGCACCAACTTGCCTATAAAATATAATAGAATCGATAGCATGCAAGGACAGAAGCTATTCCTATTTGACAATCGAATAAAACCCCATCATGGCTCCACTTGTTACTTTAAAAACAATATATAATAGAACTTGGCTAGCATGCATGCATATATATATATATATCTATAACCATACGTACAGACATATATTCACATTTTTTTCACTCAAATAATTTCTAGTAAACCTCCTTAACCGAGAGCCTCAAGGACAGAAGCTATTCCCAATACATTCGAGTTTATTTCCAGTCAAAACCTTTGCATTTGAAACCCTTGTGATCGATCCTAACAAGTTACACGAGCTCCTTTCGATCTCTAGTCCGTAATCACGCTTAACTCACCACCCTTTGAGGTGTGGTAAGCCTTTCGAATCCTTTCCCAATTCATCTTTATGGTTTTTATGTTTCATGCATTATTATTTAGCATTTCGAACGTATATATTTCATTTTATCTCATTTCGCTTTCTTTTAATTATTTCTTACGTTTTATACATCATGCCTCCTTCATGGAAGGCTAGGACTATATTTTACACATTCATATTACATATATATGTTGTTTCATTTAGTATCGAATTCAATTTATATAAGTATCATATCGCATTTCATTTTTATTTAATATCTCATATAACTCGAAACATGTTAATGTCGTTTTGAAAAGGCCTCGTTAAAATGAATTCCTAAACGCGACATACCTTTTTTAATGTCCATACTGTTTCTTCATAAGCTAATTAACCAAAAACGTGTTTTGAGATTCCTCTCACAAGCCCTTAAAAGCTCCTTAAAACCATCAAACTAAACGCCACTCGTACTACTTGAAAATCCTTTATAAATAACGAGTGGACTAATAAGCCCATTAAGCAGTTTCTAGCTTATTTTCATAAGCAATCAACATAAGGCTTTTTGTAACGTTTTTATAAACTTAAAATGAGCCTAAGACCAAGCCCAATTATTTCTAAAAGCCTACGCATCATATTTTGTTAATGGGCCTTTGTTTCGAGTGTTAAAAGCCCATTAAGCTCTAAAATAAGCAATCCGTATATTAAGCAATTGAAAAGCACTTAAATAAGCTTTATAAACTTATAGGAACTCTCGGAATTATTTTCCAAAACCTTTTTGTGAAAAATGGACTAAGTTTGCAAATAATTTCAACCATAAGGACTAAAACTGTCAACGTTGTAAAAATAGGGTATAAACTATCAAATCAGTAACTTGAGGATATATATGGATAAAACAGTAAACTTATAGTTAAATATGTCATTTTGGGAACTTCTGGACCAAGAATGTAAAATATAATTAACCAAGGCCTAACGGTGCAAATATTACACCGTTTGGGTTAAAAATGCAAAATTTGTATAAAATCAAGGACCAACAGTAACTTTAGTTTATTTTCATTTCCATTTCATATTTTACGTTTCTCATTTCATTCACGTGCATTTTATTACGTTTCATTCACTATTGGACTTATAGCGTTTATATTTATATAAAACGAGTTTTAACGATTAACTTAACGTTTTATTCAAACCACTTTCGAGAAAATGATATTTATGATTTAAATAACATAAAAACAAGATAATATACTATATAATATTATTTTTAAACTTTAACATTTTAAGCATATCATTCACTCACACCACAAACCACTTCGTCATCCGATACATTTCCACTCATTATTCGTATTAGGCCAAAACCGTCAAAATCTCAGACTTCCTTATTATTATCCAGGTCGTGTGTTGAAGCCGTTCCCTTTATTCATTTGATTTCGCATTTCACTTTTGCCAGTTACATTCAAGGTGAGTCATAGCTCCACTTTTACTATTATTACTTGCTTTGTAAACATTTGGGGTGAGAAACATGCAAAACATATTTTTAAGGACCAACAGTATGCTCATGTTTTATTAAACTATTACGCAAGGATTAGCCTAAGAATTGTATCCCCATCATGCCCAAACTCATGAACTGTCAATTCCACTTGGGAAGCGCGAATGCTATAAATAGATATATTGGGGTTGACTCCCCCGTTCGGTTTGGTCAGGTTGACCAAATGGGAGCGTATAACATGTCGAAACACGAGTGTCTCGGGATAGACACTTACAAGGGCCATTATTTAATGTGCTTCTAGAGCATACATATTGTCAAGCTTCGGTTGTATGAACACAGTGCTAGCGTAATTAGACATTTATATTGATGTATCATCATATTTGTTGTGATGGTCACATGCTTTCAATTATGGTCCTACTTTACTGCTTTATTATAAACCTATGAATTTACCAACCTTTGTGTTGACACTTTTAAGCATGTTTTTCTCAAAAAATTAACGGAGCATTTAAGGCACGGAGAGGGCATTAACGGATGGTTTTGGTGTCAAATAAATTTCTGTTATTCATATCAAACTTACATTATCTTTTGCGGAATATTAAACGTTGAAACTTCCTTTTTGTATTTAAATTTCTAAATGAATGACAATGATTTAAAAAACGTCTCTTTTGAGTCGTTTTCTATGATTATAACTATGATCCTTCCAGTAATACCCCTATTAAGTCTTCCGCTATTAACTCAAAATTTAGGAGGTGTTACAGATTGGCATCAGAGCTATAGTTATAGAGAACCAAATGTTTTTAAAACATTGGACTATAACTACGTTTTCAAAACGAACCAACTTTACACCATACCACGTTACGCCCTCCGTGCCTGCAGATTTCATAACATCATGTTTAGAGTATTGCTTAACAGGATTATTACATAGTAACTTTTATATACTTGGCAATATTAATTACTTACAATTACTATATACGGAGTTATTACAGTACCATGTCTTCAGTGTCTTACCTTAGTACCCCATCATCGGACATGGAGTCTGAGGATACCTTATCATCTATCACATCACCCATAGTTTCTAGCACGTTGACCTCGCAAGAGGATACGACTACCCGTAGTTCCGGTTATACCACCTTAATCACACCCACCGTCGGTCAGACCCGACTACTTGTTTAACCTACTTACCCATTCCTACCCATTCGCACAGCACCAACGGGAGCCGACTCCTAAGGCGGATGTACCCCCCAAAACCAGGCCCGCATAGCAGATTCCGGTGATTTGTCTTCATCATCATTACCATTCCTCCCCAGGTTTTGCCCCTCCAGCCCGAGCCTTCGAGACTGGAGAAAGAGCTCCAGGACCGCAGCTACCCGCACACCGACTTCCTCCATCATCATGACGCGACTGGAGCATCATAAAGAGTAGTTTGTTACGCCTCTGAGCATCGTTGACATAGCATCACTCGACCGCCTCGAGACGGTCAACATACATGACCTCGTATCCGAGAGGATGGATCTACAAGGTGGTCTTACAAGGATTCAGACAGAGATGTTTGAGACACGATCCCATATGACGGTCTTACCGTGGAAGAGACGGAGACGGATTGAAGAAGTTCAACAAAACATGCCGCAGAGCCGTTACGTTAGAGAACCTCATCGAGGACATGCAGGTGAGACAACAGAGACGTCTAGAACAGATCATAGAGCTGAAGAGACACATGGACGAGATATCCAGTAGTTAGACATACATTACATCAGTTATAGTTTTGAGGCATCTTAGCCCACCGCATGAGGCATTCATAAAGGACCTTGTATCGTTACGTTTTGTAAAAACAACTGAACAAGTTCTTAATGCATGTGGTTGGATTGGATTTACTATATATTGATGTTGATTTATGTGGCCATGGTTACCCATGTGTATTGTGATTAGGCATGTCGTGAGGCTACTTATGAAGGTTACAGTTCTTTGAATGCTATGACTGGGATGTAGTTACACATTCATAATAAAGAATATTTCAAAGGAAAATTGATGAATGTAGAGGAAGTTGCTGAACCACAGCCTTTGTAGATGATGAATCAGTTTGTTCCTTGGCAAGCATTTACCAAGAGTTGATCATTTGTTTACGATAGTACCCAAACATGTCATGATTTTGTGATTTCACATTGTGACCTTATTGTTAGGACTAGTATACAATTACCTTGTTACTCGAATTCTTCTAACATGGTCATTATATGGAATCTAAATTTGTGTTTTCTTGTGGCATTAATAGACTTATGGCTCGCACAAGGAAAGAAACTGCCACTCCCGCAACCGCTATGACCCCTGAAGCTATCCAGAGAATGATAGCTTATAATGTCGTAGCAGCTCTTGATACTCAAGCGGCTACCATAGCCCGCTCAAGTAGTAACAATCAAGCGACAGCTGAAAGCGAGGCATCTGCATCTCGCAAGTGTATCTATAAAGATTTCATGAATAGCCAGCCAACTTACTTCAAAGGTTCAGAAGGAGTGACCGAATTAGCTCAGTGGTTTGAGCGTACAGAGATGGTATTCATGAGAAGCAACTGCCCATAAAACAGCAAGGTCACCTTCGCTACAGGGACTTTGCTAGAAGATGCTTTGTCATGGTGGAACGCTACTGCCCAGACCATGGGTATGGAGAGAGCATACCAAATTTCCTGGACCAAACTAAAAACAAAGATGCTGAAGAAGTACTGGCCGCATACAGAAATTAGGAAACTGGAAGAAGAATTCCACCAGTTGGTTGTGAAAGGGAACGACATCAAAACATACAACAGAAGGTTCCAAGAACTGTCGGTACTGTGTCCAACTATGCTGCGGATCTTGAAAGGACATTGGAGAGGTACGTCGAGGGACTGCCTCAAAGCATCGAGGGAAGTGTCACCTCATCGAAACATCAACTATGGAAGAAGCCATCGCAATTGCACAACAATTACTAGAACGGGAAATCAAATGGAGTTCAACCTCCAGAGCCAATGATCATAAGCGAAAGCTAGAGGATCGTGGAACCACCACACATAACAACAACAACTCGAACAAGCGACAAGAGGTCGCCAAGGTCTATACTGTTGGGTCAGGAGAAAAGAAGGTTTATGCAGGGAAGTTGCCCTTGTGTAACCGTTGTAACTACCACCACAACGGGAAGTGTGCTGGGAAGTGTCACAACTGTTAGAAGATAGGACACATGGCCAAAGACTACAGGTCTAAAGCCCTCGCAGGAGCGCAGACAGCACCAGAGAAGAATCGAAGGCCTGAGGTAACCTGCTATGGGTGTGGAAAGAAAGGGCACTATAGGAACGAGTGCCAGGAAACCGTGGATAGCAGAGCTTGAACGTAATATCAAAAAGTCGACTGCCCTATATGTCGAGACCTAAGTTTAAATTCTCTTAAGTTATATTCCTATAGGACTTCATTCGTACCCTTTTGTAAACCTCGTCGTATTGTATGGATTTGGTGTACGTTTATCTTAAGTTGTAAGCTTATTTGACTCGCAACTATCTGCAATCTAATATCAACTAGGTGTATCAATCGTCGCCCTTGCATTCCCTATTTTACTACCATCTAATAAACCACTCTGTTATCACTAAAAATCAATATTTCCCCTCCTTTTAACTAAACCCAGCATTGCATCGTTGGACCTGGATTATACAAAGCCTGATCACGTATGTATAATCCCGGTAGAACCATACTATGCTTAGAATGGTTACCTTTAATTTTTTTTTATCAAAAGTCAAGTTTTCAATTTTCACTTTCGAGAACTCAAGAACACTCATGTAGGAATACATAAAAATAGTGCAACATATGGACATTTACGTAAGTAAGCACCGTTACCAAGTAGATTTCTACACCACCTTACTGTATAAATTCAGCTTCACCCCACGTTACTTTCTTTAATCCAAGATGACAAGCTGCACCGCTAACCATTGTAGGGTAACTTATCAACAAACGTAGCCACCAAAAACGATGTCCTTAATGAGTACAACCTTAAGACCTACCTACGGAAAACCTAAACATAAGGGAATATGTCCTTAGTCACAATAATCACAAGAACGCACCTAGCTGGATAAGTAGCACTAGATACGCAAAGTTTTAGAGCGTAATTACTTTAACCTTGCACATCGACTATTCGCCAGCATCTTTTCAACGGATAACACAGACTGAATCTCGGGACGAGATTCAAAAATAAGGGGTAGGTACTGTAACAATCCGTAAAATTCCCTAGTCATTAGTATACGTTAATCTAATATTAACACATCATTACTGTTCTCTTAACCATTTTTACGGGCAAATTTGAAATTTTTGTTTATTATGTTTCTATAATTCAAATGTTGTTACATTATTCATGATATTATGGAACGAGCTCACACACGTGTCACGAAAATCCAAAACACAATAACTAACTAAACGGACCCTTAATTATACTTTAGCCTATTACTATTCATGGGCCAACATCAAATTAAGCCCATTTTCATTTCCTTTCTTATATTTCTAAGATCGACTGAAACCACTTTACTTCGCCCGGATTCCTCTCAATTTCCACGCACAAGATACCCGACATTTTACTCATCTCGAATCCTCACCCACCAAAGAATCATGATGTCGACTTTCATTTTCTATTACGAACGTATGATACGCGAACAAGAGCCAAAGTAAATCACCCTCAACTCGATTTCAAGTCCACCTATTTTTACCCATTTTATCAAAAACAATCTAAACTAATTTTTCCTTAGCTCATTTACTTTTCTATGATGGATTATGGATTTAGAAACTTGATACTCACATTCTCCATATCTTGGTCACGTAAAATGTTGCTTGAGACTTTTTTTTAACATTGTCGAATACATATATGTTCCCACTTGAATTATAAACCGAAACACACTTAATATGCATAACCACTTGACCTCAAATGATATCTAATCCTACCTAAGACCTGCCATATTCAAATATATCCCTTCCCAACTTGCACCAATTTGCCTATAAAATATAATAGAATCGATAGCATGCATGCATATGTTATAGGCACATATCACAATTCATATGAACAACTTGATCTAAAAATCCTATCCTATCTGACAATCAAATAAAACTCCATCATGGCTCCACTTGTTACTTTAAAAACAATATATAATAGAACTTGGCTTGCATGCATGCATATATATATATATATATATATATATATATATATATATATATATATATATATATATATATATATATATATATATATATATATAACCATATGTACATACATATATTCACATTTTTTTCACTCAAATAATTTCAAGTAAACCTCCTTAACCGAGAGCCTCAAGGACAGAAGCTATTCCTAATCCATTCGAGTCTATTTCCAGTCGAAACCTTTGCATTTGAAACCCTTGTGATCGATCCTAACAAGTTACACGAGTTCCTTTCGATCTCTAGTCCGTAATCAAGCTTAACTCACCACCCTTTGAGGTGTGGTAAGCCTTTCGAATCCTTTCCCAATTCATCTTTGACCGGATTTTAACACACTCCTTGTGTTAGATGGATACTTTGAATAATGTTAACTAGCACGCGGAATTTACAAGCAAACACTTAGAAGATTTTGTATGTATGTATGAAACAGTAACTATGAATGAAACAAATTACTTCAACGATTCAATATTATTAATTCAATAATACGAATGATCTTCTATCACTAGGGTTTACAACCTTGAATCTTAACAAAACATTACGTATTCTCTCTTTTTTTTTCTTTGACCTAGGCAATCCTTTTATAGACCAAGGATTCCTGTACAAGATAACTATAATATATTGTAACAAACTGCAAAAATTCCTATAATTAACAACGGTTAATTATATATTAATCTCTGTCATTATTTTAATCACCATTTTTACGGAGAAATTTGAATTTTTTCTTATTATCTTATTTGGTTGTGATTACGATATCACAAAATTCACCAAATGACGGAACGAGTTCAACGTGTATGACGAAACTTAAATAATTCACTAAGTTAATTATGCTTAATTAAATCTAATCGGGTTAGAAATCTCAACAGCCCAACTTAATCCTCGAAGTACTATTCATTCAGCCCAACTCTAAAGCTCAAAATCATTTAATGATTTTATGTGATATCGACTAGAATACCTCTCCAAAAAGTCTCTCGTTCGTTCCATTCTTAAACACGACATCCATATATTTTTGTACCATCTCATTTCTCACCTAGTCAACTATAAGTGTGTCGAGTTTCAGAATTATATGTCGAGTATTGATATGGTTTTGAAAGGCAAAGCTTTCGATCAAAACTAACCCAACTCGACATGAATGAAAATCAAAAACTAAACCGTTTTGACTCCGGTTTGTTCCTACATGATCCTAATATTATTTCTAGCATAGTTCCATGTTAATAAACATGTTTCATCATCAAATATCAAGTGCTACACGATTTTTCCAAATCGTGTATGCCTTAAAAATGCTAGTCGACATATCCATGAGTCACCAAGACATATACCATATTTTAAGCTCTCACATATAATATTCTAGAGTCCTAGGATGGCAATGAAGTCTCACAATTACTGACAATGTAGAGTTACTAGTGTTTGTGAATTATTGGCCATTACGTGTTCTAAAAACGTCTCCTATATCTATTTCTCACTCACCACCTTTCTTCATACATTAAATATCATTCTCAAAACTCTCTTTCACCTCCAAAAATAATTAGAGAAGCCAGGAGAAATCCATTCATGCGTTTGGAAGTTTAACAAGAGCATCGGGTTAAAAGTATAAATCGTATACTTTGTTATATCGAACGTGGTTTATTTACTTTGGGTTCTATTCGTATCCCTCAGCCTCTATCATCCTTAGAAGCGTTGTAAGTCATCTCTAACCAAGTTCCAATTTGCCTCGTTCATATTTTCTTTCCCATGCATCGTTCTAGATCATATTCGAACGTATATATATGTTATATTTATTTACGTATACATATTCGTTTAGTACACAAAAGTGGCGAGCCTCCATCTTGGAAGGCATAGGAGTCACCATGCACCCTCCTTTCACTTTCATTCTCACATATCATGCATCGTTCGAATTTATTTTGGATCATGTTCATATCGTATAAAAACTGTTACAACACTTAGAATTATTTTCAACTCTTTTTCTTATATTCACATCCCATGACGCCTAGAAAACGACCTTTTATCTTGGAAATGGACTTAACGAGCGTACTATATCTTTACATAACCTGTTAGACCACCTAGCTAGCTACCACTTTCGTTTATATATCTTGTAAAAATTATCTAGTCTCGACACTCTAAATTTGCCAAAGTGAATTGCACAAAACAAATTATGAAACAAACTCTAAATAGTGATGTGGGCTTTTCAGCCCGTTAAGCTCTTTTTAAGCAAATAAACTAAGCTAGCTTATCTAGGCTTTTGTATATGAATTTAGAACATGAAAAATGATATTTTTGATGAGCTCAACTCGTCTCACGATGTACGGTTTTTAAAACGTTAACGGGCCACTAAATGAATCGTTAAAAGCCCATTAGAAGAAAAATAAGCTATAGACCATATAAGCTGTTAAAATAAGCTCTATTTAACTTAAATAAGCCTCGGAAAATTTAATATAATTTTTCCCATGATTTTTGGACTTTTGGACTAAAAATGTAACGCGAATTCACCTAGAGGGACTAAAACTGTCAAACGTGTAAAACAAGGACTGAACGTGTAAAAAACAGAATCATTAGGGTATAAAATGATTTATTATCATATTCCAAGCTCTAAATGATATATTGGACAAAGTAGTGGACCAAAAATGTAAATTATATTAATAAAGGACTAACGGTGTAACGCTAACGCCGATAGGCTAAAAGTTTTAAAAACTGGAAAAGGACAAGGACCAACATATTATATTTGACATTCTTATTTTATTTTCCATTTTACGTTATCCCATCACGTCATGTGCATTTTTGTATAATTCGTTTATTTAATAGTTAACGTTCGTTATATTTATATAAAACGTTTTAAACGATTTAACTTAACGATTCGTTTCCCCACTTTCGAGGAAACGATTTTATTGGTTTCAAAGACCTAAAAACAAGATAATATTATGAAATATATTACTTTTAAACTTTAGGCATTTTAAGCATATCATATTCTCACTCTAACGATCAAATCGTTATTCGTTCTCGTTATCAATTCCACCGTTCGTATTTGGTCAGATTCTTAGACCTTCTTTATATTCAGGTCACGTATTGAAGATGTTTCCGTAATTGTTCCCATAATCTTATTTGACTTCCTAATTCCAACTTGTCAGATACGCTCGAGGTGAGTCATAGCCCCATTTTTATACTTGTTTTATAAATACTCTTTGGGGGAGATACATGCTAAATGACATACTTTTAATTGTATAAGTACATTGAGAAATTAACATGATTTACTTGGAAATATAACTTCTGCTTATATGTTTTGAAATACTCCTTGGGAGAAATAGATGTTTGTTTTACTAGCAAATGGTTTGCTTAGGCTTAAATTCTGAACTCAGAAGATAGTATGTTCAAACTGCTTGTGGTAGCGCGATATTTGTTTTTAAGATAAACATTCAAGTAACATTGTGAAGGTACAGATCATTGTTATATATCATTTCAATAATTCATTGGGGATACTTGCTAGAAAAGAGCATAAGTACTTTAAGGTTCATCGTTACCTTGTATTTATTATGGTTATTACTTCGCTTTTGAAATCATTGACTTGAACTGTTTATCAAAACTTGAAACTTATTTCGAATATCATTTCATCTTTGAAATTATTGAAACTGATTGTTTACTCATTCTTATACATAAATCAAATATCGCCGTATATTCTTGAATTCGTTGAAATAAATGGTTTTCCATTAAACTCTATGAACTTACCAACCTTTCTGTTGACACTTTTTAGCATGTTTATCTCAGGTAATTAACGGAGCAGGACAAGACACGGAGCGGGCATTATGTACTCTGATAGATTAAATGGTGTAAAAATCAAATATGTCATTCTTTCTAAAATATCAAACCCTTTCATGGGATTTACAAATCAGATATTTCACCTTTATATCAAAAGTATTATTTGAATGACAAATAGCTTTCAAAACGCCTTTTTCGAGCCGTTTTCTATAATTATGACTTCGATCCTCACCGTAACACCCTAATTAGTCTTCCACTGTTATTTCATAAATTAGGGGGTGTTACATCTATACCAATAGGATATACTCAAAATCCTTTCTATAATTATCTACTACACGTTTACAAAAATCATAAGCAGTACTAACTTTCTAGTGCAACCGTACCAACTGACTTTGTACTGTCAGTGTTGTCTTCAATCGCTTCAGCAGTACCAACTTATATACTAACAGTTCCAACTGTTAACCTTAATTCCCAACAATCCTCCCCTAAACTTATGATTTCTGTGCAAATCACTAAGTTTATTCGAATTAAGCTTCATCTCCTATGATGGGGGGATTCTTCCAAACATCTATCATGTCAATCTTTTTGTCTGGGCTTTCCTCTGTTCTGCAAGATCAAACATTCTTCTAATCAACACATTTGCCATCTCTGAATCAGCTTCAACTTCCAATGTTGAACATACTAAAGTAACCAATACAACTGTTCTGAGTGGGTAATCTTTCTCAACCAACATGTAGATCTCCAAACCATCTTTAGTAGATATTCTATGAACACCACATGTATCAAATAATTTCCAAGTGACATCCTTGAATTGTGCTTGAAACCTCCACATTGATTCTCCACCATCAGGTTCATAAATCCTCTTCAATTGAACCCATAGTTCTTTGTCTTTGTCTTCAAGTGGATCTTCAATTCTGAATTTTTCTTTTACCAATTTCCACAATTGATTAAGATCTTCCCTGTCAAAACCTTTGAGTAAATCTTCAAACAGCTTGTATCTTTCAGTAATTCCACCAACTCTCATAATCTTCCACCCTTTCATCCTACCTTCTTTGAATACTTCCCAGCCAATAATGGGGTGTTTTACTTGCAAAGGCTTGATGTTTGTGGATTCAGGGTCTATCACCATCATGCTCTTGAGTTGTTCATCTGTCAATCCTTCAGCTCCCTTCTTTTGTTTCTTTGCTGCATCAGATTCTAACAAATCTGCATCTCTTTTCCTTCCTTTTGTGGTATCCCTTGCAATTGGTGTGTTCAGTCTTGCATAAGCTTCATAATAAGCTTTTTCAATTTCAACATCTGATCTTCCTGTAAAGTAACTCATCATCCAGTTTGCTTGATTCTTCAAGTAACTCTTCATAAAGCTGGTCTGTTCTTTCTTTGTAGGCATCTTTGTCTTGTAACCTTTCTTTTGCCTATCTCACTACAAAAAAACAGGCTTTCAGAGACTGGATTTATAGGGACTGATATATCAGTCGCTGATACATAGCATCGGTAGCTGAAACATCAGTTACTGATACTTTTAAGGACTGACCATTTATTGACTGATTGCGGCGACTAAAAATCAGTCCTCGATTCAGTGACCCCATATCTGAGACTAAATTTCAGTTACTAATATGCATGTACGGGAAAAAAATTTGGAGGCAAATTTGTTAGTGAATGAATAAGGGTGACAATTCAGTCCCTAGTACATGTACATCATATGTAAGACTAAATTTCAGTTACAAATATATTTGCGCAATAAAAAATTTTGGCGGAAAATTTGTTAGTGACTGAATTATAGTCACAGTTCGGTCCCTAATACATGGAGATCATGGCTAAGACTAAGTTTCAGTTACAAATATGTCTACACAATAAAAAGATTTGGAGGGAAATTTTTTAGTGACTGAATTTCAGTCACAACCGTCCCTATTACATGGACATCGTACATAAGACTAAAATTCAGTTACAAATATGTTTGCGCATTAAAAAAAAGTTTGGAGGGAAATTTGTTAGTGACTGCATTTGAATCACAACTCAGTCCCTAAAACATGGACATCATAGCTAAGACTAAAATGTATAAAAATAGATTAAAACGGACTAAAACATTTAAAACGGACGAAAACTTATATAAACGGACGAAAACATTTAACGGACGAAAACATAAAAAACGGACGAAAACCTATAAAAATGGACGTAAACGTAAAAAAATGGACTAAAATGGATGAAAACGTATAAAAACTTTAAAATATAACAGACAGGGGTGCATCCCTTTTAAAGAAATGACTATTACGTTCATAACATCTTCAGACGTTCATAACATCTTTAGTATTCACCGATGGCTTTCATTTTGAGTGTTGACAATTTAAGACGTGTAATCGGGATAATGACATCTATCAGTTGGGAATTAAATATTCTGAAGATTAGAGTATTAGAAATTACTCTAAGTCAAGGTACTGCTCGTACATCAAAGTACTGCTAGTACATCAAGGTACTGCTAGTTCATGATCAAAGTACTGCTGCTTCATCAAAGTACTGCTGATCAGTGACTCATAGGATAAGATCGAAAAGATATTTATTGTATTTTGGTCAAACATATACGGTAGATAATATCTTACTCCATGTGCTTAGTTAACAAGTTGTATACATAGATACATGTTGTATCTTATGTACTGACACCAATATGAATAAGTTAACCAAGTAAGTCGGTCAAGACTTTTAGCAAATTTGTAAAGATCTCTTGCAACTATAAAAGAGATCTTAGACTTAGATATTAAAAACTAGACACAATAGAACACACATGCACATGCATAACTGTTAGAACAAGAACAAAAACAATATCACAAGTCTAAAACATAAGATTCAAGGTTTTGTAACCCTAGTGAAAAACTCAAGATCACTCGTATTATTTGGAATAATATTGAATCGTTTAGTGAAATACTTTCTTTGTTCATTGTTAAGTAACAAACATAATTCTTCCATTTCCATAACATACATAACCTTCTAAGTGTGATTAAGTAAATTCCGCGTGCTTAATCATATTAAGTCAATATATCTCATACACAAAGACACAAGGTTTAACCACCTTAACCGTGTATACACTAGATCCTCACAGTTGGTATCAGAGCTTAGAGGTTGATATATTTGAATTAGAAGAAACAGAAATGGAAGCACATGATGTTCAAACAAATGTTGCTGCAAAGTTGCCCATAATCAAACCCAATGAGTTTGAGTTATGGAGGATGAGAATTGAGCAATATTTCATGGTCCAAGATTATACTCTTTGGGATATAATTATATATGGTGATTCCTTTTCACCAAGCTACTCAGAGGTTGTTCTAGAAGGTAAAACAAGTAGAAAAAGAAATACTGGACCAGTGTCAAATGAAGAAAAGATACTGAAGAGAAATGATCAGAAAGCAAGAAATTTATTGCTTATGACCATTCCTAGTGAGCAGATGCTATCATTTAACAAGTATCTTGATGCAAAAACTCTTTTTGAAGAGATTTGTGCATATTTTGGTGGTAATGAAACTACCAAAAAGACACAGAAGACATTACTAAAGCAACAATTTGAAAACTTTACTGCTTTTAGTAATGAGTCTCTTGATAAGCTATTCTCAAGATTACATAAGCTTGTCAGTCAGTTAGCTGTGTTGGGTGTTGAGACAGAGAAGGAAGATCTCAACATGAAGTTTTTAAGAAGTCTACCTGATGAGTTCCATACTCATGTTATTGTCTGGATGAACAAACCAGACATTGAAACCATGAAGCTCAATGATTTGTACAACAACTTCAAAATTGTTGAACAAAGTCTAAAGAAATCTGGTCATTATGGTACTAGTTCTGGAAACGTGGCACTCTTGTCAGTTCCTAGTATTAGTAAGAATGAAGAGGTAGATGAAGGTGAAAGTGCTCCTTCCACAAGTTCTCACAAGGATGTTGCTGGTCTTGGAGATTCAACATTCTATGCTTTCATTACCAGTCAATCTAATGGCTCTCCTCTCAACCATGAAGACCTTGAGCAGGTAGATGGTGATGATTTGGAAGCTATGGATATTAAATGGCAGGTTGCTTTGCTTAGCATGAGGGCTAAGAAGTATTGGCAAAGAACTGGGAAGCAGATTACCATAAATGGTAATGATACTGCTGGGTTTGATAAGAAGAAAGTGGAGTGTTTCAACTGTCATAGGTTAGGACACTTTGCTAAGGAGTGTAGAAGCCCAAGAAAGCAGGAGAATAGAAACACATGGTATAAGCAAGATAGGAAAAAGGAAGTTACTGTTGAAGAGCCAAAGGCTATGTTGGCTATTGATGGTATTGGTTATGATTGGAGCTCTATGGCTATTGAAGAGGATGCACCACCTAATGCTGCTCTTTTGGCCAATGAATTTGCTCTAATGGCTCATTCTGATTCAGAGGTAAACAATATTACATCTTGTACTGAATCATGTCCTAATCTTAAAGCTTATGAAGACCTTAATAAGAGATTTGAAGCTCATAAACAAGAGCTGCTTGATTCTTTGTTTAATTTGGCTAATCATAAAAGAGGTCTAGGTGTTTTGGAAAAACAAGTTTTACATTTTAAAAATAATGAAATTCATTTTGCTGATGACATCAATATACTAAAAAATGACATTAAGATCAGAGATGAGTGTATTGTTGAGCTGAATGAATCATTAGCTAAACATAAGAATGAAAGAGAAAATGTAAAGGTTTCTGTGGATGTTTTAGCACATTCCTCAGAAGGATTCAATAAGCTTTGGGAAGCCCAAGTTATTGATAAGGTCAATTCTGGTGTTGGATTTAAGTCTGTACCCCCACCATACAGAGGTGTTCATTCACCTCCAGGTATTGATTTAGCACACACAGGGTTACCTGAGTTTCAAGAACCAATCATGGAATATGGTTCTAAGGTCACTAAATCTCCAAAGATAGAAAAGGTAAGTAAAAGTTTAGATAAAACTTTATCTTATCAGGACAAGGTGTCCTTTGTTAAGAAAGGAGATGCTATAGTTGTTGAAGATTGCACAACTGATAGTGATAGTGAAGAAGAACAGGTTATGTCTAAACCTGTATTGGTTAAGAAAGTAGGAACAAGTCTTCCTAAGATAGTCAATCACAACACTAACAGGCCTAAGTCAATTGGTAAAGGTACTGTTAGGAAACCAGTTAGATATTGTGAACAATATAGAACTACAAACAAGCCCAGAGGTAACCAAAGGAATTGGAACAACCTCAAGTCTAACCAATTAGGTGATGACTTTGCATTTTATAATAAAGCTTGTTATACATGTGGTAGTTTTGACCATCTTGCAGCTTTCTGCAACCAAAGGGTAACTGGGTATGAATACAATAGGGTGAATTACAAAAGGCAAACTCCTCAAACTCTTTTTCACTCTAATACTCATAGATCTAAACCCAGAACAGTCTCAAACAAGTCTGGACTCAAAGGTCCTGATAGACAAAAAGGTTCTGTTAACAAAGTACTGCCAGTTAAATTTCAAAGTACTGGTAAATCTAAAAGTACTGTTAGACCTTTGATGACTGTTAACCCAAAATCAACAGCTAAGGATGCAAAAACAACTTTCAAACATGCATCTAAAACTGTTCTAAGGCCCATTCAATCAAAAGCAGTGGTCCACAAACAAATTTGGAGACCAAAGGGTGTGACTTCAAAGTTAGCAGACTCTGCTGAACATGTTACTCACTCTGCTGCTAAGGGTAATAGGGCAAATGCTGTTAAGGCCTCAGCATGTTGGATTCAAAAATCCAATGTTGCATCAACAGTTCTTAAAAGATTAAACTATATTGATGCAAGAGGCAGATTCAAGTCAGTAATGGCTTGGATCCCCAAAGAAAACTAACTTTCTTATTTATGTGCAGGGACATTCTATTGATCATCAAGATCAAGGATACTCAGATAGTGGATGTTCCAATCACATGACAGGCAACATGTCTTATCTTTCAGATTTTCAAGAATTCAATGGAGGATATGTTACCTTTGGAGGTGGTTTTCGTGGCAAAATTTCTGGTAAAGGTACTATTAAAACCGGAAATTTAGATTTTGAAAATGTGTACTATGTACAAGAGTTAAAGTATAATCTTTTTAATGTTTCACAAATGTGTGACAAAAAGAATAATGTCCTTTTTACTGACACTGAATGTCTTGTTCTATCTAAGGATTTTAAAATGCCTGATGAAAATCAAGTACTTCTTAGAATTCCTAGAAAGGCCAACATGTATAGTGTTGATATGAAGAACATCATTCCTAAAAAGGATTTAACTTGTCTTGTATCAAAGGCCACATTGGATGAATCAATGTTATGGCATAGAAGGCTTGGTCATATTAACTTCAAAACCATAAATAAAATTGTTAAGAATGGTTTGGTAAGAGGTTTACCTCACAAAAGATTTGAAAATGATCAAACATGCATTGCTTGTCTAAAAGGCAAACAACACAAAGCCACTTGTAAGCCCAAAATTTTTAACTCTATCAATCAGTCATTGTTTATGCTGCATATGGACTTATTTGGACCAGTTTCAGTAAGGAGTATACAACATAAAAAATATTGTCTTGTTATAACTGATGACTATAGCAGATTTACATGGGTTTTCTTTTTAGCCACTAAGGATGAGACATCAAGCATTCTTAAGGAATTCATTACACTGATAGAAAACCAAGTAAGCAAGAAAGTCAAAGTCATTAGGAGTGATAATGGGACAGAGTTTAGAAATAGAGTTATGGATGATTTCTGCAAAGAAAAAGGTATTAGGAGAGAATATAGTGTTGCTAGAACACCACAACAGAATGGAGTGGTTGAAAGAAAGAATAGAACACTAATTGAAGCTGCTAGAACAATGTTAGCTGATTCTAAGCTACCTATAATCTTTTGGGCAGAGGCAATTAACACTGCTTGCTATGTTCAAAATAGAGTTTTAGTTGTGCAGCCTCACAATAAGACATCATATGAACTCTTTAATGGTAGAACTCCTGCAATAGGATTTCTTAGACCTTTTGGATGTCATGTGACAATTCTCAATACCTTAGACCATTTAGGAAAATTCGATGGTAAAGCAGATGAAGGTTTCTTAGTTGGATATTCTCTTGTTAGCAAAGCTTTTAGAGTTTACAACTTAAGAACTGAGAAAGTTCAAGAAGAACTACATGTGGAGTTTCAGGAAAACAAATCCAATGTAGTAGGTCAAGGACCAAAATGGATATTTGATCTTGATTATCTAACAAACTCTATGAATTATTTACCTGTTGTTGCAGAAACTAATAATTTTTCAGGTTCACAAGCAACAAATGAGGTGGAGTTAGATAAAGATCAATCTGATGTCATTATGCCATTGTGGTCAAGTACCAGTGTGGATTTAGCTTCAAACAATGATGAATCTTCTTCTGATAAAGCAAAAGAGGATGTTGAGGCTCAAAGAAAAGATGTTGGAACAGAGGAACAACTCAATATGTTGAATATTGAAAGTACTGCTGAGACAGAGCAAGGTACTGTGAGTACTTCTCAAGGTACTGGTGGTTCATTTGAAGGAACTGTTAGTTCAGCTGAAGGTCCTGCTGGTCCTTCACACTCAAAAGATGCAGAGTTCCAAGAAGATGAAGTGGATTTGACTAATCTTACACCATCTTATCATGTTCCCACTACCCCACACACAAGAATTCACAAAGTTCATTCCCTAGATAATGTGATTGGAGATGTACAATCTGGTGTGAAGACAAGAAGACAACTAGTCTCTTCAGACCAACAAGGGATTCTTGATGCCCTTTATGCTTCAAAACAACATGAACTTTCAAACTCATGTTTATTTGTATGTTTTCTCTCTCAAAAGGAACCAAAGAATATTCTTACAGCCCTAGATGATTCAAGCTGGGTAGAGGCTATGCAAGAAGAGCTTCTTCAGTTCAAGATTCAAAAGGTTTGGGTGCTAGCTGATTTACCTACAGGTGAGAAGCTAATTGGCACTAGATGGGTTTTTAAGAACAAAAGGGATGACAGAGGAATTGTGATCAAGAATAAGGCTAGATTAGTAGCACAAGGGTACACACAAGAAGAAGGAATAGATTATGATGAAGTTTATGCTCCAGTAGCAAGGATTGAGGCAATTAGGCTGTTTCTAGCTTATGCTTCATTTTTAGGCTTCACAGTCTACCAAATGGATGTCAAAAGCGCATTTTTATATGGTGAAATTGAAAGAGAGGTGTATGTTTCACAACCTCCTGGTTTCATTGATCCATTACATCCAAACAAAGTGTACAGAGTAGTGAAAGCTCTCTATGGCCTTCATCAGGCACCAAGAGCTTGGTATGCAACACTTGCTTCCTATTTATTAGAAAATGGATTTCAAAGAGGAAAGATTGATCAGACACTTTTCATCAAACAGCACAAGAAGGATCTTCTGTTAGTGCAGGTGTATGTGGATGACATTATCTTTGGATCTACAAGGAAGGAAATGTGTTTAGAATTTGAGAAGCTTATGAAAGATAAGTTTCAAATGAGTTCTATGGGAGAACTTACATTCTTTTTGGGTTTGCAAGTTAAGCAATCATCTGAAGGCATATTTATTAGTCAAGACAAATATGTTGCAGAGATACTTAGAAAATTTCAATTTGCTGATTCAAAAATAGCAAGCACACCAATGGACTCAGAGAAGCACCTTCTGAAAGATGAAGATGGAGAAAATGTAGATGTACACAATTACAGATCTATGATAGGCTCTTTGATGTATCTTACATCATCTAGACCTGATATCATGTTTCCTGTTTGTGTCTGTGCAAGATTTCAAGTTACTCCAAAGGTTTCTCATTTAACTGCAGTCAAGAGAATTTTTAGATATCTTAAAGGTCAACCAAGGTTGGGTATATGGTATTCTAGAGAATCTCCTTTTGATTTGGTAGCATATTCAGATAGTGATTATGCTGGTGCTAGCTTGGACAGAAAGTCAACAACTGGAGGATGTCAATTCCTTGGGTGTAGACTTGTCTCATGGCAGTGTAAGAAGCAAACAAGTGTGGCAAATTCAACAACTGAAGCTGAATATATAGCTGCTGCAAGTTGCTCTAGTCAAGTTCTATGGCTTCAAAACCAACTTCTTGATTATGGGTACAATTTCTTAAACACTGTTATTTATATTGATAATAGTAGTACAATTTGTATTATTAAAAATCCGGTACAACACTCTAAAACAAAACACATTGAAATTAGGCATCACTTTATAAGAGATTGCAATGAGAAAAGATTAATTCAAGTTCTTAAAATTGCTTCAGAGCATAATTTTGCAGATCTGTTAACAAAAGCTTTTGATGTTTCAAGATTTCAGTACTTAATAGCAAGTATTGGAATGCTTAATCTTTAAATTTTCAATATGATGTGTTTTTGTACATAAATTTTTGAAAGTACTGCTGGATTTATAAGGTACTGCTATATCAAAATTTGAATTGTGTTATTCATATAGTTGGTTTTATGATTAATCTAATGCAAGACAAGTACTTTGTACATTGTTCTTTTGGTTTTAGACTAACTATTTCAGGTATGAATATGTGAACACAAAGGATATTTCAAGTGAAATGGGAACAGCAGAATGCCTATCAAATTGCTGACCATAATAGATTTATGATGGACTGAGTTTAGGAATTAAACCTCCTTAAAACTTCTTTCTTGAAATCTAGTTATGATATTTCACATTGAATTGATGACTTAGTTGATCAGATAGTAACTGATACAACTCACTTTCTATCATTTTATACTTTCAAGTATAATGAGTTAGTCTAAGGACATCTGATAGAAATAACAGCTAGTAAAAGTGAATCTAACACTTGTGTTGGAGGTAACAATTGCTATGAGCTGGAAACCCTGTCAAGAAAATCTTTTGAATAGATTTATCTTTTCACAGGCAGTTAGTGATAACTGAAATACATTGGTTCTCACACAACCAGAGGTTATTTTTAAACCGAAATTTTGATTAGGTGTCTGTTACACACTTGATTCTTTCAAAATGGTTGAATGTAGTATGATTTTTCAATTCTAAAATCATGAACATACTACTAAGTTAAATGATTTCTTAAAAGGATTTTTCAAGGATTCAGAAAAACCATTCATTAATGGATTATGAATCAAAATGTCCACTGATTCACCTCTCATAGGAGTTAACACACCTAGAAGTGATGAGGACAGCAACTTAAACTCTTAAGGAATTGATGGCTTCATGTACAATATTGTCTGAAAACAAGTTCAAACTGATAGATCAGGTGATATGAAGAGAAGTTCTTTAGTACATAGTGAGATCTTCCAAACAAGGGGAGGAAACAAAAGTTATTTGCTTCAGGGGAGGAAATAATTTCCCAGAAAAGGAAGAATAAACCAATATATGGAAGGAGAAGACAAGAGCATACAAGATGATGTAGAAGTTGAAAATGATTAGAACAGATCAAATATCTAGAAGGGATGAAGCATTCCTAAAGGAGAAAGTTCTATCTAGATCAAACAAAGAAAAGTTTCAATTTCACTTTAAAGACATGCTGGTTAGATGATTTCACTTGTTGAAACAAGCATCCAAGATACACAGCATCATTGCCTCTTACAATTCCTCCATCCAAGGAAATTGCACCATCTTTTGGTACAATGTTTTGATATTTGCTGAAGTCAAAGAAGAACAAAGCAGATGAGTTCAGAATAGAAGAATGTTCAGATTCAAGAAGTGTTTGAAAGATCTTCACAAGTCCTCATTTAATTCAGAAAAACATGTTTGAATTAATTCACATGTTTAGGGGAGGATTGTTGGGAATTAAATATTCTGAAGATTAGAGTATTAGAACTTACTCTAAGTCAAGGTACTGCTCGTACATCAAAGTACTGCTAGTACATCAAGGTACTGCTAGTTCATGATCAAAGTACTGCTGCTTCATCAAAGTACTGCTGATCAGTGACTCATAGGATAAGATCGAAAAGATATTTATTGTATTTTGGTCAAACATATACGGTAGATAATATCTTACTCCATGTGCTTAGTTAACAAGTTGTATACATAGATACATGTTGTATCTTATGTACTGACACCAATATGAATAAGTTAACCAAGTAAGTCGGTCAAGACTTTTAGCAAATTTGTAAAGATCTCTTGCAACTATAAAAGAGATCTTAGACTTAGATATTAAAAACTAGACACAATAGAACACACATGCACATGCATAACTGTTAGAACAAGAACAAAAACAATATCACAAGTCTAAAACATAAGATTCAAGGTTTTGTAACCCTAGTGAAAAACTCAAGATCACTCGTATTATTTGGAATAATATTGAATCGTTTAGTGAAATACTTTCTTTGTTCATTGTTAAGTAACAAACATAATTCTTCCATTTCCATAACATACATAACCTTCTAAGTGTGATTAAGTAAATTCCGCGTGCTTAATCATATTAAGTCAATATATCTCATACACAAAGACACAAGGTTTAACCACCTTAACCGTGTATACACAAGATCCTCACAACATCAATCAGTTGCTTCATCGAGCGCGACATCCCTTTTAAAGAAATGACTATTACGTTCTTACCATATATAATAAGTCGTGGTGCCTATGTGTATGACTTGATTTTATCCATAGGATGAGCTTTGGATGTTAAGTAATTTTACATTGGTATTCATATTTTTAGACGCCTCACGTATGCGTGATTAGGGATACACAAATGTCACTAATTGGATAAACGCTTGTTAGACTATTAGGTTAAAGTAGCTAGTTGTAAACACTAAATTAATAAATAGCTAGATGACAACTAGGATTAGTTTGTATCGCAAATGAATCTCAATGATTAGCTGAAAACTTAATGAGTGTAGATTAGTAAATCATTAACACCCTGTTCAAATCATCTATTAATAGACGTACGAGTTATAATTGTATTATATTTAATCTTAAAATAAGTTACTTATGAATTGTCACAATATTTAACTTCAAAATAAAATTATTAAAAAATTATTACCTGTTATAATATCTGGCTAAACCCCATACATTTATGAGTTCTAAAACTAATTGGTTTATAAAATATATAAATTTGATTCCATAATACCTCCAAAGAAAATAAAATTTCCCCCCTCATTTTGAGTTGTCCCGCTCTAAATTTCCCCGAAACTCAAATTATCCCTCCATCCAAACTTATCATCTCACATCTCACATCCACAAAATCATCTTCATTTCCTCTCTTTTGGTTATTTTGTTCTCTCTTTTGGTCTTCAAACAAACAAAATTCGCTTGACCGTCTCCGTTATCGATCATTGCTAGTCACCACCCAAAGTCGTTAGTCACATCCTCACCAGTCAGCCACAAGACCATGGCGATTCATAATCATCACTCCCGATTTTATTTCATATATCCATAAATAAGGTATTGTAACATGTTATATATTTACTTTAATCATCAATTTGAGGTCTTTATGTGTCAATTTCGTGTTTGGGTGATTTTTAGGAATTAGGGTTCATGTAAACCCGAATCTATATGAGTTTGAAACATGCTTTTTGATACAATTGATGCTCACCACAAGGTATTCTCGTGTATATATTCTTGTTAAATGCTTAATTTCCAAGAACATGTATCTTTTTATAGAATTTTTTAGATCTTGTTTTAATAAAGTTTGATAAGGCATAGTTTACATAAAATGGATAAATTTACGGTCACATTTCTTTATTTATTTGTTATAGGTGTTTTCACTACTGTTAGAACAACTGACGTGCGCTAACGACCAACCGGTTCGCACAAACGACCTATGCCTCAAGGTAACTAGCGCTGTTGTTATCTATCTCCTTACGTGTATGTAAAGATGGGAATTGCTTCAATTAAAAAACTAGATAATGGATAACCGTATTAATCCTTGCTATTTATTTCTATATATATATATATATATATATATATATATATATATATATATATATATATTTTATTGTTCAATTATATGTGTTGAGCAGGCAGTGAAAGCAATTCCGCGACCTTGACTTTTGATGGGGTAGACCGGATGAGTGAAAGGTTGGCAGAAGAGGTATACTTTTTTCCGTCTCTGTCTTTTGTGTATGATATACACAATCTGTTAGTCTTACCTTTTAACGATAACAACAAAATAACCAATCACACCGGAGCGGGGTATAGGGGAGGTAAGATGTAGACACTCATGCCCCTAACCGAGAAAGACCTTTGTCGTCTTGCCTTTCAAACAAATACTTTTATATCACAAGTTTTTGGTCATGGTGCAGGTGATGGAAGTTACTAAAAGTTGGCCTGGGGTGTCCAAGATCTCCTTTATAGCACATTCATTAGGTGGTCTGGTTGCAAGATATGCTATTGGGAGACTCTATGAAAATTCTTCTAGTGAAGCTAAAATTGTTGGTCTGCAACCAGTAAATTTCATTACAGTTGCTACTCCACATCTTGGTTCAAGAGGGCATAAGCAGGTAAGCGTAGATACATATCTAAGTAAATCAACTTGATCAAAACCGTCACAATTAATTATTCAACAGTTCTAACATGTTTTACAGGAACTTCTGTTTTATGCATATCTTAACTTTTTGTCATGTGTCCTGCAGCTACCGTTACTTTGTGGTCTTCGTTTCTTGAAAGAAGTGCATCACAAACTGCACACTGGATAGCTGGTAGATCTGGGAAGCATCTCTTCCTCACCGATACTGATGATGGGGAACTTCCGCTCCTAATTCGAATGGTTAACGACTCCAAGGACATTTAGTTCATGTTAGTTTTTTCTTTGTTTTCTCGTGTTTTATTCACGTTTCGCTTTTCTGATAATTTGCATGTTTGTGTATTGTGCAGTTCTGCTTTAGGGTCTTTCAAGCGTCGTGTCGCATATGCTAATGCGAATTATGACCGTATCCTTTTTAAGTTAATTTTATAGACAGTTTATATTATAATCTTTGCAAATGGTACATACCTAAGTTAACCTTGATCAACTATGAAGACATGGTTAGGTGGGAAACACCTTCTATTCGCCGTCAACATGAACTCCCAAAGGTTAGCCTGCTTTATGTGCCAGAATTTTATTACATAATTTTGATTTATCAATCGTACTTTTAGATTGCATACATAACCATTCCACTTTTGTTTCTCTTCTAGTCAAATCTTCTTTCAAAAGATGAGAAGTAACCACACATCGTCTATGTTGAGCCAGATCGACGAGAAGCTGGTGAAGCAGCTCAAAACGGAACGACTTCTTCAGTTTCACCCGAGGAGTTTGAAGGTATATTAGTTTTGCAGGAATACATGTACCTTATTCTGTTTCTGATGAGCATTTTGGTTTATGTTCTCTTCAGCGGCTATGATCAAAGGTCTTACTCAAAAATCTTGCGAGCGTATCGATGTTAGCTTCCAAAAAAGTACACAAAGATATGTTGCACATAGTACCATTCAGGCAAGTTTTCTGATATAAATTAGAAAAAGGTTAGAAGGGTTATAAATTGGAAAATGATTACTGATTGTGTTTTATTCTCTCAACCAGGTGAAGAGCTATTGGATAAATTCAGATGGCGTGGATGATGCGCGTGTGTGTATGCTCTAATTTATACCCACGGTATGTCGTTTTGGTTTTAGCAGTATTCAAGTTTTAAATTTATATTTAGCCGACTTATCAATAACACACACACTTTAACGAGCAGTGTACCCGGTCAATATGAATATAATGGTAAGTAGAGTGTCGATCACTAAGAGTGGAACGTATTATCTAGTTATCCTAATCAGTATTTTAATATCTAAAGTTAGCTATACAACCTAATCTAACGCAAGGGGGTTCAGCCTGAGAGACTGGCACGGTTTGGTTGCAATTAAATAATAAACTAAACTAATAGGCACGAATCAGCGAGTAGCACACACGTACACAGATAAATACTCGAGACAATAAGAAGACCTGTCCTGATAGTTAAGTAGCTTGTCACTTGTTTTATTGCTAGTTTTATGTAAAGTGTATAGTTCGATGCAACGCACCGAGATTAAGTCCTTTCTCGTTGGTTCTAATCTTATCGGCGAGTAAACCCTTAATGATTACTTATGACTATCCTATTTATCTTTCTTCCTACTTTTCTACAGACGATAGAATGCATAGGCGATCTAATAAATAGGCGAAGGCAGAGGCATGGCGACCCGATCAACGCTCAGCTAGGCACAGAGGTTATCAATGCACTAATAAAAGTCACCAAAGACATCAACATATAAACTTTAATTAATGGGAAAGCAGTTTTAAGGGAGTGCAACCTTTCCGTTGTCACATTACACAAGCCACCAATCCTGATGAATTAAAGTTTACTAATACAATAAAACAAAACTACTTAATGAATTGAATACATGCAGGACCTTCTTACAGCTCTTGTATCTTCGTTCAAGGTGTGTCTTGTGCTGCTACTTCGACTGAATTCGTCCTAGGGTTTCTGTCTTTTCGTACTTAGCTAAATGTCGAACCTCCGAAATTCGTCTGGTCTTGGGGTATTTATAGTTTCTGTCTGAGGGTAAGATGCGGCGCATCTAATAAGTAGATGCGGCGCATTGACTTAACTTCGCGTGGGGTTCAAGATTAATATATTCAGGAATATTCGTACACCGCCAGAAGATGCGGCGTAACTCCATTCTTAGATGCGGCGTATGTCTTCTTGTATCTTGGATCGTATCTTGTGAAATCTTGATAGTGATGCGTCGTATGTAATAAGCAAGATGCGGCGTATCTGGAGCAGAATGTCTTGATCTTGTACATTTCAGTAGACTCTTAACTTCATGCTTGTTTTGCTCCATAATTAGTCCAAAATCGCCAAGTTTTACCAAATGCTTGTTTTTACCTGAGAATTACAAAAGTAAACAATTAAGTATCAATTCTCATACATAATATAATAAAACAAGTCAAATAAATAGGATAAATGACGGTAATAAAATGTACTTATTTGAGTTCATCAAATATCCCCCCACTTGAACTTTACTTGTCCCCAAGTAAACCTTAGAATTAATCTTATGAAAATGCATCCTAAAAGATATTAGGATTTATTTTTATATTTAAGCATGTATTCGTTTTATCATAATCACACAACCAAACACTTAACGAATTAGAAGTAAAATAAAATAATTTGATAAAAGCAAATCTAATCGTTTAACTGTCCAGTCGTGACGAATATTCTATCATAAGCTTGGCAAGTATACACATCTCCCCCACTAAAGCCAAGGAATAACAAGTCTAAAGCGGTAAAAAGGGTTTGTAGGCTTAAGGGTTAATCATTCTCCTTAATCTCTATCGATCTCAAATTCCAGAAAAGGCGACAAAATCACAAATACATGATCGAATCCACGAACACGATACTTGCAATTGCTCAAATCCTTAACTCGAATAGGCTAAAGATAGGACCAAGTAATCTTCACCAATAATATTATATCAAAAAGGGCGACAAAATCATAAATACATAGCCGAATCCACGACTACGATACTTAAGATTGCTCAAATCCCTAATCTCAATAAATCAAAGGTTTGGATGAAGAATAATATAGGGTATGGATAATATTTGGGATACAAATTGGTGTAAAATGAAAAATAAACAAAACAAATAAATTAAAATCCTAAGTGTGGTTAATCACTATCCCAACCATCCCATGAATAAGACTCATATCATAGAATAACTCACGCTTTAACACTTGAAACACACGCTTTAGGTAGACACGAATTATACTCAACAAGATCTTAATCAAAGAATAACCTTTAGTTGGCGTTCCCATAACGTTCAACTCCCATTCAATCCATAAATATAATATACAACAACTAGTGGTGATATCGACCACTTAATACAAAACTTTACATAAGTTGGTAAAAACAAACTTCCAACTTTTTCTTTTTCTTTTCTTATTTTTTCGGTTTTTTTTTTTTTTTTTTTTTTTTTTTTTTTTTTTTTTTTTTTTTTTTTTTTTATACTTGAAACATAAACATAGATGTGTAAAATTTCACCACATCACTATAATGATAACTCTGGATAATTTTTCCATACTTTTCATAACTTCAGAAATAACGGTAATAGTGATGAGGCGAAAAGTGTACCGCTTTTAAGGGGTCATTTAAGCCCGAAATCGTATTTATTTGATCAAATATTGCCCTAAATCGTTCCTTTTGTCATTTTAGGTACTTTTGAGGAGAAATCTGGAAAAGGAGGCATTTTGGACGTTTTTGGAGCATTAAAGTGAAGAATACGACAAAGTCTCAAAATCGGCTGAAATTTACCTTTGACGGCGTCAGAATCATCTCTTGACGGCGTCATGCCTTGGCAAGAAAAGTGGGGTGTGAAATTTACTCATGACGGGCCAGTGAGTTAGCATGTGAATTCTGACGGCGTCACGCTTTAACTAAATCAAGGGCGTCACGGCTTAAATCATAAGGGGACGGCGTCACGTTCAGGGTTAGACGGCGTCAAGCCTTGATAAGCCAGAATGGATTTTTGAAGAGCTAAAGAGGGACGGCGTCAAGAAGGTCACCCGGGAACCCTAAAAGCGGCGAGGTGACGGCGTCACAATGCATAAGGTGACGCCGTCAGATCCAAAAATCTATATATAGTTTTCTAATCTTTTGTCATTAGAGAGAGCTTAGTGTGTGGAATTTTGGGATAAAACCCTAGGACGAATTTAGCTACTTTTTCAGGGCTTTTTGCCTTGAGATCTTCCATGTTTCATTGAAAGATAAGTTATCAATTAATCATTCAATATGTCTATGTGTTGTTTGATTCTATCTTATTCTTGTCTTTTGTTTAACATGTTAGGCTAAATTTATCTTGTGTTTGCTTAGATCTAATGAAACCTAGCTATTGATTATTGGTTGTTAGTGTGTTGTTAGTTGTATTGGATGATTGTTTATCTATGTTAGGCTTAAGAAAACTGGCTAACTTCCTATTCGGTAACTTGCTTGAACGTCTTAAGAAACATGAACCAAACGCGTACTAAAGGTTTTTATGGTTGTATTTAATGCACAAGCGAATTCTAGTGATCCCATGTTAGGAGCTTCCTAGCCGGCTCGACATAGGAGTGAAGTAGGAGCTTGTAGAGTTGGGGAAGTAAGTACGCCACCCCACGAATGGTATTAAGGAATACACCCGTCATCCACGCAACTAATACACACTAATTAACCGGTAAAAGATAGTTAGGGAGTAAGGAAATCTAAGTAAACACATTTCTCTACACATAAGTTTCTCACCACATTTCATTTTTGTTATTTTATTTTATTTGCATTCGTAGTAAATTTTGGGTTAGTTGACTAGCAACTAATTCCGCCCACTCCTTCAAACCCGAGATTTTACTTGCTTTCATAAAAACTATAAAAACATAAAAAGAATCTTCCTCAACCCTTAGACCTAATTAGAGTAGCCTTTCATACCTAACGAACACTATTCCCTGTGGAGAACGATCAATCCCCCGTACTTACCACTACACTATACTACATCGGTCAGGTACACTGCCTGGTGGGGTTGTAAGCCTCTTGAGATCCCTCGAGAGGTAAAACCTGTTGTAAGGTTACAAAACCACGCAATCAAGTTTTTGGCGCCGTTGCCGGGGAATAGTTATTGTTTAGGTTGAATTTTTATTTCTATTAGGTCTACTCACTAGATTCCTTTCTAGTGAGATTTTTATTTTATTTTTCTAGGTTTTCTTTAGTCTATCTTATTTCTTTGTGTGTTTGTTCGAAATTTCCATTGACTCTTCCGTTCACCATTATGGAGTACGCGAATCCACCATACCACCAACCACAAAGGCCATTCTACCCTATTGACATCTCGAATTTCAAACAATATCGAGATGAACCCATATATGATGCATGGACCCGTTTTAGAAATTTACTCCGAAAATTCCCTCATCATAGTTTCGCTTTAGCATCCCTAACCCGAACCTTTTACTATCGTGTTGGCCAATATGACCAAATGCGCATTGAGGATTTTGCCAATGGGGACTTTAGGGAATTAAGTGCTGAAGAAGCATGGGATGCCATAGAAGATTGTGCCCAATATTATTATAGGGTAGACAACCCAACAAACGTTAGTACAAGTCAATTGAATATAAATTTCCTGGATCATGAAACAAGTTTGTTTGGGGATGAATACATTAGTGTTGAGATACCTAAGTGGTTGTCATGTAATGCCATAGTACAAAACAAACACATAGGTGACCTTGATGTGACGGAGGATTTAGCCGAACATGATCACATTGATCAAAAAGACCTAGGTTTTGTGATTGATGACGTCGAATCTCAAGAAACACATGATGAATCTTTTAGGCAGTTTGAATATAGCAGTCAGAATATTGAGGATGATCCTTATGATTCGGACATAGAAGTTGAGATGCCTAGAGAAGCACTTGAGATACTTGGGAAAATGTTAGGGTTAGATCCTACTAAAACGCATGATGAGGATATAGGTGATCTTGATAAGATGGACGATAGAGTAGAAAATCTAAGACCACCAAGTACCCCACAAGTCCTACCATCATTTGAGGCACATACACCGCCCGTGACTTACCCGAAAGAAGTAGAAGAGACTATAGGAACCCCAATAGAGGTAGAGCCCTTGGACCAAACAAAACTAGAAGAAATAGGTTTGAATACTTGTAGTCATAACCTTTCTTTTAGTTCTATGGAAGTTCCTAGTTTTGATGAACCGGAGCCTAAACCAAAACCGTTACCTAATCTTCCATCCTTAGATGTGAACTTAGGAATTGAAAAAGGTCCCGATCCACCCATCAAACCATGTAGTCTGGGCAATGTTAAGATTAAGGTAGTAGACTCTAAGCCTTGTAGAGAGGAAGCTAACATAGGAGTGAACCATGACCTTACATACTTACATCACCCATTCATGATTGATCACAAGAAACATTATGGGTTTAAACCGGGTCTATTGGGTCAAGATGGATTCCCAATTAGGAGTCTCTCGAAGTTGTTAGAAAATGATCCCTTTTTAGGAGAAAACTTTAACTCACCCATTGACCAAAGTGAACTAGGCAAGGTTATGATGAAAGGAGCACACCCCTTTGAGCATATAATTCATCCACCACTCTTTCCTCACGTGGCATACTCCTACCGAGCTGGTGTGTATCGCTACTATCACCCGCACTTAATCCTAAGTGTAGGGAAAACCTCTCCTTTATCCATTAAATAAGGGTAGAGTCAGGCTCATGACTCGAACAAAAACAAGCGCTTCTTGGGAGGCAACCCAAGCTTTATTTGCTTTATTTGTTTGATTGTTTGTTTATTTAATTTTATTTGTTTCCGTATGCATTTCTTATTCTTTTTGTTTACTGTTCATGTCTCAAATATAAATTGTGAAAATGCTTTATTTTGTTTTTAACTTCGTCTTAACTACATATAAAGGTATTTTGCAAAAGATAAGTGTAAGGGAAATCCAAATTTGTTTTTAAGAACAAGATTGAACATGAACGATAACAATGAGATATAAGCATGCATATTAGTATTTGTTTGAGTCAAATGCTTGTATCGAGTCATAATGAAGTTTTGCAGGAATTCCAGGAAGTAAGGTATAGGTTTTTCCAGAAATTTTCCGGAAACGTAACATGAGAATTCTGTCAGATCATATCTGACGGCGTCAGGCTTTACAACCTGACGGCGTCAGATTTAATTTCCAGAAATTTTTGAAAGTTTTGTTTTCATAAAAAGTTTTTATTAAAATCTCCAACTTATAATCTCCAGGAATCTGCAAAATTATCATTCCACAAGCATTATATCCTTATATATAGGTTTTATCCCGCCGATGTTATGCAGGTTCTCGTGTTTGTTTTCTCAGGTTTAACAGGTTATTTTGGACAAGGAGATGTTTATGGAATCAAGCTTATGGCGATGCATTAGTCATGGAGCTTCAACATTCTCTTTGGGGGAAGATCTAACCGTGTAATTTCATTATCCACCGAGCGAATCAGGGGAGTATTTGATTTCATTCTTTTACTTTTTGCTTTTACATCTTGTTATTTGAACATTGGAGACAATGTTCATCTTAAGTGTAAGGGGAGGGTAAAAGTACGATTTTAGAGAATACAATTGCGCTTGATTTTTGTTTGTTTAATAGTAGATGTGTAATAAAACTGAGAGAAATACTTGTTAAGGTAATTTTAGTGCCAAATTTAAAATTTTTTACAACATATAGGAGTGAAACTTTAGTTCTAATGAGCGTCTCACGGATAGGAGTTATATGACTAGCACAAAAAACCGTACCACTAAAAAATTTTCCACCCCAAATATGTGAGGTTCGCCCCTAGAATTGGTAGGAAAAGCATTTATGCTATGATGTGTGTACCGGTAGCACTTAGATTCTAGAACTTGCGTTAGGACCATTCCAAGGCCACAAGTGAGACTACATTCGTGTAGTTAGATTTACTACATGATAAGAGGCATTAGGATTAACCCATTGTTTTACACCTGTGTTTTTGTTATAATTACATTGGCTACATTGGTCAAGTAATTCTCCCACACCCTTTGCGTTGTACTCATTTTTAGTACACGATACCCCTAGTACACCCCTCAGAGCCTATCTTTTCGTTTCGACCTTTAAGCATTTTACTTAAAGGAAGAATTTGTTACACCCCACTAAAATGTACACCCAAATCGCCTTAGCCTACCTTGTATGCACTCATCTTTAGTGCATTATTGTTACAACATTTGTTTAAACCCAAGTTAATTATCTAGTTGATTACATGGTTGCTAAGTTGAGTCATATCCTTGTACATATTGTTTTGGGACGATTGTGACTCATGGGTAAAGTACTAGTATAATGGAGTAATGGGGAAGAACATCATTTATTACCCCCATATGTGCTAAATGTTTTAAAAGTACTCCAAGTGTTTCAATTATCTTAATTCGAGTCATTAGATTAGTATTTGTAAAGTTATGTAAAAATTCAAGTGTAAGGGGAATGCAATGCCCCTATGATGTATTATTTTGGATGGTAGGGCAAGAATGTATGTCAAAAAAAAAAAAAAAAAAAAAAAAAAAAAAAAAAAAAAAAAAAAAAAATCGAAAAAATCAAGAAAAATACAAAAAAAATGAGAAAATGAAAAATAGAAAAAACATACGGACTACCATCCCGTTTCATTTTATATTTATCTTATGTTTTTGTTATTTCGTTTTTAGCTTAAGATCGAGTCTAGTCTTAGCTTAGCAACATTGTATAGTACATGTAATTGATCAAGATCTTTAACTAGCCACCAGTAAAATATCCTTTATCCAACAAAACCGTGTTTTCCTTTTCCCTACACCTAACATTATAACCCATTTAAAAGCCCTCTTTGATAGTTTATCTTAGGTGCTTACGCCTAGTGGAGGAGGTTTTCGATCCTTTCCCAAGCCTATGGTAATCTATTTGCTATGACAGGTAGTGAGAGATATTATCCGTTTTCATTTATGAGATTTATTTTGATGACACTTGAGAGATGTGAGTATCTAAACACTATTTGTGAGGTGCTAGTATATAATCTCCGTGCTTATTATGATTGAAGTGGAACGAATATTTGTTGTAATTACTTTTATGTTTGCATTAAATGACCCCTAACTTGTATTTTGATTAGAATAAAAGCGCATTTGCTTGAGGACAAGCAAATCTCAAGTGTAAGGGTATTTGATGAGGCGAAAAGTGTACCGCTTTTAAGGGGTCATTTAAGCCCGAAATCGTATTTATTTGATCAAATATTGCCCTAAATCGTTCCTTTTGTCATTTTAGGTACTTTTGAGGAGAAATCTGGAAAAGGAGGCATTTTGGACGTTTTTGGAGCATTAAAGTGAAGAATACGACAAAGTCTCAAAATCGGCTGAAATTTACCTTTGACGGCGTCAGAATCATCTCTTGACGGCGTCATGCCTTGGCAAGAAAAGTGGGGTGTGAAATTTACTCATGACGGGCCAGTGAGTTAGCATGTGAATTCTGACGGCGTCACGCTTTAACTAAATCAAGGGCGTCACGGCTTAAATCATAAGGGGACGGCGTCACGTTCAGGGTTAGACGGCGTCAAGCCTTGATAAGCCAGAATGGATTTTTGAAGAGCTAAAGAGGGACGGCGTCAAGAAGGTTACCCGGGAACCCTAAAAGCGGCGAGGTGACGGCGTCACAATGCATAAGGTGACGCCGTCAGATCCAAAAATCTATATATAGTTTTCTAATCTTTTGTCATTAGAGAGAGCTTAGTGTGTGGAATTTTGGGATAAAACCCTAGGACGAATTTAGCTACTTTTTCAGGGCTTTTTGCCTTGAGATCTTCCATGTTTCATTGAAAGATAAGTTATCAATTAATCATTCAATATGTCTATGTGTTGTTTGATTCTATCTTATTCTTGTCTTTTGTTTAACATGTTAGGCTAAATTTATCTTGTGTTTGCTTAGATCTAATGAAACCTAGCTATTGATTATTGGTTGTTAGTGTGTTGTTAGTTGTATTGGATGATTGTTTATCTATGTTAGGCTTAAGAAAACTGGCTAACTTCCTATTCGGTAACTTGCTTGAACGTCTTAAGAAACATGAACCAAACGCGTACTAAAGGTTTTTATGGTTGTATTTAATGCACAAGCGAATTCTAGTGATCCCATGTTAGGAGCTTCCTAGCCGGCTCGACATAGGAGTGAAGTAGGAGCTTGTAGAGTTGGGGAAGTAAGTACGCCACCCCACGAATGGTATTAAGGAATACACCCGTCATCCACGCAACTAATACACACTAATTAACCGGTAAAAGATAGTTAGGGAGTAAGGAAATCTAAGTAAACACATTTCTCTACACATAAGTTTCTCACCACATTTCATTTTTGTTATTTTATTTTATTTGCATTCGTAGTAAATTTTGGGTTAGTTGACTAGCAACTAATTCCGCCCACTCCTTCAAACCCGAGATTTTACTTGCTTTCATAAAAACTATAAAAACATAAAAAGAATCTTCCTCAACCCTTAGACCTAATTAGAGTAGCCTTTCATACCTAACGAACACTATTCCCTGTGGAGAACGATCAATCCCCCGTACTTACCACTACACTATACTACATCGGTCAGGTACACTGCCTGGTGGGGTTGTAAGCCTCTTGAGATCCCTCGAGAGGTAAAACCTGTTGTAAGGTTACAAAACCACGCAATCAAATAGTGAAAGTAGTAAACACACGAAAAAAATAAACTCGAAGATGTACAATATTTACTTTCACTCCAATTGCATTGTGCAATTTCCCGACCTAACCAAAGATAATGAATTACGCACGCGTACACAGGTAATGTAAGGAAACACACTTTGCCTAAAGCAATTAACCAACCACGGATTTTAATCTACAGGGTAGGCTAAGGTGTAAGGGTGTAACGAAACATTATAACAAAGGTGTAAGAAACGAAAGGAATGGCTCTGAGTGTTTTTCTAGGGGTATCTTACTCTAAAAGTGAGAGTAACAAAAGGGTTTATACGGGGGTTAACTAACCAGTGTAGTTAGCTAATAACACATAACATAAAATAGGCTTTTTGGGTGTAATCCTAGAAATTTACCAATTTAGACAAGTCATTCCAATTATATAAAATAATACTTATTATGGTGGTCTCGAATAGTATACAAGCCAAGTTCTAAAGTTTACAAGTCACCGGCACACTCATAGATTTGTGAATTTTTGAAAAATCACAATTTTTGAAAATAACGTCATGTGTGCAGCTATGCAACTCAGATCTCAAACAAAAACATGCTAAAAATTTTAAATTTTGATATATTAAGCACATTTTAAGCATAATTTTTGAAAAAGTTTTGGACAAGTAAGTGTTCTAATTCTCCAATCCCCCCACTAAAGTTATACAACGTCCTCGTTGTTTGTATCAAAGGTTAAAAACTGGAAAATAAAAGAATTAGAACAGAAAAACTCCCCTGAGATTTGCTCGGTATGATCCTCCATTATTTGTATAAGAGCAAAAATCATCTTTCTTGTGGATTAGAACGTTTAAGCTTCATAATTGATGTATCCACAGGAAATGCAGGAATCTATAATACCACCGAGGCTTTAACACACCTAAGAAGGTTCAAACTTGCATAATACATTAGTAGTTAGTAAAAATAAAACGTAAAAATTAAAATGAAAATCATCAGGTCAGTCGATGCGCCGTATCTTATGGAAGAAGATACGCCGTATCTTATGGAAGAAGATATGCCGTATCGAGCCTGGAATAAATACGAATCAGAATAAAAGATGCGTCGCATCCTTAACCAGGGATGCGCCGCATTAAAATAAACTGACAAAAAGTTTTAAAGTCGAAAATAAAAATGCAGAAAATAAAATAAGATATGACCAGTGCAGGAGATGCGTCGCATCTAGGGATTGAGATGCGCCGTATCCTCTGCGGGCCTGACTGACTCGACACAGAAAAGAATAGTAAAAATTTTCCGGGTTGTCTCCCGGTCAGCACTTGTCTTTATTCCAGAGTCTTCAAGTTAGACTCACGTTCAGCTCTTTATTTAGTTCTTGTCACGGTCCATCCTTCTTCTGTCATCCGAAAGACGTTCCCGTATAGCTCCGCAACATTTTCTTCCGTTCGACTTAATCTAGTATAACTCTTGGTCTTCGTCGCAACATATTCCTCATCTGGTCCCAAAGATTATTTAATGACTTTCAATTTTTCAGAAATAACCATGGGTGGCTTATTATAAGGGATCCCAAGTAGTTGACACTTTCTTTTGATGAATTCTTCTTCGTCTTTATCAACAAACTTAAAATAAGGATCCTTAATCAAATAGTCATCAAGTTCATCAATTAATGACTTATTGTTATCATCATCTTGAATTGCCTCCCACTCTCTTTCCAATTCCCATTGTAACCGTCGACTAAGCTTCGTGTAATCATCAAATTGTTCATGCACCCATTCCCAGAAAGTAGTATTCGATGTTCCCTTTAGCTCTTTCAAGTATTCGAATCTACCCTTTTCTTGCAAAGCCTCCGCTTTTTGTGGGCAGTCTTCAACATTTTCATACCACTCATAGTCTTCAAAGGTTACATCGTTTCCAACCCGTTTCATTCCAATTATACTTCCCCCATTACAGGTTCCATCATTCTTATAATCACAGGTCGGCCATACACTACTCCCATCCTTGAAACAGAAAGGTGTACAAGTGTGATTAATGTGCTCAAATTCCCATGGTTTATCCCAAACCCATGGTATTTGGTCATTCCATTCGTAGTACCAGGTGTTTTTGAAATCATCATAAGTTTTGAATCCTGGTAGATTTCCAGTTAGCACATCATCGTCGACTTGAAGAAGGTAATTAAATTCTTTGAACTGTATGCACAAAGGTGTCTCATAATTGAACAGATCAATGTCTATGCTGAATAATTCTTCAATGCCCTCATTGATTGTTGAATCATTAAGTGACGACCCATAGTTGCTCTCTACTTCTTCATCTTCTCCTCTCATCCAATATACCCATAACGCATCTTTAGTAGCTCGATCCATACTCTTATGATTATTGAACTTACTAGCCAACCAATCTGAAAAATCAACATTGTTAGGATCGTGGTCAACGTCAAAGCAAGCTTTACCAATCATTTTCCTCCTTATCTCCATGAACTCGTTAAATTGTTCCCTAAAACTCCGTGTCAACCATGAGGTCACAATGCGTTTGATTTCATTCACAGGAGCAAATTTAGGATTACCGTATTTAAGTTCAAGCCATTCTTCAAGGGAGAGGTCCATCAACCTTACCAACCTGCCATGAAATAGTAACTCCGCCACAGCATAAATTCTTTCATCGTCCAGATAGTTCTCATTTAATCCCCAGTACTGTTCGGAATAAGGCATGTAAGAGATTTGTATAGGTTGGGTATTGCCTCCACCACAACTTTTATTGCTTGAGTTCATGTATTCAATTTGGAACTTCCCGTCATTCTCTTCAATAGTAGTCAAAGTCAATCCTTTAGATTCAATGATGGGCCATAAGAGTAGCAATTCATCTTCAGTGTAACTCATTAGTAAATCATAAGAGAATATCCCATCTTCAATATTGCATAAGCGTTTAAATTCCTTATAAGTAGCTTCAAGAGGGGTTTCCCAAGAAAATAAATCGGCATCAATCATGAGCACATTGAAGTTGACATCATCAATAACTTTCACTTTGAATGATTCCGAAAGCAAGAGTTCCTTAGCAAGATATCCGTTCATTGACATGTCTTCCATAGAAAAACCTGTCATCATAGGTAAAATCTTCAGTAGGATTTGTTCGCTAGAAGAGAAATTAATGAATTTAGAATCGGATATAAGAATAAAAAGAGCTGATATCTGCAGACGATGCGCCGTATCCAAAAAATTGGATACGCCGTATCTTATAATCGTTAAAATTTAATCAGACTTTATTCAGAAAATAGATACGCCGCTTATAAATTTAGAATGCGCCGTATCAGTTTTAATTATCAAAAATCGATATACTTAAAATTAAATGCGTCGTATTAACAAAAGTTAATGCGCCGTATTTTCGTTACGTTTCAAAATACAAGATTTTTTATTCAGAAGGATGCGCCGTATCGACAGAGATCGATGCGTCGTATTTATTTAATAATTCGAAAACTATTTTTAATTAAAATAATAGATGCGCCGTATCTGCAAAAGCAGATGCGTCGTATGGCGTTATCGCTTAGAAATTTTTTTTTATCAAAAACAGATACGCCGTATCTTGGGGAAAAGATGCGTCGTATCGAATTAATTAAACGCGTTGTATTTTATAAAAATTAAACGCAATACGCCGTATCTGAGAAATCAGATGCGCCATATCGTTTGAATAAGCTCAGTACAACGATAGCAGAATACAGAAAATACGAAAAATAAAAACAAATAAAAACAAACCAAAATAAACACAAATAAAAGAAAATAAAAACACACGAAAACAGAAAATATGCAAAATAATACAATGAATACAATTTAATCTAATATACAACAGAGTTAGCAGTTAGAATTAAAAATTAAAAAGAAAAACCTAATTAAAATAATAATCAAATTAACAGATAATAACAATTCACTCCCCGGCAGCGGCGCCAAAATCTTGATGCGCGTGAGCGTATGCTCTAATTTATACCCACGGTATGTCGTTGTGGTTTTAGCAGTATTCAAGTTTTAAATTTATATTTAGCCGACTTATCAATAACACACACACTTTAACGAGCAGTGTACCCGGTCAGTATGAATATAATGGTAAGTAGAGTGTCGATCACTAAGAGTGGAACGTATTATCTAGTTATCCTAATCAGTATTTTAATATCTAAAGTTAGCTATACAACCTAATCTAACGCAAGGGGGTTCAGCCTGAGAGACTGGCACGGTTTGGTTGCAATTAAATAATAAACTAAACTAATAGGCACGAATCAGCGAGTAGCACACACGTACACAGATAAATATTCGAGACAATAAGAAGACCTGTCCTGATAGTTAAGTAGCTTGTCACTTGTTTTATTGCTAGTTTTATGTGAAGTGTATAGTTCGATGCAACGCACCGAGATTAAGTCCTTTCTCGTTGGTTCTAATCTTATCGGCGAGTAAACCCTTAATGATTACTTATGACTATCCTATTTATCTTTCTTCCTACTTTTCTACAGACGATAGAATGCATAGGCGATCTAATAAATAGGCGAGGGCAGAGGCATGGCGACCCGATCAACGCTCAGCTAGGCACAGAGGTTATCAATGCACTAATAAAAGTCACCAAAGACATCAACATATAAACTTTAATTAATGGGAAAGCAGTTTTAAGGGAGTGCAACCTTTCCGTTGTCACATTACACAAGCCGCCAATCCTGATGAATTAAAGTTTACTAATACAATAAAACAAAACTACTTAATGAATTGAATACATGCAGGACCTTCTTACAGCTCTTGTATCTTCGTTCAAGGTGTGTCTTGTGCTGCTACTTCGACTGAATTCGTCCTAGGGTTTCTGTCTTTTCGTACTTAGCTAAATGTCGAACCTCCGAAATTCGTCTGGTCTTGGGGTATTTATAGTTTCTGTCTGAGGGTAAGATGTGGCGCATCTAATAAGTAGATGCGGCGCATTGACTTAACTTCTCGTGGGGTCCAAGATTAATATATTCAGGAATATTCGTACACCGCCAGAAGATGCGGCGTAACTCCATTCTTAGATGCGGCGCATGTCTTCTTGTATCTTGGATCGTATCTTGTGAAATCTTGATAGTGATGCGCCGTATGTAATAAGCAAGATGCGGCGTATCTGGAGCAGAATGTCTTGATCTTGTACATTTCAGTAGACTCTTAACTTCATGCTTGTTTTGCTCCATAATTAGTCCAAAATCGCCAAGTTTCACCAAATGCTTGTTTTTACCTGAGAATTACAAAAGTAAACAATTAAGTATCAATTCTCATACATAATATAATAAAACAAGTCAAATAAATAGGATAAATGACGGTAATAAAATTTACTTATTTGAGTTCATCAGTGGACGTGGTTCTCCATATGATAGATAATTTCCATCTGTAACATCCTGCAAAGAGAATCCTCTAGTTGGGGATTTCGGATGCTCAAATTCTTTGTTCTGCACACCATGTACATTTAAGCTAATTGGTGTTGCTTAACACAGGGTTTTTGAATGTGGAACAGATAAGAAAGTGTTTCCCAATTTCTACGTACTTGGATGGTATTCTACAGGTGCTGATGCATAAATGTCAGACATGAAAATTCACAAAGCTGCAAGTGTTTTTGTTAATGTCTAAACCTCAGAATGTGTGTGAAATAACATAATATCTGAGGCATTTGAGCTTTTGAACATGTTCTAGTTGTATGTATATAACTGTGATACGGCACGTAAAATAGTCTCTATTACCTAACTACTGTGTTAACATATAACTTACATATTGTAACGGTTGATGGATATCAATGAAAGCCCTGTGTATGTTCTTCTGAATCCGTTGATCAATCGTGCACAAAAGGATCTCCCAGTAACTATCTATGAAAGTGGTATGTTTCCCAACATTCTACTCCTCTAATGTGTTATGTTTGATCATTCTTTGATTCTGCTTTGCTGATACTGCTGGTTTCTATTGTTGTCGCCTTTATGCTCTTGTTTAAATGGTTATACATAAGTCTGTTTATAGATCATGTATACAAAATATGTTAGTATGTGATAACAAGTTTTATTCTGCTCATTTTTAGTTTGTGTTGGACAATTAGTTCTGTCATATGGTTCCCCTTAAAGGTTAAAGAGGGTGACAGTCTACTTTTTGATAAGTATTCTAGCAGTAGACTAATGTCCATGTACATGATTGGTTATCTTGAATTAGGATACTATAAGTGACTCATTTGAAACAAGATGACCAAAGTTTTAGTAGGTCCAAGAATGATTTAGCGGTTTTAGACACATCTTGGGCATGAAATACTTGAACGTATTGAGGATTCAGCTACAGTATGTCTATCACTTGTCTAAGTTTGATGGAAACTTGTAGACCCAATTACAATATGCCTAGCACATGCAACTAGTTTTATGTTGAGATAAAGTATTAGTGTGTCATTCATAGTTATTTGTATAGAAACAAATAGTTGTTGAGTTTTTGAACGAATACAACACTAAGTTTCACTTATGTAAATTGCATATACGAAATCATAGTAATCGTATTTAAGCCCTTGCAGCTTTGCTAGTTAAATTGATAAAGAACATAATGAATGGCACGAAATAGTTATGCTAATCAAGTCTCTAGAAGGACAATTTGCACCAAAAAAAGTTATCCAGAAGGAAATTTTTAGCCAGAAATGAGACTTTTGAAGCAATACATAGAGGCTTTCTTTGATTACTGCTGCTCCACCATCCAACCCATCTAACGTCCTTTCAACCTCAAAAATCTGGATGTTCCCGCTGACTTCCTTGGCACCATCCACAGCATGCCTTAGTAAGAACCAGTAAGCATGTTGCAGAAATAGTTGAATTCAAAATCTGGATGAAAATAGCTTTTACTTACTTTTGAAGCTCATTTACGACATACCTCTATAATGTAGCTTGAGTGTACAAAATCTGGATGTTCCCGCTGACTTACTTGAAGATATCTCTACTAAAGGTAGTAACTGTATATGACTTGTATGTTTCAGCATGCTGCTAGACTGGACAGTGAGATTATCTATGATCGGGACTTTGACTATGATTATTTTGGATTAAAAACCCTTGAGAGATCTTATCTCTTGAAGATAGGGAAGGTTGTTGAAAGGCCTCAGCATATGCTAATAAGGGTTGCTGTTGGGATTCACAAGGATGATATTGCTCCTCTTCATGACGATGTTGTTCACATAGTTGTAATGTATAACATTTTTATCAATGTTGTTTTGTATAAACGCGCAATTTTCTTCCGGATTGTTGTGCTTGTTTGTGTCTATATAAAATGTTAAGGTTTTTAAACATTGTTTGGGTTTGGTGTAAATAAAATTGTTTGTACATAGTTTGTTTGGTTACCAAAGCCTTTTAACAGAGAACGATTTGGTGATGATTTGAAACTAATTTTCAGTCACCAAAAGTAGCAAATCATAAACTGAAATCGTTTGAATTCTGTGACTAACAATCAGTCTTTAAAGACTTTCATCGGAGACTAATCAGTTTTTAAATCCTATTATTAGAGACTGATTTGGTACGGTGATCTACAAAACAACGAAACGTATTAGGGACTATAAACAATGTTTATGGACTAATTTTCAGTCCCTAAATCCATGTGTTAGTAACTGATCAAACATAGTATTGGCGACTGACTTTTCAGTCGCCGATAATATGCATTGGGGACTGAAATAACATGATACCAACCCATAGAAATAAGGACTGACTTTTTTATTTTGGTGACTGATCTCTGGTCCTCGTTGGTTCGATACAACAAGGACTGAATTTCAGTTGATAACGTCACTTTCCGTAACTAAGCTTCTATCACTGATTAGTGACTAGATAAATCAGTCCTTTATAGACCATCCGTAACTGATCATGGTGTATCGGAGACTGATTTTTCAGTCTCTGAAAGCCTGTTTTTTTGTAGTGTCTCTAATCTTCTGCATAAGATCATTCCAAGCTACTTCTCTGTTCTTAGATAGAATAAAACTTTTGAGCTTTTCAGACTTCTCTTCTTCACTTAAATTCTTATCTTTAAGAATAAGCACTGCTTGAGCTCTCACAATTAAGTCTGCATCTAACAAATATTGTAGCTGTTCATTGAATTGTTCTTGATCATCCTCAGCATTGGAATCTATATTTTCTGATCTTGTTTTCTCCATAAACTCAATTACATCATCAAAATCATCCTGAGCCATCTTCTTAGCTAACTCTGCATCAAGATTTATCTGAGCTTGTTCATCTGCTTCATCATCTCGTTGAAGTTTCTTTGCCACTTCAGCATCATAATCAATTTGTGCTTGAGTTCTTGGCTTTAGTTTCTTCTGTTTCTCAGCTTCTTTGTGGAAAACTAGAAGGGGGGTTGAATAGTTTTATGTCCTTTTAAAATTTATTGTGAAAACTTTATTTACTTTTTAAAACTTAGATTCGAATTTATGTGATCTCAACTCCTTGAGCAATACGAACAATGTGTATATGTAAATATAAATAAGTAATGCAAGTAAGGTAATAAAATGAAATAAAAGCTAGAGATGGAAAGATCTAACCGAGAGACAAGAGATTTATAGTGGTTCGGCTACAAGGACACCTTCCTTGCCCTACTCCACTCCCCGAGCACCTAACTCAAGAGTTTTCTTCACTATGTCAACAAGCTCCCTTATGGCGGAGAAAACCTTACACAACTTTAGCTTACACCGGCTTAACGACACAAAGCTAGATGTCGAGTTCTATTCGTAGCTAGAACCAATCTCACAACTTAAACACGACTTAATCACACCTTCTTCTTCACGACTACTTCACGACTTCTTCACGACTTCTTCACAACTACTTCACGACTTCTTCACGACTACTTCACGACTTCTTCACAACTAAGCACAACCTATGTACACTTCTACTACTTCACACCTTCACTACTTACACACCTTAACAACACAACTTCTCTACTTACACACTAACCTATCCCAAACAATTTATACACACAACTATCTAACAACAATACGCAACTTATATACAAATATATGTGATGACACAAACAACTTAGGTATCTAAGTTGCAATACTTCTTCTCTAGTTGTTGAAGGAGTATTCTTCTTTTGCACTTGAATGGAGGAAGCTTGGATCACTTAGAAACCAAAGCTTAAGATTATATGATCAAAGGATTTTGAAGATATGAAATGTGATTTAAAACAGAAAGTTTTAGTGTGCAAAAGGTGAGTAAAAGTCCAGGAGAAGGTTGGTATTTATAGGAGAAAAATTGAGGGGAGTCTACTGGACGGGGGTGGTCCCTAAATAGGGGGGGTCCCCTTAATAATTAAGGGGGCGCCCCTTCGCCCGTTGGCCAATTTTGTCCTTTTGTGGGGAAGGTTTTCTGGAACATTTTAACTGATTTTGGTTAAAATTTGAATTCAATTTTTATAAGATTAAACATTTTATTTAATGCCAAAAATGTTTTTCAAAAATTATAAAATGTTTTGGTTTTTATAAAAATTAATTAGTTTTTTATATTAAGCAAAAATGTTTATTCATAACATATAAGTTGTGTTTTATAAAATTGTAGTTATTAAGAAATATTTACAATAAATAACTTGTTTATTTTTTTGTAGAAGTTTAAATTATTGTTTATTTGATAAGTTTATGTTTAATGAGTTTATATTTGTGATCATTAAAACATAGAGATATGAATAATGTTTTTAGGCATTATTTATGTCAACAATCTCCCCCTTTTTGATGATTACAAAACTTAAACTTATTAAATCCAAAAATTTATTTTTGGACAAGTATTTAGTGAGTTTACATTCACTTCTCCCCCTTTTTGTAGAATCAAAAAGGTTATGCCGACAAGATTTAGAAACTAAATTTGTCGGGACGAGAACTCCCCCTTGATGGTTACTCCCCCTCGTTCGAGGGCACCAAGGAGACGAGCTATGGAAATCTTGGCTGCAAAAACAAGTTAGGAGACACAAGATACATATACATAGCAAAAATATTTAGAACAACCAACTAATACATTCAAGATGATCATATAAAATATGAATCATCATTACATTACATAAAATACTTGAAACATAATGATTACAACAAAACTAGAAATACTAATGGTCCTCATATTGCCAAAGAGAGCGATTGGACTTGCTTGCGACACAAAAGGGTGATGGTGAGGGAAATGGAGCGGATCCATTGAGGTTATATCGTTGTAGTGGAGGAATGGGATGAGGACGAGTGAGTAGATATTCGATCCAAGAAATATCTTCACTTAAGTGGAGGATTTGTTTTTGAAGGAAGATGCAACAAGGGCAATAGTGGGTGTGATTTGTAACTTGATCCAAGTTAAGAGAGTGTGGTAGGCAATTTGAGTAAGGTGAGGATGGAGGTTGTCCCTTGTTGCGTTGTGTGAGGTGCATAGCAAGGAGATCATTAAGATCATGGATTTGGTTAATCTCTTCATGAAGCTTTTGCCTTTCATGAATGGGGATTTGGTTATTTGGTGGAAATGGATGGTATTGGGGTGAAAGGTTTGATGTTTGACCAAGGTGATGAGGGTTTTCAAGTATTCCATTGAAGTTGGTTTGAGGTTTAGGGGAGTAGTTTGGAATGAATGTGGATGTTTGGCCAAAATGGTAGGGTTTGTGAAATGGTTCAATGGAATGAGGTTGCGATCTTGGAGAGTAGTTGGGGATGAATGATGATGGATGTGTTGGTTGTCTAGTTGTGATGGGCTTGTGGTGAGGGTTAGGTTTTCTCTTCCACCCGGGTTTTAAGGTCATCCTTGCTAGCTTAGAGGTTTTTGGTTTTGGGTTGATTGGAGAAGACATGATGGGATGATTGAATGTGGTGAGATATGGGGTTATTTATAGTGGAGGATTTGTGTTGTTTAGGAATGAAAAGGCTTGTTGGGTGTTTAGGACAAAATGTGTTTGTGAATTTGGGGCAGTATAGGATCAAATGGGCTAAAAAGCAGAAAAAGATTCTCTGAACCCGTCCAGCAGATGGCCGGTCCCCTTAATTATGGGCGGTCCCCTTAATAATTAAGGAGGCCGCCTTATGAATTAAGGGGGCCGCCCATCTGGTACCTTTCTGGGTTCCAGAAATGGGTTTTTCTGCAGAAATAGGTGAGGATGGCTATGTTTTGAGCTTTTGGTTTTAGGCAAGTCCCACTCTTTGAGGCAATAGAGAAACATATTAAGCATGCATGGCATATAAGACAAATAAATAAGCAAGCAATAATTAATATCTAGCAATTAAGGAACCTAATCATCTAAGGCAAGGATAATGAAACAAAGGCACTAGAAACTAATGGGGAATATGTGATGGAACAATTGTGGGGATGTGATTAATAAGCTTGTTCTGGTGTGTGCCTATATGCAACAAATGTGGAGATGTGATTGTTTCGACTCCTAAATGCAAAAATTTCCTAAGAAACAATCCAAGGTATCCTTGATTTGATTTAGCTCAATATATGAATATCAAAGATGTATATATTAGATTATATATTGTGACAATTCATGTGAGATCTTTATGCATGAAAAAAATGTTTTTAGCATCATTCAACAATGTAAGAAAAATGTGTTTTCCTAGATGTGAGAATGATTTGTAGAAAATAGATTGGGTTTTGTTTATAAATATGTTTATGCAAAGAAATATCCCAATCTTTTATTTTGTGTAAAACAGATTCCTAGACTCAGATGGGAGGAAACAAAAAAAAATGTTACAGTCAGATGGCCGGTCCCCTTAATGACAAGCCGGTCCCCTTAATAATTAAGGGGACCGCCTTTATAACATTAAGGGGTCCGCCCATCTGGAAAAAAAAATTACCAAAAATGCAGGAAATTCAGTCAATTTGTTCCATCATTCCTAAGCCTAAACGTAAGTGGTTAAAGAGTTCACGCTTAAGGGGCTTAGTGAATATGTCTGCTAAGTTATCTTCCGATGCAACCTGTTCAAAAGACATGTTTCCTTTTTGAACGTTATCGCGGAGGAAGTGGTGGCGTATTTCTATATGCTTAGTCCTAGAGTGTTGAACGGGATTCTTACTTAAATCTATAGCACCTTTATTATCACACATAATTGGGACGTCATCTAACCTAATGCCATAATCTACGAGAGCTTGTTTCATCCATAGTGCTTGTTGACATGCCTTTCCAGCGCTTACATATTCGGCTTCTGTGGTAGAAATAGCAAGAGTGGTTTGCTTCTTCGAGAACCAAGATGTTAGACAACATCCCATTAACGCGCAAATTCCGCCAGTGCTTTTTCTATCCACGTAGTCTCCCGCATGATCCGAATCCGCATAGACGATGGTTTCTATGCCCAATCCCTTACGATACCATAATCCTACGTGTATAGTGCATTTAATGTATCAGAAGATACGCTTAACCGCTTCTAGGTGAGAGGTTTTGGGATCCTCTTGAAAGCGAGCACAAAGGCAGACACTAAACATGATATCCGGTCTACTTGCCGTTAAGTATAGTAAACTACCTATCATTCCTCTATACTTAGTGTTTTCTACGGACTCGCCGTCTTCATCTCTTGTGAGTTTTACTTCCATAGACATTGGTGTCTTCATGGGCTTGGCGTCTTCTAATCCAAATTTCTTAAGCATTTCCTTAATGTACTTAGATTGATTAAAAAATATTCCATCTTCTAATTGTTTTATTTGTAATCCTAGGAAGAAATTAAGTTCACCCATCATACTCGTCTCAAACTCATCATGCATGATTTTGGCGAATTCATCACACATATCCTGACAAGTTGATCCGAATATAATGTCGTCGACATATATTTGGACAATGATGAGATTTGGGCTTTTCTTTTTCGTGAAAAGAGTGTTATCTACCATTCCCATGGAATAATCATGTTTAATAAGAAATGCCTTTAATCAATCATACCAAGCCTTGGGAGCTTGTTTAAGTCCATATAAAGCTTTCTTGAGTTTATAAACATAATCAGGTTTTGCGAAGTCAATGAATCCTGGAGGTTGTGCCACGTATACCTCCTCATTGATAAAACCGTTAAGGAATGCACTTTTCACGTCCATTTGAAATAACTTAAAATCTAGGGCGCATGCATAGGCAAGTAGTATTCTTATAGATTCTAATCTAGCTACGGGGGCATAAGTTTCGTCATAATCTATTCCTTCTTGTTGATTATATCCTTGGGCAACTAACCTAGCCTTGTTCCTAGTAACTATTCCATTTTCATCTAACTTATTTCTATAAACCCACTTAGTTCCTATGATGGTCATGTTCATGGGATTTGGGACTAGTTCCCAAACGTCATTAGTCTTAAATTGATTTAGTTCTTCATGCATAGCCATAACCCAACTTTCATCTTTTAAAGCCTCATTTATATTTTTAGGTTCTATAGTTGATAGGAAACAAAAGAAGTTATTTTTATCTTGAGCTTGTGATCTAAGGGTTCTTTGATTTAAGTTTCCTATTATATTATCTAACGGGTGTGATTAAGATTCCTTAACATTTACTATTTCGTCTTCACCTAATATTATATCTTCATTATCATCACCTAAGGGTTTAATTTTACTAACCTTAATAGCTTCTTCTTCAACTAGGTCATCATCTTCTAGGGGCAATGTCTTAGGTGGTGGTGGAGTTTCATCAAATGTTACATTTAAGGACTCTTCTACTTTCATAGTGTGTTTATTAAGTATTATGTATGCTTTACTATTTTGTGAATACCCTAGAAAGATTCCTTCGTACGACTTAGGATCAAACTTAGTAAGGTAATCTTTTGTATTGAGAACAAAACATTTGCTCCCGAATACCCTAAAGTAATTTAGATTAGGTTTTCTACCTCTTAATAGCTCATATGGGGTTTTTCCTAATATTCTCCTAATTGAGACTCTATTTATTATATATGTTGATGTATCTACGGCATGGCACCAAAATTTTTGTGGGATAGATTGTTCATTTAGCATTGTTCTACTCATTTCTTGTAAGGTTCGATTCTTTCTTTCTACTACCCCATTTGATTGTGGAGTGCGAGGAGCGGAGAAATTGTGAGATATCCCATTTAAATCACAATATTTTCCGAATTGCACTTCATTATCAAATTCCCGACCATGGTCCGTCCTAATTGATACTATAGAACATCCTAATTTATTTTGAATCATTTTACTAAATATTTCAAATTTATTAAAGGCTTCGGTTTTATCACTTAAAAAACTAGTCCACGTGTATCGTGAATAGTCATCTACAATTACTAAGGTATAACGATTACCTCCGTAACTCCGCACAGCGGTTGGACCAAAAAGGTCCATGTGTAATAATTCTAGGCATCTAGTAGTGGAGACTATATTCTAAGCTTTGTGACTAGCATGTGCTTGCTTTCCTATTTTACATGCATCGCAAAAGTGTTGGTCATATCTTAGGTTAGGCAAGTTTCTAACTAATTCTTTAGAGGCTAGGGATTGTATTTGTTGCATATTTGCGTGACCTAATCTTCTATGCCACAATGTAGAGTTTTCATCTAAGGTTGCTAGACATATTTTATCTTCCGGTTTATTTCCTAGTTTCATAACATATACGCCACCTTTCCTAACTCCTCTACCTATGACCTTTCCGTCCTTAACTATTTCGCTATCTTTACTTGTAAAAGTAACCCTACACTTATTATTGCATATTTGTCCTATACTAAGCAAGTTATATGTTAAGTTATCTACATGCTCAACATTTTCAATAGTTAGGGAGTCTTGTGAGATCGTACCTTTACCAATGATTTTTCCACGAAAATCACTACCGAAAATAACGTTACCTCCGTTGTATGCCTTGTAGGAGGAGAATAGCTTCCGGTTTCCCGTCATGTGCTTCGAGCATCCACTATCCTTAATCCATTCGTCGGGCTCCAAATTTATTCCTAGACATATTTCATCGGTGGCTTGAGCTACAAGGCACTTTTCGTCTTTTGCTTTGTCCGCTTCATCTTTGTCGCTATCGCTCCATGTTTCACTGACAAATGCGCTTTCGTAATCATAACCCGGTGGCTTTGGACATTCGCCAATGAGATGGTTTTGACTTCCACATCTAAAGCACTTTCTTTTCCCGTAGTTATCATTTTTATTTCTTTGTAGCGATCTTCTTTCATCTCGCGGTTGTCTCGTGAATCTTCCTCGTCTCTTGAAGAATTTCTTGAATTCTCTAACGGCCATTGCATATTCTTCGTCTTCACTTTCGTCACTTGAATCATCGTCATCACTAAGTTCCTTTTTGGCTTTTAGCGCGAGAGACTTGATTTGATCTTTCTTGCTCTTGACCGTTTCCGAGTCCCTTTTTATAATTTCTTCATGAACCTTTAAGTTGCCAATAAGCTCATCAAGTGATAACGTCATCAAGTTCTTTGATTCTTCAATCGCCGTGACCTTCGAGCGCCATTTTGGATGTAATGCCCTAAGAAATTTCCTTACACAATTTTTGCTAGAAAAAGTCTCATCAAGTGCTTTTAAACTTGTGATGATTGTGTTAAATTTAGCAAATGCATTATCAATAGATTCCTCTTCAGGAATTGTAAATTGTTCATATTGTTGCACAAGAAGATCTATTTTATTATCTTTGACTTGACTATTACCTTGGTGAGTGATTAGTAAAGAATCCCAAATTTCTTATGCGTTTTGACACATAAAAATTCTTTCATATTCTTTGCGTGGTAACGCATTATAAATGACCATTTTAGCTTCATTATTTTTTGCTAGTTTCCTTTTTAAATCATCATTTATTTTTTCAAAAGGTACAATTTCATCTATTTTAGTTAGGATATTATATTGAATAGGGGGAAAATCACCATAGGTAATAACATGCCAAAGATCAAGATCCTTTGATTTCACATAAGTTTCGAATCTATTTTTCCAATAAAGAAAACCATCACTTTCAAATAGTGGTGGTCTTTGCATAGATTGCCCTTCTAAATATTTTAAAGATTCCATAGATCGTTTCAAGTTTTAAAAGACAGTTAATTTTAAAAATCTTGTTTGACGTGGCTCTTGATACCAATTGTGGAAAACTAGAAGGGGGGTTGAATAGTTTTATGTCCTTTTAAAATTTATTGTGAAAACTTTATTTACTTTTTAAAACTTAGATTCGAATTTATGTGATCTCAACTCCTTGAGCAATATGAACAATGTGTATAAGTAAATATAAATAAGTAATGCAAGTAAGGTAATAAAATGAAATAAAAGCTAGAGATGGAAAGATCTGACCGAGAGACAAGAGATTTATAGTGGTTCGGCTACAAGGACACCTTCCTTGCCCTACTCCACTCCCCGAGCACCTAACTCGAGAGTTTTCTTCACTATGTCAACAAGCTCCCTTATGGCGGAGAAAACCTTACACAACTTTAGCTTACACCGGCTTAACGACACAAAGCTAGATGTCGAGTTCTAATCGTAGCTAGAACCAATCTCACAACTTAAACACGACTTAATCACACCTTCTTCTTCACGACTACTTCACGACTTCTTCACGACTTCTTCACAACTACTTCACGACTTCTTCACGACTACTTCACGACTTCTTCACAACTAAGCACAACCTATGTACACTTCTACTACTTCACACCTTCACTACTTACACACCTTAACAACACAACTTCTCTACTTACACACTAACCTATCCCAAACAATTTATACACACAACTATCTAACAACAATACACAACTTATATTCAAATATATGTGATGACACAAACAACTTAGGTATCTAAGTTGCAATACTTCTTCTCTAGTTGTTGAAGGAGTATTCTTCTTTTGCACTTGAATGGAGGAAGCTTGGATCACTTAGAAACCAAAGCTTAAGATTATATGATCAAAGGATTTTGAAGATATGAAATGTGATTTAAAACAGAAAGTTTTAGTGTGCAAAAGGTGAGTAAAAGTCCAGGAGAAGGCTGGTATTTATAGGAGAAAAATTGGACCGCTGGAGGTCTACTGGAGCGGGGGCGGTCCCCTTAATAATTAAGGGGGCCGCCTAGTAAAATTAAGGGGGCCGCCCCTTCTGCCCGTTGGCCAATTTTGTCCTTTTGTGGGGAAGGTTTTTCTGGAACATTTTAACTGATTTTGGTTAAAAATTTGAATTCATATTTTTATAAAAGATTAAACATTTTTATTTAATGCCAAAAATGTTTTCCAAAAATATATAAAATGTTTTTGGTGTTTTATAAAAAATCTAGTTATTAAGAAAAATGTTCCTTTGATCATATAATGCATTAAGCACTTGTTTATTCATACCTTAAGTGATTAAGTTGTAGAAGTGAATATTTACAACTAAATACTTGTTTATTTTATAAGTTTATGTTTAATGAGTTTATATTTTGTGATCATTAAAACATAGAGATATGAATAATGTTTTTAGGCATTATTTATGTCAACATTCTTGTTCAGCTTCTTCAGGAGTCATTGGTTTCTTTCCCTTTGCTTCTCTCTTTCTTTCATACTCTGCCTCAGCAGTACCTAGATGTGAACTAGCAGTTTATACGGTTTCTTGTTCTGTCTCAGCCGTTTGAACTGTTTCTTCATTCTTAGCAGTTTCTTGTGCCTGATCTTCAACATCCATATCAGCAGCATTACCAGTACCCATACCAAACAAATCACTAGTACCTTCATCATGCCTCCCCTGAGTTTCTGATCTCTCCCCCTTATCTTCCTTGTCTTTATCTGATTTCCTCCCTTGTTTGAGAGAATCACCATCATCATCATCATCTGAACCATCTGAATAATCATCATTTGAGGAATCTTCATCCAGTATAGCTCTAGCCCTTTTCCTCATGAGATGGTTTTCCAGCTTCTTCACCCTAAGAGTCAACTTTGTGTAGACTTTGGCAAAATTTTCTTTGTGACTTTTAAGTTCCTCCTCCAAAGATTCTATCTGAGCAGTTAACTTGGTACATAAAGCCATCAATTCATTTTGTTCAAAACTACCCTCATCACTTCTAGCTGTGTTACCTGCTAGGAGAGATGAATCATGGGGCAAGGATCCAGTTGCCATCTAGTTAGACTAGGTGTGGTCCTTCTCCTATAAGTGGTGATAATTGGGGGTGTTTGGGTTATTTCAGGATTTTGATTGGGTGTGTGATGGGGATCAGTTGGGTTGACTGAGCCTTCACCCTGATCAATATGAAGCATTTCTGGAAAGAGAGGTACTACAACCCCAGTAAACAATCTACTTGCCATAGCCATATTTTGAAAAACTTTTTGTTGCAGGCTAGGAGTAGGAAAAGTTTCTTTGTGTTTCTTAAGCAAATTCTTTTTCTTATTCAGAAAGGTTTGAATAAATCTTGGGTACGTAAGAAACTTTGTTTTGCTGTTTACATTTGCAACCATACTCTCAAATATGAACTTTGAAAAATTAAAAACCTTGTTTGGTGATAGACATATGAGAGCAATAGCAATATTGCTACTGAATTGCTCCCATGCTGTCTTTTTGGGGCTTAAACAATGTAAGAGAGTATGTATCAAAAATCTCCATTGTGGGGAGAAACATCCTTTTTGAAAAGTAAGTTTTTGAGAGGATGTATCATACCCCATTTTTGAAAGTTCCTCAAAAATTTCAGTGTTTAGCATAGTGTTAATACCATCTGAATCTTCCAACTTAAGATGTCTCCTAAGTGTAGATTCGGTAAGAACAAAAGATATGCCATCCACTTTAGAATGAATTTCTAAGTCTCCATCTTCACTAGTCATGACGGTTGCATTCTGCCAGAACTGTGTGATGTGAGAGACATATAGAGTAGGAGAGACAGTTAAAGCATACCTTATGTGAGAGTGGTTGAGGAAATCCACTATCTCATAAAATTTCAGTCCATCTCCTTCCTCTGTTTTCTCTAGAAAAGCCACCTGGTTGTGCGTCTTGATGAAATCCAAATTAGGCATAAGTTCTCAGTAATAAGCGATTTGACTGTGGTGAAAAGTGAGAATTTTGGTTAGAAGTAGAAGATGAAAATGAAATTGAGATTTTATTGAGAGAGTAATAGGGTTTCAATTGACCGACTTAAAGAATAAATTAGCTTTTATTTTAGGATAATATTATAATAGAATAAAAGTTAAAATATCTAGATGAGGATCCCTCGAAAACTGTAAATCAATCAGTAAAAATCGCAACAAACCTCCAACGGCTAGTTTTTACTCCAAAATTAATTACTGACACAACAGTCACAACGGCTAGTTCAGCAGTATAAACTTTACACTAGCAGTACAAACCATTAACAAAATTTTCAAAGAACAGTATAAACTTATTTGAAAAACATTTTTATGCACATATAGTTTTTAGCAAACTATCAGCTATCAACGGATTTGATATGTCTTTACCAATAGCCGTTTGCTTTGGACTAGCCAACTCTTCACAATTAGATATGGTGAGTTGATAACCATACAATTTTTGGTAAATTGTCAACCATTAACGGATTTGATTAGTCTTTACCAGAAACCGTTTGCTCTGGACTAGTTGGTTCTTATGTGGGTTAGACATGGTGAACCAATTACCATTTGCGGTGTGGAAAGATCACACACTGAGCTCCAAATCACCATTCAGTCCAAAACATAAAGCACTTGTAATTCCTTGGTGCTTATCATCCATTCCTGCAATTGTTAGTCCATAAACAAGGAAACAAAGTGCAAAGCACTTGTCTCACAACATAACAAGCATATGACTAACAATGCACATAAAAAGAAAAATTGATTTCCTTGTGGCACCCAAGCCATAACAGACTTAGGCTTGCTTTTTGCATCAATATAATTAAATCTTTTTAGAACAGTTGGAGTACCATTATATTGAAGTGGTCTCCAAACCCATGATGCAAATACATTAATACCACTTCCCAAATTTACCTTAGCAGTGTTTTTAAAACTGCCAGTATTAACTGCTTTCCTAACAGTATTAACTGCTGGGTTTGCAGTTGCAACCTTAGGTTTCCAAACTTGTTTGTTTACAACTGCTATGTTGTTAAAGGGCCTTTTAACAGTTGTTGGTGCTGATTTAAAAAGAGTTTTTGCACCTTGAACTGTTGGTCTTGGGTAAAGAGTCTTATTAGGTCTGGCATTATGAATTTCTGGTTTAGCAGTATGAACTGCTGGTCTAGCAGTATTAACTGCTCTTGGTCCATACCTTAAAAGAACTGATCTAGGTATCATTCTAGTATTTGTTGGGTAAGTAGGAGGTTGTACTGAGTTCACCCTAGGACTTGAATACCTAGTTACCCTATTGTTGCAATAAAAAACAAGATGGTCAAAGCTACCACATGTGAAACAAGCTTTCCTAACACAGACAAAGTCATCACCTAGTTGGTGAGACTTGAGGTTGTTCCAATTCCGTTGGTTACCTCTGGGCTTGTTTGTGGCTATATATATTTCAGCATACCTAACTGTTGGTTTAATTGGTTTAACATTTGATCAAAGCCTAACAGTCTCAGGTTTGACCACTTTGGGAACTTTTGGTTCTTCCACTTTAACACTAACAGGCTTAACCACAGCCTGATCATCCTCATCATCAGAAGTCCAGTCCTCTATGGTTGGAGCATCTGAGTCCTTAGCTGAGGACACCTTATCCTCAGAAAGTGAGGCATCACTTGCACTCTCATACACAGGTTTATCAACTACATTCTCTTTAGGTTGAGGACCATATTTAAGCTCAGGTAGTTGAAATTCAAGGAGTCCTGTGTGTTCTTGGTCTATGCCTGGGTGTTGGGAATTATATTTTCATAGATTTGATGATAAAAAACTTATTGTTAGTAACCTCTAAAATAAGTTTTCACAGTTGGTATCAGAGCGGGGGGCTCTGGATCTAGGAAAAGAAAAGGTTTTAGCTAAAGAAAGAAGAAAAATTCGGATCTGGTTCGTATTTTAGTAACTCACTACAGGGCTGTTTTCAAAAGGCGATAACTCCTTCGTTAACCATTGGATCGGGCTGAAATTTTTACTGAAGGTTCTTGGTATATCAAGGTAGATTCTCACTGGAGGGATCTTCAATCTGAGCCTTAGGTTGCAAGATATGCATCATTAAAAAATGCTGCAGAAACAGTTTAGGTATGGTCTAATTTTTGGTTTTCTTTCAAGGTTCACACACAAAGGGAAAGAATCACACACAGAAGAGAGTTGGTTCTTAAAAGCATTAAAGGCTTGTTTATCAATTTATTATTGGTGAAAAAGGTCATTTGTTGCTTATTTGAAGTTGAGGTTAAATTTTTCAAGATTGTGTTTTATCATATCTTTGGAAGAAAAGATAACTTGTTTGTGCTGATATTTCATATGACAAAGACTTGTTAAATCTGGTTTTCATAGGTCAAGGGGAGGATGGACGAAGACCTAGTTAACTATCACTTAAAGGAGTTACTTTGTAGTACTAAGTGTCTCATTGGAGATGAGGATTTTATCAAGAGACTGCGGTCCACTTATATGAATATAAGTTCTAAGTCAATTTTTAGTACAAGACATAAGACACAAGGTTGGTTTATTCTGTTTCATCATCAAGTTAGTAATGGTTGGTTTTTCTTCATCAGTCATTAAAGCCTACAGAAATGGAGATTCGAATGGTTAACATATGGGTTTCAGGGGAAGCTTAAATGTTCAAGTGTTAAACCATTTATTATACTTATGCATCATCACAAGGGAAAGTTATTGATTCTTATTATTGTTGATTAGTATTGCTACTGATGGTTTAAAATTTTACTGTCTCAAGTTCATTTTTAGTGTGGAAAGCTTAATGGAGGGTAATTTGAGATATTAGAAGGATAGATTGAATTTGTAATATTAGTTTGTAGTTGTAAAGATCATATTCGTAATATTCTCTATTTGTTGATAACAAAAAGGGGAAGAGAAGTAGTGGATAGCATAGATTAAGGGGAAGACAGTATAGTTTCATTCATGGTGAGATTTAGTTATCTCAATTTCTCTACTTCGTCTAGGGAAATTCGTACAAGAACGTATTTGTTTTGTAATCATCAAATAGGGGAAGATTGTTGGGAATTATATTTTCATAGATTTGATGATACAAAAACAAGAAGAATTAAACATGAAGAATACTGAAATGATAAGCAAAATACGCTAAGTTTTTTCTGCTGTTAGTGTATCTAATGCTGATGGTAGTATTAAACATTGCTGCTACTATCTGATTCTGCTGCTAGTATAATCTGATACTGCTGCTAGTGTATCTGATTCTGCTGCTAGTTCAAACATTCTGCTGCTAGTGCAAAACATTCTGCTGCTAGTACAAATGAAGCTGCTGCTGATCAGTGAGTCATACTGCTGCTGGATGGATAAGGATGAAGAAGATATTATCCTTAGATAATATCTAGATATTTGTTCAGTCAACAAACTTGTAAAACAAGATACATGTTGTATCTTAATGACTGACACATAACAAGCAAGTAGTAGACAAGACTTAACAAGACTTATCAACTTTGTAATGATCTCCTTTGTACTATAAAAAGGAGATCATACCCTTAGATAAAAGTGTGTCTTGGTTGTGATTGAAACAATCAACACCAGTGTGCTTCGTACTTACAAATTACAACAACACCAAGTGTGTTAAAATGTAAGAGCACCAAATGAGTGTGTGTGGGAACATCAGACGAGGGGTCTGATGAACATTAGACATGGGGTCTGATGTTGTTATGTTTGTTTAGCCTCAAGGATCTTTGATCCCTGATTAGAGTGTAATCGTACTGCTATTGATCAAGTAGTATTGGGGCTGATTTTATAGCAAAAGAGAAAGTTTTGCAAAACCTTGTTGTGATAATATTGTTTCTTTCATTTGAATATTCCGCCAATATTATCATCATGCTAGTCATAGACAAAATCCTAGATAAAGGTGTAACAGCCTTGAGCCCATAAACGATCACAAAACTTATTGTTAGTAACCTCTAAAATAAGTTTTCACAGTGGACGGCAAAGATGCCAAGTCATTATTTGAAGCTATTATTGCCAGGTATGGTGGAAATGAAGCCACCAAGAAAACCCACAAGACACTGCTCAAGCAGCAGTTTGAAAACTTCTCCTCTACATTCAATGAATCTCTTGACCACATGTTTAATAGGCTTCAGAATATTGTGAGCCAAATTGCTATTCTTGGGGTTGAAATACCTCAAGAAGATTTGAACTCAAAATTTCTGAGAAGTCTACCAGAAGAGTGGGCTATGCATGTTGTTGTCTGGAAGAACAAGCCAGACCTAGACACCATGGAACTGATGGACTTGTATAGAAACTTCAAGATTGTGGAGCAATATTTAAAGAAGAATGGAGGTACTAGTTCTAATACTAGGAACAAGGCATTTATGTCAACTCCTAGTACCTCAAAATCAAGTGAAGAGGTGAAAGTTGTTGATGATGTTGGTGCTGCTAGTTCATCAAGCAGTACCATAAGTATTTTGGATGAAAAGACTTGTTATGCATTCCTTACAGGTCAAAATAATGGGTCCATGCTCTCCTATAAAGACCTCCAAGAGATCCATGAAGATGATCTGGAGGAAATGGATCTAAAATGGCAAATTTCTCTTGTTAGCATGAGAGCCAAGAAGTTCTATCACAAGACGGGGAAGAAGCTCATAATCAGCAACACTGATGCTGCTGGTTTTGATAAGTCAAAGATAGAGTGCTATAACTGTCACATGATGGGTCATTTCTCAAGAGAGTGCAGAAGACCAAGGCAGCAAGATAGCAAGAATAGAGGTTTTGGAAGCAAATCCAAAACAGAGGAGGTTATTGAGCCAAAAGCTATGGTAGCTATTGATGGCTTAGGTTTTGAATGGAGCTTCATGACAGATGAAGAAGAAACTCCTACTCAGATGGCACTTATGGCTTTTTCTGCTACTGAGGAACATTCAAATGATTAGCAAGAGGATCAAGGATACTCAGATAGTGGATGTTCTAGGCACATGACAGGCAACAAGTCTTATCTCTCAGATTTTCAATCAATAGATGGAGGCTATGTTACCTTTGGAGGAGGTGTTGGTGGCAAAATTTCCGGTAAAGGTACCATTAAAACTGGAAATTTAGATTTTGAAGATGTGTTCTATGTAAAAGAGCTAAATTATAATCTTTTTAGTGTCTCACAAATGTGTGACAAAAAGAACAATGTTCTTTTCTGTGAGACTGAATGTCTTGTACTTTCTCCTGATTTTAAGATGCCTGATGAAAGTCACGTACTTCTTAGAATTCCTAGAAAGGGCAATATGTACAATGTAGACATAAAGAACATTGTTCCAAAAAAGAATTTAACTTGTCTAGTTGCAAAGGCCACATTGGATGAATCAATGAAATGGCATAGAAGGCTTGGTCATATTAACTTCAAAACCATAAATAAAATTGTTAAGAATGGTTTGGTAAGAGGTTTACCTCTCAAAAGATTTGAAAATGATCAAACATGCATTGCTTGTCTTAAAGGCAAACAACACAAAGCCACTTGTAAGCCCAAGATTTTTAACACTTTCAATCAATCATTGTCTATGCTTCATATGGACTTATTTGGACCTGTTTCAGTAAGTAGTATAATGCATAAGAGATATTGTCTTGTTATAATTGATGACTATACTAGATTTACATGGGTTTTCTTTCTATCTACTAAGGATGAGACTACAAGCATCCTTAAGACATTCATTACTCAGATAGAAAACCAAGTAGACAAGAAAGTGAAAGTCATTAGATGTGATAATGGGACAGAGTTTAAGAATAGAGTTATGGATGATTTCTGCAAACAAAAAGGTACTAGGAGAGAATTTAGTGTTGCTAGAACACCACAACAGAATGGTGTTGTTGAGAGAAAGAATAGAACACTAATAGAAGCTGCTAGAACTATGTTAGCTGATTCTAAGCTACCTATAACTTTTTGGGCTGAAGCAGTCAACACTGCTTGCTATGTTCAAAATAGAGTTTTAGTTGTACAACCTCACAATAAGACATCATATGAACTTTTTAGAGGTAGAACTCCTGCAATAGGATTTCTTAGACCTTTTGGATGTCATGTGACTATTCTCAATACCTTAGACCATTTAGGAAAATTCGATGGTAAAGCAGATGAAGGATTCTTTGTTGGATATTCTCTTAATAGCAAAACATTTAGAGTATACAATAAAAGAACTATGATTGTAAAAGAAAATCTACATGTGGAGTTTTTAGAAGATAAATCCAATGTAGAAGGTCAAGGACCAAAATGGCTATTTGATCTGGAATCTCTAACCAAATCAATGAATTATGTGCCTGTTGTTGCAGAAACTAATGATTTTTCAGGCTCACAAGCAACAGATGAGGCAAGGTTAGAAAAGGAGACAAACCCAGATCATGTTTGGATGCCAATATGGTCAAGTACAAGTGTGGAATCAACTTCAACAACTGTTGAATCTTCTTCTGGGAAAGCTAAAGAAGGTGTTGAAGATGAAAGGAAAGAAGATGGAACTCTGGAACAAAAAATTGTTTCTGCTGGTGATTCTGCTGTTATACTTAATGTTCTTGCTGCTAGGCCAAATGATTCTGCTGCTGGCCCTTCAGAAACGAAAGAAGCAGAATTCTCAGATAATGAGGTGGATTTCAACAATCTTCCATCAAATTATCAAGTTCCTTCTACTCCACAAACAAGAATTCACAAAGTCCACTCCCTAGATAATGTGATTGGAGATGTACAATCAGGTGTGAAGACAAGACAACAACTGATGTCTTCAGACCAACAAGGGCTTCTTGATGCCCTTTATGCTTCAAAGCAGCATGAGTTTTCAAACTCTTGCTTGTTTGTATGTTTTCTCTCACAAGATGAACCAAAGAACATTCTGAAAGCCTTAGATGATTCAAGCAGGGTAGAAGCTATGCAAGAGGAGCTTCTTCAGTTCAAGATTCAGAAAGTTTGGGTGCTAGTTGATTTACCTAAGGATGCAAAGGTAATTGGCACTAGATGGGTTTTCAAGAATAAAAGGGATGAAAGGGGTATAGTGATTAGGAATAAGGCTAGATTAGTAGCCCAAGGGTACACACAACAAGAAGGAATAGACTATGATGAGGTTTATGCTCCAGTAGCAAGGATTGAGGCAATTAGGCTTTTCTTAGCTTATGCTTCATTTTTAGGCTTCACAGTTTATCAGATGGATGTCAAGAGTGCATTTTTATATGGAACAATTGAAGAAGAGGTGTATGTTTCACAACCTCCAGGCTTTATTGACCCACAACATCCAGACAAAGTGTACAGAGTAGTTAAAGCTCTATATGGCCTTCATCAGGCACCAAGAGCTTGGTATGGAACACTAGCTTCCTACTTATTAGAAAATGGATTTCAAAGAGGAAAGATTGATCAGACACATTTCATCAAACAGCACAAGAAGGATCTTCTGTTAGTGCAGGTGTATGTGGATGACATTATCTTTGGATCTACTAGGAAGGAGATGTGTTTAGAGTTTGAGAAGCATATGCATGATAAGTTTCAGATGAGTTCCATGGAGGAACTTACATTCTTTTTGGGTCTGCAACTTAAGCAATCAAATGAAGGAATCTTTATCTCTCAGGACAAGTATGTTGCAGAGATACTTAGAAAATTTCACTTTGCTGATTCAAAAATGGCAAGCACACCAATGGACTCTGAGAAGCCTCTTCTGAAAGACTTAGATGGAGAAAATGTAGATGTACACACATACAGATCTATGATAGGCTCCTTGATGTATCTTACATCATCTAGACCTGACATCATGTTCTCTGTTTGTGCTTGTGCAAGATTTCAAGTAACTCCAAAGGTTTCTCATTTAACTGCAGTCAAGAGGATTTTTAGATATCTCAAGGGTCAACCAATGTTGGGTCTATGGTATTCAAGGGAATCACCTTTTGACTTGGTAGCATTTTCGGATAGTGATTATGCTGGTGCTAGCTTGGACCGAAAGTCAACAACTAGAGGATGTCAATTCCTTGGGTGTAGACTTGTCTCATGGTAGTGTAAGAAGCAAACAATTGTGGCTAATTCAACAACTGAAGCTGAATATGTAGCTGCTGCAAGTTGCTGTAGTCAGGTTCTATGGCTTCAAAACCAACTTCTTGACTATGGGTACAATTTCTTAAACACTGTTATTCATATTGATAATAGTAGTACAATTTGTATTATTAAAAATGAAGTGCAACATTCTAAAACAAAACACATTGAACTTAGACATCACTTTATAAGAGACTGCAATGAGAAAAGATTAATTCAAGTTCTTAAAATTGCTTCAGAATTCAAATTTGCTGATCTGCAAAACAAAGCTTTTGATGTTGGAAGGTTTCAGTACTCGGTAGCAAGTATTGGAATGCTTAATCCTCAATGATTTTAAACTTTGTGTTTTTGTTAATAATTTTTTTTTTGATCGTGTTGCTAGTTTTAAAAGATACTACTGCTATTTACAAAAGTTTGTGCTGCTAGTACAAATTTAATTTGTGTTATTCATACTGTAACACCCCAACCCGACAAGGGTAGAAGTGCCACATTATGGTGACATATCAAAGCAAACACAAGCATATGACTAATTAATACAAAATAACTTCAAAGGTTACAAGGGAAAAATCTGAAGATACAAGGTTACAAGGAAATTATAATAAAATTCTAAGTTCTATAATATAAGCTCTTCTAGTCATCTCTAGTCCAAAATAGCTAGTAAGGTCTTCTAAGTCCAAGGTACTCTCCACTCATACCCAGCTTCCAAACTAAAACCTGCCGCAGGAAAAGAAATGCGGCTGAGCTACGAAAGCTCAGTGAACAGATATAACGATAACAAAGAAGTAATAGAGAATAGTGAAAAGTAATGAAATGAAGATCATACAGATATAATAAGGGTTAAGAAATAAGTAAAAAGGTAAGAGTAAATTAAAAATAAAAGATTATAAGGTAAAGGAAAATAGTAATCCACCACGAGCCCAAGTCAAGTCAAGTATCAAGTCAAGTATCAAGTAACCATGTATACGGAGGGGAGACCTCGGTATACCCAGTATAATGTGAGGGGATACCTCCAAGGGTTGGAGTAGCTAGCTCTCAAGATGTGAAAGACGTGTATCGCACACACCATCAGTCACCAAGTATAACAAGTAATATAATGATAAATCCATCGAAACAAGTCAAGTCAAGTCAAATCTAGGATGCATCCATACGCCCCAGTAGGCCAAGTTCTTCCTCTACGTAACAAGTCAAGTCAGGGACGGGATAGGACATCACTCTCCTACCCTAGAGTCATGCCATCGGTGCATCAATGACATGGACATGAAACCCTCATGCCTAGTATACAAGTGGTGGCTCGTAGTCTCAAACTGTGGATCAAGGGTCAAATCAAGTATCAAGTGTCCAAGTTCAAGTTTCATATCAAGTGGTTCAAGTCAACTTTCATATCAAGTGGTTCAAGTCAAGTTTTATATCAAGTGGTTCAAGTCAAGTTTCATATCAAGTGGTTCAAGTCAAGTTTTATATCAAGTGGTTCAAGTCAAGGTGCAAAACAAGAAATCATAGCAAGGGTTTATAGCATAGGTTCATATCAATTGGTTCAAAGGTTCATAACAAAGGTTCAATTTAAAGGTTTATATTAAATGTTCATATCATAGTGTTAAAAAGTAATCCCTTAATAATAGCTTTCATAAAAGTGATTTTTTTAATAGTAGTTTTCATTAAGAATGTCTTTAAAAGTAGTTTTCATAAAAGTCAGTAAAATTCCATATAAAAGTGGTATCGCATCGTGCTCATAAACGTCATTTAAAAAAAATAGTTTTCCTCAAAACATTTTCATATATAATTAAGAAAGGTTTTCGCATCCAGTTATACTATCAAATGAACCTTCAAGGTATCCAAGGATTTGTATATTCATGTCACAGGGTAACGAACGAATTATATCAAGTATCAAGGGGACATAGCAAGGTTCACAAATCAAGGGGAGCATAGCAAGGTTCAAGGGAGTAAGATAGACAAGAGAGAGAGAGAGTGAGTTCATGAGAAACCTGTGAGCAGGTCAGAATATCTGTACCTTATACCGCAAGTGAAAACACATCTAGAATATAAAGATCGGAAACAAACTCCACCTTCAGCGAATCTACACGAATACAGGGTCGTCTTATTATTAATACCTTATTTAAATCATATTTCTCCTTTTAGTCGGCTTTCTATTTTCTTGTAACTTTCCATTTTTAGCAGGTTTCCAAGATTAGTAAGTTTCCATTTTTAGAAAGTTTTCTTATTTAGCAAGTTTCCAAAAATAGCAAATTTCCATAATTAGACAAATTCCATAAAGTAATTAGGTTAAGTCATTTATTAAATATTATTATGGAAATAGGGTTCATTTTAGCAAGTCATGATAGTTTAGGGTTCATTATGACTACTTTCTATATTTTAGGGTTTCAAATGCAAATATGCCAAAGTTAAGGTCCAAAATGCAAATATTACAAGTTATTCATTTTAATCCATAAGTTTACCATAATTACAATTCCAATTCTTTAATTTCAACAATTTTACAAGTTAAACCCTTTTATTAAATAAAGGGTAAATGTTATAGAATAGCAACGAACTTACTGATTTGTCCCGGATTGGATAATCTACAAATTTATTACCGATTTGACTAATTTTTTCTAAAGTTTTGTCCTAATAATAACAACCCCGTCAGTATTTGTGACAACGTTAGTCCTTTAACCAAACAAACGTTTGCAAAATTAGTCCTTTTACTAACGTTCGTTTTGTTTTTCATTTTTGAGCGTTTGCAAAATTAGTCCTTTTACTAACGTTCGTTTTGTTTTTCATTTTTGGTCCTTTTGATTATTATTATTATTCTAAAAAATTCAAAAAAATTTAAAAATTCAAAAATTTTTGAAAAATTTGAAAAAATTTATAAAAATTCGAAAAAACTTATAAAATTAGAAAAATTTATAAAAATTCGAAAAAATTAGAAAAATTTGTAAAATTCGAAAAAATTTATAAAAATTCGAAAAAATTTATAAAAATTCGAAAAAAATTATAAAATTAGAAAAATATATAAAAATTCGAAAAAATTTATAAAAATTCGAAAAAACTTATAAAATTTATAAAAATTCGAAAAAATTTAAAAAATTTGTAAAATTCGAAAAAATTTATAAAAATTCGAAAAAACTTATAAAAATTCGAAAAAATTTACAAAAATTCGAAAAAATTTATAAAAATTCAAAAAAACTTATAAAATTAAAAAAATTTATAAAAATTCGAAAAAACTTATAAAATTAGAAAAATTTATAAAAATTCGAAAAAATTTAAAAAATTTGTAAAATTCGAAAAAATTTATAAAAATTCGAAAAAACTTATAAAATTAGAAAAATTTATAAAAATTCGAAAAAATTTACAAAATTTGTAAAATTCGAAAAAATTTAAAAAATTTGTAAAATTCGAAAAAATTTATAAAAATTCGAAAAAACTTATAAAAATTCGAAAAAATTTACAAAAATTCGAAAAAATTTATAAAAATTCGAAAAAACTTATAAAATTAAAAAAATTTATAAAAATTCGAAAAAACTTATAAAATTAGAAAAATTTATAAAAATTCGAAAAAATTTAAAAAATTTGTAAAATTCGAAAAAATTTATAAAAATTCAAAAAAACTTATAAAATTAGTCTTGAAGGACACAAAATTACACATTATACCCATTATATTTATATTTAAACTAAATACCTTCTATTTTACATAATTTATAAAACAAGTCCCTTTATTTTAATTACTTTCCATTCGAATTAACAATTTAATTAATTTACCATTTAAACCTTCTAAATTACAAAATTTACACATAACACCCCCCATATTATATTTTATACGATTAGTCCCTGGTCTAAAATCACTTGCAAAAATAACCCCCAAGTTTATATAATTACAAAACACACCCTAATATTTTTAGTTTCAAATCAGTAGAATATTAAATAATAAAACCCTAACCCTAAAATTCCCCAATCATTATCAATCATCAAAACCACCTTAAAACACATTAAACACATCAGATTCATCATCAAAAACCTAACCCTAGTTTCATACGAATTGATTTTTATTTTTTTCTCTTTTTCTTTTAAATCCGGTTAACAATTAACTCACCAAGGATGATTTAAGCTTCAAAAATTACAAGGATCATTTTTATAGTGTTATCTAGAACGAATAGGACCCGAGAAAAATAGTCTTGAAGGACACAAAATTCGTAAAAACTGATTCACAATTTATTTAGTTTTTAGGGTTTAAAATCGTATTTTAATTCAAACGGCCTGAGTAGCATGCATGGATTGTTATAGCTATTTTATATGGATCATATATGATGTAATAAGAGTTATAAAAATACCAATTAACTTTTAGAATGATCGAATAAGGGTGGAGAATTAATACCTCTCGGCCAACATGAAAATCGAACAAAAACTGAAACCAAGTGAATCAAGCCTTCAAAAATCGAACTCCTATTTTTCTACACTTCCTCTAGCACCCAGGAACTCAGGAAAAATGATAAGTGGTCGTGGAAAATAATGGTGGTCAATTTGGAGTTTTTGTGTGTTTTTAGGGTTTTCGGTATGGAAATAAAAGGAACAATTAAATAAGCCTTGTGGAGGGGGGAGGAGATAGCATAATTCACGGCCTACATTAAGGGGGAAATCAAATTTAATGATTTTGTAGAGTTTCCTAATTTGTTTGATGATTATCTCTTAATTTAAATGGTTTTATATGTTTAACAAATAAATAATGTGTACATATATAATATTTTCGGTCCCTATGACTTTTTCATGTGTGAAAAATATTTTTGTACATTGTAAAATATTAAAATGTAGTAATAAAAAAAATTATCTTACTTCATATGTTGCTCATTTCCAAGAGTTTGGGATTTATTTGGTGTTTTATGCATTTATTAATTGAAATTTAAAGTTACAAGGGTATTTTGGTAATTTTGCATGTTTTGAAATTTTGGGTTTTACAACTTCTTCCCCTCTAAGAGAAAAATTTCGTCCTCGAAATTTGAAGTCGCAAAGTTAAACGAAGTCGTAGCTAATCGCAAAAGATCGTCAAAACATTCTCACGCCCGGGGAGGTTCATCCAAAAAGGATCTCCAAACCAATTAGTTTCTCATGACTCAATCAAAACAAGGTGGGTTCAAATTCTCCGAAAAAGACAAATTGGGTTGATTCTGATCAAAAGGTCCATGCAATATAAAATGGATGATAGGTGAATTTTCTGGAAAGCTCATACGGAATGCGAATAAGATTTCAAATCTAATTAACTGTATCAACAGTAGAGAGCTCTACAAAGAGTTTAAGATTCATAACTGAGGTCAACAGAATGCAAAACAAGAATTCAAACTTATCCAGACATCTAATGAATAAAGGCAGAGTATACGCATAACGGTGAAAGTAGATTAAACGCATAGGTGGAATGAACCTAAAGTCTCACTAACATAGATAATCTCAAACAGCTATCAGAATTCTAAGGCTTCTAAAGCACTCCTCGAAATATCCTATACCCACAACAAGTGCACGTTATATGACGTAAGTATTATCACGTTGGCCAAACGTCATAATACTGGCATCATATAAATATGCCCTCATGATGGTCATACTTTATCTCGAGTCGTGAGCAAAACAACCTATCTTAATCCACCTAGTACTTCTATAGTCTCATAGGTCAACAAAATCAATGTCATAGTCAAGAGGGAAAACAAAACTACTTGCAAGAGCATCAGAATCCCAGATTGCTTAGCAGAAGTAAAGTACGCCGTCCACAAGCATCAGATTTCCCACAATACGCCAAACTTCCCCCAAAACCAAGCCATCATCGAACATACGAATAAACACGGAACTGAAATGCTTCTAGGGAACTTAAATCATCAGAGGATCTTATTACTATATAACGAAGCTTAAGTGAGTCAATGGAAGTGAAAGTTAATCGTCAAAAACTTCAGCCTTCACAGAATCAATTCTTCCAAACATAAAAGGTCTGTTTCAAAAATCCGTTTATTCAAAACGTTCAATCTCTTCAAGTCCGGTTAATCTTTCATCGTTTGTCCATCAATCTGGAAGTGAAACAAAATCGTGAACTTGTGTCTGGTTCATCAAGCCTCCTGCAGTTCTTCTTGTGATGGAGTAATGTGAATTTCTGGCTCGATCTTTAAATTCCTTCATCATCCAGTCTGCTTCCGCTCTCAATTCATCTTAGTACAACCAAGATGAATAGGGAAGTGAGACTGTACGTCTTCATCAGTTCCAGGTTCGCCATCTTGACTAGATCTTCTGCATCGCCAACACTTCTACCTTGTAAGGAATGTCTTCACTCTTCAGGGTAGCCACCGCTGTTGTCAACTCCAGGTCAGGCAGTGAAGTAATTCTTCTGATATGTTTCTAGTTGTCTTGATGCATACGCAAAACCTTCTGTGCTGCAAGGGAGTATAACCGAGTCTCTTTCTGAAATGTCCCAAAATTTGTTCCGCCTGATGGTATGGAAACTAATTTCTATTTCAGCTATTCCAAAACTCCATTCTCAATCAAACTAAGCTGTTTCTCTCGGTTCACGAAATTTATCAATGGTAACACAAGTTGTAAACATCTTCCAGAATTCTTCTGCAAAGTTCAAAAGATTTCAGTTCTCTACTCTGTTATCGGTCTTGACCACTTGGTGATAGTTTCAAAACTTGCGGGATTTAAAGAGATATCCTCAATTAAGAACACCGTTGTCTCAACAAATATCAACCTCCCAGAATGCACAAATGATCGTCAAATTTCTAACAAAGTGCAAAAATGATTTTCATGCTCTTCCTCGTCTCCGAATGTACTATTAAGTCATACAATGACCATTTGCCCAAGTACTCACGAGAAAACATCATTTATCAAATTCACAAAACAGTCAGAGCTTTAGCTAATACTATTAGCGTCACTAACCGTCATAGCAGTCGTTACAAATACGGAAGGCGATTTCAAGAATAACCTCAATTCATACTTCCATCTGAAGGAAACTTCGCGCTCTGAAATTGAACAGATACATAGTCGTTTCAGGGTGGAGAAATAATGGTTCTTAACAGCAATACGGTTCAGCTTCCAGTAATCAATACATATCCCTAGTGACCATCCTTCCTTATCGCGAACGAAACTGAAACACGCCCAGAAGATACACTTTAGCAAACTCACTTCTTGGTCTTCGGTTGCTGCTCTTCCCGGTTGCTCAATTCAACTGGTATGATCCTGGACACATCTGAAAGACATCTTCGCTTGGTGACTAGACAATCTCTCGGTATTATGTCAAATCCTACTTCACACTCCTGTGGAAAACTTGGTGGTTCAACCAGGAATCATATTCAGAAAACTCAGGGTGCCAAAAACACTCAAGATAAGGTTCATTCATTGGTGTACGAAATGGGTTCTAGGAAAACTTCATAACCGCGAAAGTAACACACGAGTCTCCAGAGTAATAGTAATAGCCAAAATTTTAACAATCGGTAATCATGGTAGGGAGTTCAAAATTGTTTCAAGCGCCAAAGGTGAGACATAGGAGGATAGTTGTCAATATTTTGAATGCTCAATCAACCAAGCCCTTATCAGAATAAAATCGAAGTTAACTATCCAAAGAAAGACAGATCAACATAACAAATCTTATCGTTCAAAAATGAGAGGGAAACATTCTTATACTCGTGGTTAAACACCACAAGACTTCTCATAGGGACAGAGATGGATAAGACGAAATAAAATAGCGTCGGAGATTCATAGATGCTTATCAAAAGCAAGAGACAAATCACAGAATGTATCAAGTACGTCATCGCCATGGATATTCTCAGAATGCCCGAAGAGGCATCAAAATGATTAACAAAGGGATCAGAGGTCAGAGTCGGAATCTGAAGATAAGGATCAAATAGTGTTAGGCAATTACTATGCAATACTCAATGCCTTAAATCTAGAAGGCATCAGCTTTCAATCTCCAAGAGGGATCTCAACAGGCTTTAACCAAAAGTAAGGCACGAATCAGAGTGATGCGGAAGCAATAATACTTAAACAATTGCCTTATAGTCTACCCATTCCTCACTGGTCAAAACTTAAGTTCATATTAAGAACTCCTAAAGCAAGTTCTCAAGGAGTTCTCTTATGTTCTTACAGTGGAAGCCTAATGGTCCAAAACTCACTGGTCAAGGGTAAATGTATTACAAGTCGCAGCCTGTTTCTTTGATACCATAATTTGTAACACCCCAACCCGACAAGGGTAGAAGTGCCACATTATGGTGACATATCAAAGCAAACATAAGCATATGACTAATTAATACAAAATAACTTCAAGGGTTACAAGGGAAAAATCTGAAGATACAAGGTTACAAGGAAATAATAATAAAATTCTAAGTTCTATAATATAAGCTCTTCTAGTCATCTCTAGTCCAAAATAGCTAGTAAGGTCTTCTAAGTCCAAGGTACTCTCCACTCATACCCAGCTTCCAAACTAAAACCTGCCGCAGGAAAAGAAATACGGCTGAGCTACGAAAGCTCAGTGAACAGATATAGCGATAACAAAGCAGTAATAGAGAATAGTGAAAAGTAATGAAATGAAGATCATACAGATATAATAAGGGTTAAGAAATAAGTAAAAAGGTAAGAGTAAATGAAAAATAAAAGATTATAAGGTAAAGGAAAACAGTAATCCACCACGAGCCCAAGTCAAGTCAAGTATCAAGTAACCATGTATACGGAGGGGAGACCTCGGTATACCCAGTATAATCTGAGGGGATACCTCCAAGGGTTGGAGTAGCTAGCTCCCAAGATGTGAAAGACGTGTATCACACACACCATCAGTCACCAAGTATAACAAGTAATATCATGATAAATACATCGAAACAAGTCAAGTCAAGTCAAATCTAGGATGCATCCATACGCCCCAGTAGGCCAAGTTCTTCCTCTACGTAACAAGTCAAGTCAGGGACGGGATAGGACATCACTCTCCTACCCTAGAGTCATGCCATCGGTGCATCAATGACATGGACATGAAACCCTCATGCCTAGTATACAAGTGGTGGCTCATAGTCTCAAACTGTGGATCAAGGGTCAAATCAAGTATCAAGTGTCCAAGTTCAAGTTTCATATCAAGTGGTTCAAGTCAACTTTCATATCAAGTGGTTCAAGTCAAGTTTTATATCAAATGGTTCAAGTCAAGTTTCATATCAAGTGGTTCAAGTCAAGTTTTATATCAAGTGGTTCAAGTCAACGTGCAAAACAAGAAATCATAGCAAGGGTTTATAGCATAGGTTCATATCAATTGGTTTAAAGGTTCATAACAAAGGTTCATAACAAAGGTTCAATTTAAAGGTTTATATTAAATGTTCATATCATAGTGTTAAAAAGTAATCCCTTAATAATAGCTTTCATAAAAGTGATTTTTTTAATAGTAGTTTTCATAAAGAATGTCTTTAAAAGTAGTTTTCATAAAAGTCAGTAAAATTCCATATAAAAGTGGTATCGCATCGTGCTCATAAACGTCATTTAAAAAAAATAGTTTTCCTCAAAACATTTTCATATATAATTAAGAAAGGTTTTCGCATCCAGTTATACTATCAAATGAACCTTCAAGGTATCCAAGGATTTGTATATTCATGTCACAGGGTAACGAACGAATTATATCAAGTATCAAGGGGACATAGCAAGGTTCACAAATCAAGGGGAGCATAGCAAGGTTCAAGGGAGTAAGATAGACAAGAGAGAGAGAGAGTGAGTTCATGAGAAACCTGTGAGCAGGTCAGAATATCTGTACCTTATACCGCAAGTGAAAACACATCTAGAATATAAAGATCGGAAACAAACTCCACCTTCAGCGAATCTACACGAATACAGGGTCGTCTTATTATTAATACCTTATTTAAATCAGATTTCTCCTTTTAGTCGGCTTTCTATTTTCTTGTAACTTTCCATTTTTAGCAGGTTTCCAAGATTAGTAAGTTTCCATTTTTAGAAAGTTTCCTTATTTAGCAAGTTTCCAAAAATAGCAAATTTCCATAATTAGACAAATTCCATAAAGTAATTAGGTTAAGTCATTTATTAAATATTATTATGGAAATAGGGTTCATTTTAGCAAGTCATGATAGTTTAGGGTTCATTATGACAACTTTCTATATTTTAGGGTTTCAAATGCAAATATGCCAAAGTTAAGGTCCAAAATACAAATATTACAAGTTATTCATTTTAATCCATAAGTTTTCCATAATTACAATTCCAATTCTTTAATATTAACAATTTTACAAGTTAAACCCTTTTATTAAATAAATTACAAATTAAACCTTACAATTAATTAAATTACAATTTAGTCCTTATAATATTCATATTTACACATTAAGCCTTCAATTAACCAAAATTACACATTATACCCCTTATATTTATATTTAAACGAAATACCTTCTATTTTACATAATTTATAAAACAAGTCCCTTTATTTTAATTACTTTCCATTCGAATTAACAATTTAATTAATTTACCATTTAAACCTTCTAAATTACAAAATTTACACATAACACCCCCCATATTATATTTTATACGATTAGTCCCTGGTCTAAAATCACTTGTAAAAATAACCCCCAAGTTTATATAATTACAAAACACACCTTAATATTTTTAGTTTCAAATCGGTAGAATATTAAACAATAAAACCCTAACCCTAAAATTCCCCAATCATTATCAATCATCAAAACCACCTTAAAACACATTAAACACATCAGATTCATCATCAAAAACCTAACCCTAGTTTCAAACGAGTTGATTTTTATTTTTTTCTCTTTTTCTTTTAAATCTGGTTAACAATTAACTCACCAAGGATGATTTAAGCTTCGAAAATTACAAGGATCATTTTTATAGTGTTATCTAGAATGAATAGGACCCGATAAAAATAGTCTTGAAGGACACAAAATTCGTAAAAACTGATTCACAATTTATTTAGTTTTTAGGGTTTAAAATCGTATTTTAATTCAAACGGCCTGAGTAGCATGCATGGATTGTTATAGCTATTTTATATGGATCATATATGATGTAATAAGAGTTATAAAAATACCAATTAACTTTTAGAATGATCGAATAAGGGTGGAGAATTAATACCTCTCGGCCAACATGAAAATCGAACAAAAACTGAAACCAAGTGAATCAAGCCTTCAAAAATCGAACTCCTATTTTTCTACACTTCCTCTAGCACCCAGGAACTCAGGAAAAATGATAAGTGGTCATGGAAAATAATGGTGGTCGATTTGGAGTTTTTGTGTGTTTTTAGGGTTTTCGGTATGGAAATAAAAGGAACAATTAAATAAACCGTGTGGAGGGGGGAGGAGATAGCATAATCCACGGCCTACATTAATGGGGAAATCAAATTTACTGATTTTGTAGAGTTTCCTAATTTGTTTGATGATTATCTCTTAATTTAAATGGTTTTATATGTTTAACAAATAAATAATGTGTACATATATAATATTTTCGGTCCCTATGACTTTTTCATGTATGAAAAATATTTTTGTACATTATAAAATATTAAAATGTAGTAATAAAAAAATTATCTTACTTCATATGTTGCTCATTTCCAAGAGTTTGAGATTCATTTGGTGTTTTATGCATTTATTAATTAAAATTTAAAGTTACAAGGGTATTTTGGTAATTTTGCATGTTTTGAAATTTTGGGTTTTACACATACAGTTAGTCCTATGATTATTCTAATATAAGACAAGTACTTTGTACATTGTTCTTTTGGTTTTAGACTAACAATTTCAGGTATGATCATGTGAACACAAAAGGATGTTTCAAGTGAAATGGAAGCAGCAGAATGATAATATTAGTTGCTGACATATTAGGTTTATGATGGACTGAGTTTGGGAATTTAAAACTCTTTAAAACTTCTTTCTTGAAACCTAAATATGAAATTTCACATTGAATTGATGACTTAGTTGATCAGATAGTAACTGATGCAACTCACTTTCTATCATTTTATACTTTCAAGTATAATGAGCAAGTCTAAGGACATCTGATAGAAAGAACAGCTAGTAAAAGTGAATCTAACACTTGTGTTAGAGGTAACAATTACTATGAGCTGGAAACCCTGTCAGGAAAACTCTTTGAATGAGTTTATCTTTACACAGGCAGTTATTTATAACTGAAAACATTGGTTCTCACACAACCAGAGGTTGCTTTAAACCGAAATTTTGATTAAGTGTCTGTTATACACTTAATCCCTTCAAAATGGTTGAAAGCAGTATGGTTTTTCATAATAAAATCATATACATACTGCTAAGGCAAAAGTTTCTTAAAAGGATTTTCAAAGAGACTCACAAAAACCATCCATTGATGGACCATGAGTCAAATGTCCCATGAATCACCTCTCATAGGAGTTAACACACCTAGAAGTGATGAGGGCAGTAACTTAAACTCTTAAGGAATTGATGGCTTCATGTACAGTATTGTCTGATAACAAGTTCTCATTGGTAGATCAGATAATGGAGAAAGAAATATTTTGGTACATAGTGAGTGATCTTCCAAACAAGGGGAGGATAAAAATTTTATTTGCTTCAGGGGAGGAAACATCTCAGGGGAGGAAATAAAAGCCCAAGAAAGGAAGACAAACCCAATGTAAGGGAGGAAAAGACAAGAGCATACAAGATGATGTCATGAAGGTTGAAAATGACAAGATCAGAACTAAAGGAGAAAGTTCTATCTAGGTCAAACGAAGAAAAGTTTCAATTTCAGTTTACCACGTTTGTTCATCACTTGCAAAGGCATGCTGATAGATGATTTCACTTGTTGAAACAAGCATTCAAGATACACAACATCATTGCCTCTTATAATTCCTCCATCCAAGGAAATTGCACCATCTTTTAGTCCAAGATTGGAGCAATGTGTTGATATTGTTAAAGTCAAAGAACAAAGCAGATGAGTTACTGAGAAAGATATTCAATATTGAAGAACAGAAGTGTTTGAAAGATCTTCACAATCCATAATTTAATTTAGAAACATGTTGAAATGGATTCACATGTTTAGGGGAGGATTGTTGGGAATTAAATATTCAAGAAGTTTAATATCGGGTTCTATTCAAAGAAATACTCTAAGTGTGATTCTGCTGCTAGAGCATTTGGTTCCTGCTGGTAATGTTTGTTCCTGCTGCTAGAACATTTGATTCTGCTGCTAGCGATAAATGATTCTGCTGCTAGGCTTAACATTTTGCTGCTGAAGGATTCTGCTGCTAGTGTTAACATTGCTGCTGCTAATGTACATTCTGCTGCTAAGTGGATAAGTATGAAAAGATATTATGTGTATTTTTGTCAACAATATACGGTAGATAATATCTTACCCCATGTGCTTAGTTAACAAGTTGTGTACACAGATACATGTTGTATCTTATGTACTGACACACTCAAGATAAGTTAGCAAGTAGTTCGACTAGACTTTAAGCAATATTGTAAAGATCTTCTTGGACTATAAAAGAAGATCTTAGACTAGATATTATGTGTGTTAAAAATAAGTGTGTCGATAAGTTGGTTGATATTGTAAAAAAACAATTAGAACTTTCATAACTGTTAGAACTAGAACAAACACAACAATATCACAAGTTAGAAAAACTTAAGATTCAAGGTTGTAACCCTAGTGATAACTCAAGATCACTCGTATTATTATCATAAATAATATTGAATCGTTTGGTGTTAATCTTTCGTTGTTCATTGACATACAACTAACACAACCATTCCATTTCCATAACCATAATAACCTTCTAAGTATGATTAAGTAGATTCCGCATACATAATCATATTAACTCAATATATCATACACACAAAGAACAAAAGGTTTAACCACCTTAACCATGTGTCGAATCCTAACACTGGGGGTGTTGGAATTCCCTATAAGGAGGTGGAACAGACTTATACCCTAGGCCTGACTTAGCTTTGTTTAAGATTTGACATTTAATTGTCTTTTGAACACCTTTTGATGTGTATTCTAGTGTGTCTACACTCATTTGAATGTTCTCCTTGGCTTTCTTAACCTGTTCCAGTTCATGTTTCAACACACTAATTTCATTTTCTATAAACATTCAGTCTCTCTTAACTATAATCATATCATCAGCAAACTTAGACTCATTACCTTTATAATGACCAATTTGTTCTTCTAACACAGCTAAAGCCCTTTTATGATTTGCTAAATTAAAACTGGTTTGGGTTGGCTCTATTCTTTGTTCATCATATCTTTTCTTAAGAGTTTCTAGATCTTTTAATGCATCACAAGATTTAGAACACTTAGAAACTTGTACCTCAGAGTCTGAAAATGCCATGAGAGCTATCTCTGAAGATGCTTCTGTTTTCTCCTCTACAATGTAGCTCCATTCAAATCCTAAGCCATCAATGGCAACCATAGCCTTTGAGCTTGAGTCTGTAACCTTCACAACTCTTGATTTGTTTCCAAAGCCTCTGCTCTTGTCATCTTGTTGTCTTGGCAATCTGCACTCCCTTGAATAATGACCTTTCTTATGGCAATTATAACATTCAATCTTTGACTTGTCATACCTAGCAACATCATTGCTGTTAATGATTATCTTCTTGCCTGTCTTCTTCAAGAATCTCTTAGCCCTCATGCTAAGAAGAGAGAGTTGCCACTTGATATCCATTTCTTCAATATCATCTTCATCAATCTCTTGAAGGTCTGCATGAGTCAGCATACTTCCATTGTGCTGAGTAGTCAGAAATGCACAATAGGTATTCTCATCCAAGAGTCCATTAGTACTGCTTGAGGTACTAGCAGTACCAATATTTGGACTAGCAGTACCAACTGCTCCAGCAACTTGCACTTCGTCCACTTGGCTTGAGGTACTGGGAGTTGACACAAAAGCCAAATTTCCAGAGCTTGAGCTTGTACCAGCAACCTTCTTAATATCTTGCTCCACTATCTTGAAATTGCTATACAAGTCCATCAGACTCATAGAATCTATGTCTAGCTTGTTCTTCCAGACAACTACATGCATAGCTCATTCAGATGGTAAACTTCTTAGGAATTTTGAGTTGAGATCTTCCTGAGGTATCTCAATTCCTAGAACAACAAGTTGACTCACTAGCTTTTGAAGCCTGTTAAACATATGATCTAGTGACTCATTGCTTGTAGATGAAAAGTTCTCAAATTGTTGCTTGAGTAATGTCTTCTGAGTTTTCTTGGTGGCTTCATTCCCACCATATCTGGCAACAATGGCTTCAAACAGAGTCTTGGCACACTTGAATTTACTGAAGTTCAGTAATTGATCATTCAGAATAGTCAGTAGTAGCAAGCTTCTTGCTTTTAGATCATTCTTGTGCTTTGCCATTTCTTCACTAGTTGTTGGCTTTGTCTGCACCGTTGTTTCAATCTTACCTTCAACAACAGTCGTTGTGGTTGGGGGCTTAAAGGAATTACCTTCTTCTATAATCTCCCAAAGTGCATAATCATGCACTTGAAAAAATTGCTCAATTCTTAATCGCCACATATTGAACTCATTGGGTTTAAGCATTGGTAACTTAGCAACAATGTTGGTAGAAGATGTTGTCTCCATGTCCATCTTTTCTTCTAAATCAAAAAGTATCAACCTGGCTCTGATACCACTTGACCGGATCTTAACACACTCCTTGTGTTAGATAGATACTTTGAATAATGTTAACTAGCACGCGGAATTTACTAGCAAACACTTAGAAGATTTTGTATGTATGTATGAAACAATAACTATGAATGAAACCAATTACTTCAACGATTCAATATTATTAATTCAATAATACGAGTGATCTTCGATTACTAGGGTTTACAACCTTGAATCTTAACAAAACAATACGTATTCTCTCTTTTTTTTTCTTTGACCTAGGCAATCCATTTATAGACCAAGGATTCTTGTACAAGATAACTATAATCTATACCAATAGGATATACACAAAATCCTTTCTATAATTATCTACTACACGTTTACAAAAATCATAAGCAGTACTAACTTTCTAATGCAACCGTACTAACTGACTTTGTACTGTTAGTGTTGTCTTCAATCTCTTCAGCAGTACCAACTTATATACTAACAGTTCCAACTGTTAACCTTAATTCCCAACAATCTTTATGGGTTTTATGTTTCATGCATTGTTCTTAAGCATTTCGAACGTATATATTTCATTTTATCTCATTTCGCTTTCTTTTAATTATTTCTTACGTTTTATACATCATGCCTCCTTCATGGAAGGCTAGGACCATATTTTACACATTCATATTACATATATACGTTTTTTCATTTAGTATCGAATTCATTTTATATAAGTATCATATCGCATTTCATTTTTATTTCATATCTCATATAACTCGAAACATGTTAATGTCGTTTAGAAAAGGCCTCGTTAAAATGAATTCCTAAACGCTACATACCATTTTTAATGTCCATACTGTTTCTTCATAAGCTAATTAACCAAAAACGTGTTTTGAGATTCCTATCACAAGCCCTTAAAAGCTCCTTAAAACCATCAAACCAAACGCCACTCGTACTACTTGAAAATCCTTTATAAATAACGAGTGGAGTAATAAACCCATTAAGTAGTTTCTAGCTTATTCGCATAAGCAATCAACATAATGCTTTTTGTAATGTTTTTATAAACTTAAAATGAGCCCAAGACCAAGCCCAATTATTTCTAAAAGCCCACACATCATATTTTGTTAATGGGCCTTTGTTTCGAGTGTTAAAAGCCCATTAAGCTCTAAAATAAGCAATCCGTAAATTAAGCAATTGAAAAGCACTTAAATAAGCTTTATAAACTTATAGGAACTCTCGGAATTATTTTCCAAACCTTTTTGTGAAAAATGGACTAAGTTTGCAAATAATTTCAACCATAAGGACTAAAACTGTCAACGTTGTAAAAATAGGGTATAAACTGTCAAATCAGTAACTTGAGGATATATATGGATAAAACAGTAAACTTATAGTTAAAATGGACTAAGTTTGCAAATATTTTACGTTTTTCATTTCATTCACGTGCATTTTATTACATTTCATTCACTATTTGACTTATAACGTTTATATTTATATAAAACGAGTTTTAACGATTAACTTAACGTTTTATTCAAACCACTTTCGAGAAAACGATATTTATGATTTAAATAACATAAAAACAAGATAATATAATATATAATATTATTTTTGAACTTTAAGCATTTTAAGCATATCATTCACTCACACCACAAACCACTTCGTCATCCGATACATTTCCACTCATTATTCGTATTAGGCCAAAACCGTCAAAATCTCAGACTTTCTTATTATAATCCAGGTCGTGTGTTGAAGGTGTTCCCTTTATTCATTTGATTTCGCATTTCACTTTTGCCAGTTACATTCAAGGTGAGTCATAGCCCCACTTTTACTATTATTACTTGCTTTGTAAAAAATTGGGGTGAGAAATATGCAAAACATATTTTTAAGGACCAACATTATGCTCATGTTTTATTAAACTATTACGCAAGGATTAGCCTAAGAATTGTATCCCCATCATGCCCAAACTCATGAACCGTCAATTCCACTTGGGAAGCGCGAATGCTATAAATATATCTATTGGGGTTGACTCCCCCGTTCGGTTTGGTCAGGTTGACCAAATGGGAGCGTATAACATGTCGAAACAGGAGTGTCTCGGGATAGACACTTACAAGGGCCATTATTTAATGTACTTCTAGAGCATACATATTGTCAAGCTTCGGTTGTATAAACTTAGTGCTAGCGTAATTAGACATTTATATTGATGTATCATCATATTTGTTGTGATGGTCACATGCTTTCAATTATGGTCCTACTTTACTGCTTTATTATAAACCTATGAACTCACCAACCTTTGTGTTGACACTTTTAAGCATGTTTTTCTCAGGAAATTAACGGAGCATTTAAGGCACGGAGAGGGCATTAACGGATGGTTTTGGTGTCAAATAAATTTCTGTCATTCATATCAAACTTACATTATCTTTTGTGGAATATTAAACGTTGAAATTTCCTTTTTGTATTTAAATTTCTAAATGAATGACAATGTTGCCATTTTAAGTATGAGATTTAAATAACGTGTTGCCATTTTTAATTTTTAAGTTTTCACATTTTACAATAGTTGACTATTTTAAAATTTTCACATAGTTAACTATTTTAAGTTTTTCATTTTTCACTTAATCATTTTTCCTTTATAGATAGTTAAGATAAGATACTTCAAATGAACACTAACTATATTAGGTTACTAGCAAGGTTTTCATTTAAAAACACTTTACCCTGAAAGATTAAATCGAAATTTTAGAGCAAATTTGTAACTACACCAAATCCTCGTGTTTACACTAAGGGCACGTTTGGTAGAGAGAATTTCAGAGAATAGAAATGAAGTAGAGAATAGAATTCAAAGAATAGAAATGGGTAGAGAAATTTAAAGTCAATTCTTGTGTTTGGTAACATGAGAAATAAACTTGAGAATTGGCAAAAAAAAAAAAAAAAAAAAAAAAAAAAAAAAAAAAAAAAAACTTTTTATTGAAAGAATTAGAACATTTGTTTGTTGATTTTTTTTTAAAAAATATTTTTTCTAAATAACAATTCTAAAAAATATATATTTAAAAAAAAATATTTTTTTTATTATTTTTTTATTTAAAAAAAAGCTTATTTTAAAAAAAAAATTTAATTTATTTTAAAATTTATTTTTTATAAAATTAATTAAAAAAAAATTTTTAAAAATTTATTTTTTCTAAATAACAATTCTATAAAAAATATATTTTAAAAAAATATATTTTTTTAAATTATTTTTTATAAAAAATTTATTATTTTTTAAAAAAAAATTATTTTATAAAAAATTTATTTTAAAAAAATTATTAATTTTTTTTTATAAAAAATACATTTACGTAAATCGGTTTGCAACTAAAAAAAAAAAAAAAAAAAAAAAAAAAAAAAAAAAAAAAAAAAAAAAAACAGCTTACAAAGTTCCCCTCATTTCTCCCATTTCCTCACTAAAAGTAGTGGAAATGAAACTCAAAAAATTGCACTACCAATTCTCCACCAATTCCCCACAATTCTCCACCTTTTTATTTCTCTAACATACCAAACAAGAGAATTCTTGAGAAATCTGAGAAATCTATTTTCTCCGCCCTTTTGAATTCCCAGCCTACCAAACAAGAGATATTTGTTGAATTCCTTTTCTCTTGGCCCATTTCTTTGTACCAAACATGCCCTAAGTATACCAGCAGTGAAATTTGCATTTTTATAACTAAATATGTTACTTATTTTCAATTTAACTTAACTTTGTGTCATATTGTTAAATACGTAAATCAATTTGCATTATTGTAAATTACTTTGTGGCATATTTCCACTTATAAAGTTTCTTTAATTATTTTTTTGGCAAAAGTATCATAAAATACATTGCGATGTTTACGTGAGATAAGGACAATTTTGCTAGTTGGAAATAAAAATTGAGATTAAGTAATACTTCATCAGTTTAAATTAAATGTTTATTTTCATATTTCATAAAATTTAAGAAAAGTGAAGCCCTTTGAATATTAATCAATAAAATTTCATTCACATCTGTTTAAAAGCGTTTTATTGGTTGTAATTGAAAGTTGACATTAATTTTAAGACAATCACAAATAGCAAAATAAACTTATATTTCAAAATGAAAAAAAATATTACACAAATATAAATAAAGTTAAAAATAAGTGACATCTTCGATAAAATAAATTCAAATTTCCCAATTAGTACACATTGTGAACTGTATGTGTATCGATGTATGGTGTATATAGCGAGTGTAAAAGAGATGGATAATGTTCGTTTATCAAGTTTAAGTTGGTGATATGTCTATTAGGAATTATGTCATTCTACAATGTCGTGGTCAAGAAGATACGGACAAATTTTACCTATTTCTCTTTCTACTTCTCTTTCTATTTTTATATCATTGTGATTTTTAATGTTTAGGAGTTTTTATTACTTTAAAACTTCAGTCCTAACATAAAATAGAAAGTGCTCAACAAGACATATGTCTTGTTACGAATCTAACAATTTGTATTAGATAATATAAACATCGCATGCATAATTATATTCTTTCTATTATTGGTTTCTAAATACGTGTAAATATTTAAAAATTAAGATGACGAACTTTTAAGCATATTTTATCTTCGTATGGTCAAGAAATCACTAGTGGACTTTTTTAAAGGCAAATATATATATTACCAAGAAGCTAGTAAATCGACATTCGACCAACTGATTCTCATCTTCTAACAAATATTCCTTGACCCTCTAAATTCAAAATACTAACAAGAAACTAGTCACTAATGGACTTGTAAGGAAACAAAATGTATTTGTCCCAAGCTATAGAGAGCATTGACTCAGCAATCGACCTGCTGAGATATGTAGGAAAAAGCAATTGACGAGTAAAGGTGTTACACACATACAATATTAGTATAGTATAATTTTATGTTTACAAGGTTATCTAATATAGCTATGTATCAATTTTATTCTAATTCAAACATAAAAATTGCATTTTTTTTAAACACCCATGAATATCCATTTAGTAAAGAAAATATGTCACCATGACATCCATGAAAACAATTGTCGACAATTTTGGAGCATTTGGCTAGTTTGTTAAATAAAGTTGGCATAAACAAGCACAAAATGATACTTTGACAACCTCAAATATCTTTTGATTTTATACGTTTGTCAGTATTTGAATAGCCTTTCCTAAAGTAGAAGTGCATTAAATTGCAAAACCTCAATTCTTTTGAGATTTTTAAAAATTTGGATCCAATATTCTTGAAATTGATACTTACCAACTTTTTATTAAACTTACGAAGTTGATTTGCCAACTCGCTCAAGTGTTTATCAGCTTTTCTCGGTTTGTTTCTAACCCCTAAATATATGCTAAATATGTATCAAGTTTTAAAAACTTGATGCCTTTAATGCATAATATATTCAACGAGCAGGGAAACCCGCGCGTTGCTGCGGGAGTGTGTACCCATGTGTTCTTTCTGATACGGTTTGTGTTTTGTGCGTTGTAGGTTTTCGTTATTTTGCAACATTGTTGTGTCATATATTTGTGTGTTTTTAATAGGATTTGAATGTATTTTTTAAAGTTTTAAAAATGTTGCGGTAGTTTTTTTTCGATGTTTTGTTTATTTGTTTTTGTAAATGTGTTTAATTTTGTGAGAAAATGTTTAATAATTTGTTATTTTGTTTGTGTTTGGTTTTTGTTATTGTATTTGTGTAATTCGGGCTTATTTGTTATTTTTTTTTTCCCGTTCTTATTGGGCCATTGTTTTGTTTTTGGGGTCTTAGTTGTGTCGGTTTTTTTATTTTAGGGTATATAGGGTGTAGAAAGTCGCCTGCTTCCTTGTCACTAAATCCCTAATAAGAAATAACGATATGGCTCCTAGGTTTCCAAGATGTTTGAAAATTGCGCACGAAATTGGTGACCGCCGAATTGATAGGGTTCTTCATGCTATTTTTTCGCGGGAGAAGAAGGCGTATGAAGGTGATGAAAAGACGTATAATGAAATGATTGAAGAGATACAGGCTAGGGTTGAACATAGGCATGGAATAATTGTTGAGCTGAAGAAGTTTATGAGTGATCCTGTTCTGGATGACTGTGTTGCAGATTTGAAGGTCGCGGAGCTAGAGGATTTTGCTGAAATTGGGCGTTTGATCCAGATGAGTCATGCTGCTGCTTTACGTATTGGTGAGAAATCAAGAATAATCAAGAAAATTAGGAAATTAAAATAACTTTGCTTGTCTGTGACTGGTTTGTATGGGTAAATGTGTTGAAGTGTAGTAGTCTTTTGTGTTATTTTGTTGGGTAAAAAGGGCAGGTTTGCATGTAGGTGTGTTGGGACTTTGTAGTTAGTCAATGGTATGTATTTTGACTGCAACAAAGTTTCAGTGTAGCTGGAATTTGTTGTATGGCTGTGTAAATATGTTGGGTCCGTCAGTACCCAAGAGTCCTTAAAACTGGATTTGGACACAAATTAACTAAGTGTTATTAAACCGAGAACAATTCAAGTCACTGAGTGAACAGTCACTCAGTGAGTCATCTTCAGGATGCTTAAGGCGAATTCAAGAAGAAAGATTCACTACTTAGGAAGGCGGTACTCCCTGAGTAGGACTTAAGCCAAAGAAGAAGATGATGGTTCAGTGAGTGTTTGACAAGAACTCACTGAACCCCAGTCTCCTCAACAACAATAAGTGATTGAAGACTGAAGAAACCAACGCCTAAAATAAAGGCGAGAATAAGTGGGAAGTATTTGAGAAGATAAGAACGTCAGACTAAACACTTTTATCTTGTCAGATACCAACCTTCCCAAAGACGGCTAAAAGTCATGGAGTGTCAGACCAAACACTCCTAAAGACTTTTAGTCCATTCCTATTGGTTCTTGGAAATGATAATTACTATTGTAATTGTCAGACACGCTTCCTCAACAAGTTGAAGTATTTTAATCACTTTTACTCTTTTATACTTGTGTATAAATAGGTTCAGAAGGAGAGAAGTTATGTGTGTTTTGAACATTGAAAGCCTTAGACTTTTGCAAAACAACTTCTCTCCTACAAAGAGTAACGTATCCCTGAGATAGCTCAGTGGGTCGAATTGTTACCACTTAAGCATAGCTTGAGTTTAGATAGGAGACACCATACCTTGTCTATTCGATCCCAAGTGTTTATTCCGCAAAACACTTGGGTAATAGATTCTTTGATTCATTTCTAATAAGAATTTAAACGTTGAAAAATACTTTGTGTTTTTACATTTACGTTTCATTAACTGATAGAAAGAATCATTACATTGTATTAGTCATAAACACAAATAGATTAACTTTCTAGTTAACTCTAAGCGTGTAAAGGGAACAACAAGTGGTATCAGAGCCTCTGGTTTATAAAATCTTTCAAAATTAACCAAGAGTGCTCAAGGTTTTTAAAACCAAGATCCTACTATGACTGATGCAAATGTGCCCCAGCTAGTCGACAAAAAGGGTAAAAGCTTTTCAGCTGTTGCCCCACGACTTGAAGCTGGTAAATTTAGCAAGTGGAAAAAGCGAATGCTTTGCTAATTGACTGGTATGGAACCATACTACATCACTTGTGTCAAAGATGGTCCTTATGTCCCTAAGACTGCTGAAGGGCTAAACAAGCCTGAGGCTCAATGGACCATTGATGAGAGGAGGGTGGTTAATCAAGACCAACGCCTGAAAAGCATCATTATATCATGTCTTCCTGACGATATAATGGAATCAGTCATCAACTGTTCAACAGCCAAGCAAACTTGGGATGACTTGGTCAATAGCTTTGAGGGTCCCTCAGATACCAAGGAAAACAGGGTCATGGACCTGAAACTTAAGTATAATACTTTCAGGGCAAAAGACTCTGAAAGTCTCTCTCAGACTTATACCAGATACAAGACCTTGATAAACGAACTATCAAATGATGGTGTAGTTTTGTCTAAGCATGAGACAAATGTTGGTTTTGTCAACAGTCTCCCTGAGAAGTGGCTAAACTTCTCACAAGGCCTGAGGAATACTAATCACATTCAGACCCTTGAGCTCCCTGAGATCTATGGGAAGTTTGTCTATGAAGACAACTTAATCTCAAGGAGATACCCTGACTCAAAAGCTCTTGAGTCCAAAAAGGCCTTGACCTCCACACCCATATCAACTGCTTTTTATACTAATGGTGTTGTGCAGGACTTTCAAGAGGATTCTGAGGATGAAATTGATGAAAGGACTAGTGATGAGTACCTAAAAGATTTAAACTTGGAATTCCAAGAGAGGGCACTCCTTGCTAGTTCAAAACGTTTCATCAAAAGAAACCAGTCCAACTTTTCAAAAGGAAAAGCAAATGAAACCACTGAATGCTTTAATTGTGGTAAAAAGGGTCATTTTGCTAGGGACTGTTATTCTAAAACCACCCCGAACCCTCTTACAAATTTTCAGGAAATAGTTCCTCAGGAACTAGCAAGTTTCAACCTAGAATGTTTCAGTCGACCCAACAATTTCAAAACAAGGGTCAAAAAGACTTTGAAGCAAAATATAGGAAAGCCAAGGCTAAACTTGCAATTCTTGAAACTAATCCCTCTATGTCTCAGGCTGCTCAAACATCCAAACCTGTTCAGGCAAAGAATAAGGTTTTAGTAGCTGAAGCTTATGATTGGGATGAAGAAGAGGTATCCTCAGATGAGGAAATTAGAGTGAGTGCACTGATGGCACTCTCTGAAGGTGATCAAGTGGCTGTTGGGAAAAGCCATGCAAGGAATGGAGAGTGGGTAAACATCACCATGAAGAAGGTAAACATTTTACTTTCTATGGATGATGATTCTGATTGGCAGTCTTACATGAATTATATTTGTGTAGATCTTAAATTTGTTGAGGAACAAAGGCTTAACATGTTTTCAAAATATAACAACATAGTGTCAGAATTGAATAAATGTAGAGATGAATTGCTTGTACTGAAGCAAGCCAAATTAGAAACAATAACTCTACAAATTCAGAACACTGAAATTTTGAAACAAAACCAAGCCCTACAAACTGCACTTAACAAAGAAAAAGCTGTCATCCAAGGCTGGACCAAAAAGAACCCCAAGGTCTTTGATACTGTGGGTTTAATCCCTAGGAAAACAATAGGAATTGACCATCATATGGTTAACCCCTATGTAAGTCCCAGTGAATTAACCTTTGTTCCAGCTGGCATATCATTTGAGCAAGAAATGCTTCCCAAGTCAAATGACTGGATTGTCAGGGACAACCCAGTCAGTAAGTTACCAAACTTTGAGACTGGAAAGATCTTGCTTCCTGAAAGTCAGGCTTTGAAAAATATGCTTGGACTTACTGAACAACTCAGTAAGCTTGAACTCACTGAACAACTCAGTAATACTGAGTCGGTGAATGAGTCTGAATCAGAATCATATCCACCACTCCCACCACTGAATACCCTTCAGGGTGCTGCACCCAACTTAGGCCTCCCACCAATGGTCTACTCTCAACACTCTCCAAAGGAGAGGTCAGGATTGGGAAAATCAATCCTGAAAAGACCAACCTTTGAAGTCTCAGTCAATACTGATGACTCATCAACTTCAGTCCCTTCTGAAGTAACTACCCAAAGCCCTGACTCAAAATTTGATCAGTTGGCTGAAATGGTCAGGAAGCTGGGTGAGAAGATTGCATCTTCTGAGAAACCTTCTCAATCCAAGAAGGAACAAAAACCAGCTTCCTCAAGAACCAAACCCAAACCCTCGAAATCCCTGAAAAGATGTGAACTGTGTAACTATACCAATCATGACACTGACGATTGCTATAGAATCCTTTATTGCATGATTTGCAAAAAGGATGATCACAGGACCTCTGATCATAAAACACATTCAGTCACATCCAACACGACAAGTCTTAAAGCTCAGTCTTTAAACTATCCTTCTGATTCTAAACAGAAACAGAAACTAAAGGCAAAGCCTTTTGCACCTTGCCCTTACTGTGGGTTCAATGATCACCATCCTAAGGATTGTCAAATTGACAACTGTTGTGAAAATAGTGGAACCACCACTCATAACACCTCAGGACGTGGTAAGGTCATTCAGGCCAGTAGAGGTATGACAAAGTCCGCCTCTCAGTCCACTGAGTCTACATCAGCAATCAAATGCATAACATGTGGTAGCTCAGTCCACTCCACCACTGACCATAAATCAATTGAAAATGTTAATAAGACCTCCAAAGCTAAGCCCTCCAAGAAGTGGAGTCCTAGAAAGAACTGACCCGGTTTACCATTTGTGTAGAAACATGCCAGGGATCCTATTTAGCATCTAGATAGTGGATGTTCAAGGAGCATGACTGGTGTGAAGGAGTATCTGCACAAGTATGTGGATGAATCAGGACCCAAAGTGATATTTGCTGATAACTCATAATGTCTCACTGAAGGTTATGGTTCAGTAAGCTGCAATGGTATAGTCTTTACTATGATAGCTTATGTAAAAGGTCTTAAATACAATTTGATCAGTGTCAGTCAACTATGTGATGCTAAATACATAGTTCAGTTTGATGATAAGCAAGGAATCATCTTCAATGCTAATAAGGAAGTTGTCCTTATTGCACCAAGAAGGCATGATGTTTATGTGTTGGACATGTCCAGTCTAACTCAGAATGGAACTTGTCTCTTTACCAAGGCCACTGATACACTCAACTGGATTTGGCATAAGAGACTCTCCCACCTGAACTTCAAAAACATAAACAACCTTGTAAAACAAAACAAGGTCCTTGGCTTACCATCTCTTGTGTTTTCAAAGGATAAACCATGCTCAGCTTGTGAAAAAGGTAAACATCACAGAGCATCCTTTAAAACCAAAACCAACTTTTCCATCAGGAACTGCCTACATCTTCTCCATATGGATCTATTTGGACCAATTAGTCCTAGATCCATTAACCATGAGAAGTATACTCTGGTCATTGTGGATGAATACTCAAGATACACTTGGGTATACTTCCTGATCAAAAAGAGTCAAGCAGCTGAAACAATTATGTCCTTTGTCAGGAACATTGAAAATCAAAATGACATCAAAGTCAAACAGATTAGGACTGACAATGGAACAGAGTTCAAAAATTATGAACTTGAATGTTTCTGTGATGAGAAAGGTATTTCCAAAAAAATTTCCTCACCCTACACACCTGAACATCATTCCCCACAACCTTCCTTACCCAACCATCACTGAGTTTATTGAAGCACAAAGTACTGATGAATTCATTCAGTCAATACAAAGTGCTCAGGTACTAAACAATCACAGTGATGAGTCAACCTACACAGACACTCAAGATGCTGAAGAACATCATGTGTCTGATCCTGATCCTACCCATCAGGCCTCTACAAGTTCTAATCAGTTTCCAAGACCTCAGGACAGTTGGACTAGGTCTCAGGATATAGAACTTGTCAATATAATTGGTGAGCCTACTGAAGGCATGCTCACAAGAAGCATGGCTGCTGAACTGAAAGCAGCCTCAGCCAATGAAAGCCTATTTGTGGACTTCATTTCCACAATTGAACCCAAAAGTATTAAGGAAGCACTAAATCATCCAAGTTGGGTTCAAGCCATGAATGATGAACTGGAACAATTTGACAAAAACAAGGTAATGACCTTGGTCAAATGTCCTGAAGATGTTTCAGTCATTGGCATGAAATGGGTATTTAAAAACAAATCTGATGAAAATGGCATAGTCATTAAAAACAAAGCCAGACTTGTAGCCAAAGGCTATAATCAACAAGAAGGCATTGACTATGAAGAAACATTTGCACCAGTAGCAAGGATGGAAGCCATCAGGATCTTCCTTGCTTTTGCTACATACATGAACTTCAAGGTGTACCAAATGGATGTTAAAAGTGCATTCTTAAATGGCTCACTGAAAGAAGAAGTTTATGTTCAGCAACCTCCTGAATTTGAAAGCCATGAGTTCCTGACCATGTCTGCAAGCTTAACAAAGCCCTTTATGGACTGAAACAAGCTCCCAGGGCATGGTATGAGACTCTTTCAGCCTTCCTGATCCAAAACAAATTTGTCAGAGGCAAGATAGACAACACATTGTTTATCTACAAGACAAATAATGATGTCATACTTGTACAAGTGTATGTTGATGACATCATCTTTGGCTCAACAAATTATAAACTTTGCAAACAGTTTGAAAAACTAATGGCAAAGAAATTTGAAATGAGCATGATGGGAGAACTGACTTACTTCCTTGGTCTACAAATCAAGCAGACTGATAAAGGAACCTCTATCAGTCAATAGAAGTATGTCAGAAGCCTACTGAAGAAGTATGAGCTCAGTGACTATGCCTTATGTCAAGACTCCCATGGTACCCCCAAACAACCTTGGTCCTGATCTTACTGGAAAACCAGTGAATCAAACTCTTTTTAGAGGAATGATAGGATCACTGATGTATTTACTTGCATCAAGGCCTGATATCCAATTTTCAGTCTGCTTATGTGCCAGATATCAATCTGACCCAAGAGAAACTCATATCACTGCTGTGAAAAGGATATTCAGGTACCTGAAAGGTACTCCAAACCTTGGATTATATTATCCAAAATGTTCAGGCCTTGATCTTAAAGGATACTCAGATTCTGACTATGCTGGATGCAACATGGACAGGAAAAGCACCTCAGGCTCCTGCCAAATTCTTGGTGGAAAACTAGCCTGTTGGAGTGCTAAGAAACAACAATCAGTTGCCATGTCCTCAGCTGAAGCTGAATATGTTGTAGCAGCAAGTTGTTGTGCAAATGTACTCTGGATGAAAAGTCAACTCAGTGACTATGGAATTCAGTACAAGATGGTTCCCATCTTTTGTGATAACACAAGTGCAATTGCCATCTCAAATAACCCAATTCTTCATCAGAGAACAAAACACATTGATATTAGATATCACTTCATCAGGGACCATGTCATGAGTGGTGACATAGAATTACACTTCATTCCTACTGAATATCAGCTAGCTGATATATTCACCAAGCCATTGGATGAACCAACTTTCACAAGACTGAAAGCTGAACTAGGAATGTTGGATATTGAGAATCAGTCCACTGATTGACTCCATCCAAATATGTATAAATTCTGATAACCCAAGTCCCTGACTCAATGTGTTCTTCAGTGAGAAAGATCACTGAACTTCAGGAACTAAACCCAAGTTCCTGAACCCTTAATCCTCAGGAATTAAACCCAAGTTCCTGAATTCTTGGTCCTCAGGAACTAGACCCAAGTTCCTGAACCCTTGAACCTCAGGAATTTGACCCAAAATCCTGAACACTAGAACCATCAGTGACTAAACCCAAGTCCTGACAATCAGGTTCACTGAATGAAAAGTCATTCAGGGTCCTTAAGAGATATTAAATACTAACTTAAATGCTCTAAGTATCTAGTTAGTAAATGTCCGAGGTTGGTAACTGAATTCTTATTTAATATAAGAATATTTGTTCTTTTGCCTTTCTGGCTTCCACCTCTGGGCCCCCACATTCCCACTTGGCATTAAATGCCTCTCCAATCACATTACAGATATGTGATGACTCATCTCTGCAAATTACACTTTTGCAGAACTGCTCAACTGTTCACCTTGACTGTTGCGCCAAACCAGGGAAAGTGGAGTGGTGGCATTAAATTCGGATCCCAAAATATTTTATTCAAAACAGTTTCCAAAAATTCTTTTTGAATAAATAAAATCCGCTTAATACCCAAATTACCCTCCACTTCACTTCCCTATAAATACCCCATACGAAAAAAACACACACATGTTTTTAGAAATCTTAAGCAAAATTTCACCTTTTCTTTCAAAAACTAAATCTTTTGTGTGTGTTCTTAGGCTTTAGAAACCCAGAATCATTTGTTAACCCAGACCTACCAATACAAATGGCTTCTTCTAATGCTATCATATACGCCCCTAATGTGGAATTCATATTAGAGGGTGTAGACCTCACCAAGAACAGTGTGGTAGGAAACTTTGCCTATCCACAAAAGTTCTTTGCCTACAAGAATGTGGTTAAATTTCTACAAAACTGCTTCCTTGCTAAGACATTTACAACCACCCCCTCAGTCATTTATCATGACTACTTGAGGGAATTCTGGTGTACTGCAGTGGCTACTTGCCCTAAAGACACCAAAGAATCCATCATCACATTCACAGTGATGAATGGGAGAAGGACCCTCTCCCTGGATTACAAAACCTTCATCAAGGCCACTGGTCTTGATTTCGCTGAGGCCTTTGAGCCCAACCCTACTGACCAAGAGGTTAAAGCAGAAATGCTTTTTCTAGGACCTCATGACCCTAAGCGTCCTGAAATGTCCTCTGGAGCCTTATTGGACAAGGCTCCAATTGTGAAGACCTGGTTCCACCCTATCTGGAGGATCCTGATGACCTTTGTCATTCAGGTCCTTGGAGGGAATAAATCCTCCACGGAGCAGTTAAACTCATCACAACAATTGATGTTGTTAAGTCTCCTGGAGGGTAGAAAAATAGATATCGGAGGTATAATCTTCCGTGACCTTGTTGCCAAGCTCTCAGGGAAATCTAGGCAAAGACACATGTCTTATCCTAGGTTTATTTCCTGTGTGCATCAGGACCTACTTGGTCCTGACTATGTTAGGTCTGACGTTGAAGGTACAAAACCTGACGTCCTCCATAAGACCAATTATACTAGTGGCATTCCCGAGGTACAACTCATCGCCTTGACCAACTACATGTTGGTAGTCATTATGGGCGATAAGGCAATCTCACCCATTCATTCTCCTGAAAAATAGGAGAAGAAGAAGAGAAGAAGAAGAAGAAAGGGGGCAGCCCAGTAAGGTGGTTAGACCTAAACCACTCGTCACTTAGACTGTTGCCCCAAGCAACCTTAAACAAGGGTTTACTGTGGCCCAGAACTCTGAGACACCCATAACAGAGACCCCCTCGACCACAAAACAAACGCCAACGGAGGGCACTGAGAAATCATCCTCAGTGTCCTCGGGCAAACCCCCTCTTCCTCAAGACTCTATTGACATAAACAAGTCACTAGGGTCAGGAACCTCCACCCACTCACATCCCGATGAAGGCACTGACAAATCACAATCAGGGCCTGAGGGAGAAAAGGGTCCTGAATCCTCGGTTGGGCAGCACTAATCAACTGGGAAGGGGACCCACAAACAATCACATCCTGCTAACGTCCCTGAGCAATCACACTCAGGGTCTCAGGGAGTAAAGGTCCCTGAATCCCCAAAAGGGCAGTACAACCCTGATGGGAAGGGGGCATCAACCATCACAATCAGTACCTAGTGATACTACTAAAAAACACCCATCAGTAGTTGAAGGCGCTAAGGGGGACAAAGACTCAGACGGACAAAAACCACCCGCTGATACGGAACCTATAACCACCTCAGGCGGATCCCTTCACTCAGGAACTGCCCCCAAAAGTCAGGCTGGGAAACCCTCCCCAGTTATTATGGCTAGTCAGGCTGAGCAAACCCACTCAGTTATTATGACGGGGTCAGGACCTGGCCACAATAAAGGTGAGCCCTCTTTTGAGGGGGAGCCGGATTCCCTGAAGATTCCTTCTCTGGCTGACCTTAAAACATTATTAGCCGAAGAGTCAGAAGAGGAAATTATGGTTTTTGGTGATGAAGAAGATCTTAGTGTTGAGGAGGAAATGGGGACTGAGATAAGCCCTCCTCAGCACCCTGAGCAACAACATTCTTCTCCTCCCTCTGAGGATCAACAACCCAACTTCCCCACATCATCATCATCATCATCAGGTGCTTCCTCTCCCGCCACTCCTCAGTGGTTGGTGAGATATGATAACATTCTTTCGTTGACTGAAAGACAACTGGTTAAATTCCTTCGCAAAGCCAACGAGGGTCTTTACACTGAACTCACGGATGAACAATGGATTCAGCACACTGAAGTGGCAGCCTCCTATGCCGACTTCAGGGCTTCTGTGGAAGAATCTCAGGGAAAGGTTCTTCAGGCCGCCAAACTTACTGATAAACAACTGGGCGACCTGAGCAAATCTATTGATGAAATAGCCACTGGACAGCACAAGGACCTCTCCAATATCCTTAAGGCTATTGAATCAGTTTAAGAACAACTCGCAGATGATCCTACACTGCTGAAAAACCTGAATGAATACATGACCACTCAGACGACCACCTCCACCAACATTACTGAGCTTCTAAAGCTTCTTCAGGAGGTGGATCTCAAAACCATCAGGACAAACCAAGAGTCAATTCATTAGGCAGTAACTGAATTCAGGGAGCACCTAGCAAAAATATCCTCAGCCTTTGATCAGCTCTCAACAAAACATAATGAGCTGATCGACCACTATACCTCCCATGTCACTGAACTTACCACCACCCAACAGTCAATGGCTACTGAAATCATCACACTGATGAATGAGACATCTGAAATAAAGCAAATGGTCTCAAGTATCCTTTCCATTCTTCAGGCCTCTCATCCAACCCCAGCTCCTCAGTCAGCAGGTCCATCCATTAAAGTTCCAGTACCTGCTGAGGGGGAGAAACCTATTGAACCTACTCCTGATCCTTCATCAGCTATAGTGGTAGTCCCTGAAACTTCCACCAGTCAACCCCCTCCCACTGACAATGGAAAAGGAATTATGGTGACTGAGAGTTCTCCTCCTTAAGCACATTTGGTTCAGGCCACAATTGAAAGGCGTGTAGATCCTGATGCACCCTTTATGGTTGAATTAGAAGGAGGTAGGACCTTCTTTGGGACTCCAGTTGAAGTAGCAGAAGTCTTGCATCAAGAAGACATCAGAAAGGCCAAAGAAAAGGAGCAGCAACTCAACAGACCAGTAATTGTTGAGGTTGCTAAGGAGGTAATCAAGGAGTCTGAAAAAGACATCAAAGGGGATGAGTTTCTCAAGCTCCAGGCTGAACTTCTTCAAGAACATAATCAGCAAGCCAAGCTGAAAGAAGAAAGGAGACAGAGAACTAATGAGAGGTACTTATGGCACATGACAAAAACCAAGGGAGAAGGCACAATCACTGACATAACCATTACCCCCACCAAGCCCCTAAGCATAACAATACACAGGGGACCAAGAAAGTCAGAGGTTTACCAACCCTTCAAATTTTCTGACTTTGGGCTAAGGGAATGGGATATGATGATGCCCATCCTGAGGAAGAAGACACAAAGCAAGACTGCCCCATCTCTTATCAAGACCTTGAACTCCAAATATGAAGAACTTGAAAAGGTAGCAAAGAATTTGGGTATTGATCATGAGAAGGCGCTTGCTTCTCAGGGACTGGCAATCCTTGAACCTACTCAGAAGACCGGGAGGAAAAAAAAAGTTGTGGGTCAGGAACCTGAACAATTCATAGCTGCTCTTCACTGCAACAGGATTCCCCCTCAGGGAGTCAAGTTCGTCCCAAACCTGGTCATCAAGGATCCTGAGTATGGTATCTTCTTTGTCGATGAAGTTAATCGGGCAGCCTTTCAGAGAGTAAGTGACATCAATCTAGTGGAAACAAAAACTCTCCTCGCCAACAAACTGATGGCGCTAAGAGTAAAGAGTCCTGAGAACGAGGAGTTTGCCAGGCTGCTGGACTAGATGATGAGCGAAAGACCTGACAAGGAGGTGTTAGTGTCTAAGAAGGCTAAGCTTGAACTCATGGGTTACTTTCATGAACCCTGAGCATTTTGTATTTAGATTGTTAGGACTTGTAATGATATGAATAAATTGATGAATGTCTTTGTTGTATCAGTGTCCTTATTTACTTTCTAGTACATTCAGTATGAGAAAAAGTCATTAGCTCACTCATAACTGATCAAAACACTTAGGCATAATTTATATCCAAATAGGGGGAGATTGTTGGGTCCGTCAGTACCCAAGAGTCCTTAAAACTGGATTTGGACACAAATTAACTAAGTGTTATTAAACCGAGAACAATTCAAGTCATTGAGTGAACAGTCACTCAGTGAGTCATCTTCAGGATGCTTAAGGCGAATTCAAGAAGAAGGATTCACTACTCAGGAAGGCGGTACTCCCTGAGTAGGACTTAAGCCAAAGAAGAAGATGATGGTTCAGTGAGTGTTGGACAAGAACTCACTGAACCCCAGTCTCCTCAACAACAATAAGTGATTGAAGACTGAAGAAACCAACGCCTGAAATAAAGGCGGGAATAAGTGGGAAGTATTTGAGAAGATAAGAATGTCAGACCAAATTACTATTGTAATTGTCAGACACGCTTCCTCAACAAGTTGAAGTATTTTAATCACTTTTACTCTTTTATACTTGTGTATAAATAGGTTCAGAAGGAGAGAAGTTATGTGTGTTTTGTACATTGAAAGCCTTAGACTTTTGCAAAACAACTTCTCTCCTACAAAGAGTAACCAGTCCCTGAGATAGCTCAGTGAGGCGTATTGTTACCACTTAAGCATAGCTTGAGTTTAGATAGGAGACACCATACCTTTTCTATTCAATCCCAAGTGTTTATTCTGCAAAACACTTGGGTAATAGATTCTTTGATTCATTTTTAATAAGAATTTAAACGTTGAAAAATACTTTGTGTTTTTACATTTACGTTTCATTAACTGATAGAAAGAATCATTACATTGTATTAGTCATAAACACAAATAGATTAACTTTCTAGTTAACTCTAAGCGTGTAAAGGGAACAACAAAATATTAATTAAAGTATAAGCTTTTATGTCATTTTGTTGTGTAAAATTCTTTGTTTATATGGTGAAGTGTTATATTGTGTCAAACTATTAGTTGTATTAATTGTGGTTAATCTGTTATGATGTAAGCTAAGTAGTTGTTTCATTTTGCGAGGAGTTGTGGTGGTAACCAATGTACATTTTTGAAGGACTATAGCTGAACTTTTAGTTAATGACAGAAGAAGAAGGCAGCTGATTGTCTTTTTCATGACCTATTGTTAGAAGTGAAAACGTAATCATTTTTATTATAAGTATGTAAAATATTGGATGTTTGGATGTGCAAATTCGATATTGTTAACGAAAATTTAAGAACAGTTAAATGATTAAGTAAGATAAATAAGTAAGAAAAGGTATGGAAATTCTTATTATTAATGAAGTTATTATTATGTACAGATGGTTGTAAAATTGCATTAGTTAATTTGGTTGTGGTTAGTTGTTAATTTTCATCGTCTGTTTTTATAGTGTGTTGTTGATCAAGACATGTGTAGATTAGTTTTGTTCAGTGTATCGTGGTGTTTTATACATTGTTAGCTGACAATTTTTTACATAATTGGAAAGTAAAGAATAATAAGAGAATGTTGTTAAACAAACTGGTGTAGCAAATATAATATATATTTGCCATTGAAGAGGATAGTTTTATGGACATGAGTGTTCACAGTGGTTATACAAAATAGAGTGTCATACATCTGTTTGATGGCAAAAACATGTGGCCATAATTGGTCCTAGTACTTGCAGATATTTACATAAGTTATTGTAAAGGACGATTAGTAGTATTCATAGATATTTATAGAAGTAGTTGTTTTTAGACTGCACTTTAGTAGGCTGTAGCAGTCAGCAAAAGCATGAGTCGTTGTTGTATTGTACATATTAAGTTTTCTTCTTTTTACTGTCTGATGTTTCCTCTGTAAACAGTGGTCGTTTGGTTGTTTTGAGAATGTTTTCAGAGCTGGCTTCTATCTTTGATCTGGTTTGCATACCTGTGTATGCAGTAGCAAAGAAAAATTGAAATTAGGATTTAAGAAAAAAAGTCATGATTTGTTATTATTTTGTTAACTGGTAAGGGTTTACTATGTTTTTTTCTTTCTATTATTGCATCTAATATTTTTTTAAAGTATGTGGAAAATCCGAAAAGAGCATTACCTTCTGAATGTTCTTGCTGTGTTGTTATTCTTTCTGGTATTTCCGGAATGGCTTGTTCGGTTGGTGTAACAGTCCCGACAATGACAACCATTGGTGGTTCGGTGTTTTTTGCATATTCAATAGCTTCATACTGCTCGGCTTCTGATGTTGATCCTGGTGTGAAGAAATAAGAAAATATTTAGATATGATATGTTTTGTAAATGGATTATACATTATGTTGTTTTTATGACTGTTTGTACCTGATGCTTTTGCTTCTAACTGTTTGGGAGCTTCAACTTTGTCTAAGATTTCATTGAAAATAAAATCTGGCGGCCCTTGTTTGCCAGATGTGTTATAGTGAAACTGGAAAATGTGCGTTTTTCCGAAAATTGCTTTTATTTGTTCTGGGAATTGTTTGGGGTATGGGTTTTCTAGTGATGTAACCAATGAATCGCAATCAGTGCCAACAATGTCATTTACTTTAGGTGTGAAGAATGTCATCATCGCTGTGTGTGTATTGTCTGTGATGTATGCTTTGAAATTGTATCTGCGTATATAAATTGGTTGTGTTAATTCAGTGCTTTATTAATTTATTTTTTTTACTTTTTGGTTTACTAAATGGTTACCTGTTTGTTGGAGAGAGGACTGGCCCATGGATCCTGCACTCATACGTGTCTCCATTCTTGTCAACTTTAGCGGAACAATTGCTGCATGATTTATAGTACCATTCTCGTGATGTGTTGAGGCTTGTTACGGTTCCTTCACACCTAAATCGAACTCCCTGTGTTTTATAGAAGTATTTTAAGGTCAAGTTTTTTAAAAGAGGGAAACTATATGCTGGTTTTGATTAAAACTTACTGCATAAGCGTGTGGAGGTTGTTCCATGAGAATTGCAAGGGGGAATCTGTTTTGTAATTTTTCTTGTTCTTTGTCTTTGAATGGTTGCCTAACAATTTGTAATGGTGGGATGAGGTTAAATATAGCTCTGTACCTGTTAAACATATAGATTGCTATTAATATATAAGGTAATCCTTAAATTATATTTTACAAAAAACAATAACGCACATCTTACTCTGTTTTATATTGCTCAAGTTCTGGGATGTTTGGATCTATGTAGTAGTATGTCGCTTGTGTTGCCGAAAGTTGTAGTCTGTTACGAAATCGTGAAACTCTGCAGGAGCTAATAGCTATTATGACAGTTTTTTCCATTGCATCAATACCATCCTTGTTAAATGTCTCAGCAAGGTTCCCCCACAATCTTAACTCAACCGAGTTACGTCTATTTTAAGGAAGAAAGGAAAAAGATTATGATGTTGCTTGATGATTGAGTCTATAAAAGGTACGATAATTTACTTTACATTACTTACTTTAAGTTTTGGATCTCGATTTTGCGATGCATGACCTGGTTTCTATTTGGATTGCCAATTTTTTCTGTTTCAGTAGAGCGCATGTAGCATCCTGTATAGTCTGTTAAATTAACAAAAAAAATATTTTTAAATATTTATTTTATATATAAATGTATATTCGAGTGTGGTCACCATTACATGTGAGAACTGGATGAGGTTTTTTGGTTCTGTCGTTTGGCTCAACGATTCTGCAAGGTAGTTGGTTATAAGAGATGAAGTCGAAGTAGTGATTTGGAAATCCAGTGTCTTCTATATCATCGAACTTTGTCAATCTGGTGAATTTGAGTGATGTTTTGTTTTGTAACGTTTGTTGCCAATTTTCTGTCGGAATACATGTGAATCCTGATATGCGGTATGTTTTTCCAGGCACAACAACTGGGGTGAAGTGGTTTATTTCACTTGCATCCATATTCGCTTGTATTGCATCTCCCTGTTTGTATAAAAGTATTATTTCATTGTTATCTGTGTATATATTTTTTGTTTTTGTTCTTATGGTATGTATAAGATACTTGTTTGTCTAATAGAATTGCACGAAAACCTTTGTCTGTTGTGTTTGGTGGGTCCCGATGTATCCATGCTCGGTACACTTTTGCTTCTAGGATCCTGTCTTTATCTGTTGGTTTTAGATCTCTGATATTAGCTGTTGCCATCTTACACATATATGAAGTGTAGGTTAATAAAAGATATTTATGTTAAGAAACAATGTATGGTTAGTGATAATTGTTTATATGTTAATGAAATAGTAAAATGAATTTTTCTATATGCAATAAAATATTATGGACCTCGATTTGAGAAATTTTGTTTAAAAAATCTGTATACACAATATTTTTTGTTGTATTCGGGGGGTGGTCAGGATCTGTTTTCATAAGGATTTTTAAGCCATGTGGTGATGTTGCTCGTGATAATGCAACATATAGTTGCCCATGACCAAAAATTGGTTGCGGTAAGTAGATGCCAATTTTGTTTAGAGACTGGCTCTGACTTTTGTTAATTGTCATCGCATAGCAAACTTTGACCGGGAATTGCTTTCTTTTGAAAATGAAGGGGTAGTTTGGATCTTTGTGTGGTAAAGGGATTCTTGGGATGTAGACTTTTTCCCCAATTCTTGTGCCTGTAATAATCTCTGCCTCGATTAATCTTGACATAAGGTTCTTGACTATCATTCTTGTCCCATTGCAGAGACCACCTCCTAAGTTAACGTTTCGTAGTAGCATTATTGGAACTCCAATTTTTAAGTGAAGCTTATTTGGTGGTAAACCTGGGAACCTGAGAGTGTTTAGATACTCTGGTGGGTATAGCATTTCAGTTGCAGCACCTTCTCTTCCTATTGGAATTGCCTCATCAGAACTTATATAAGTTGTAACCTCTCTTTCGACCAATGACAAAACTTTCTCATTTAGATCATCTGCAGTTTCGTTTTTTGGGCATACTATTGCTTTTTCCTGTAACAGATATGCTGTCGGCTTTTCTAGTGTATCTTTATCATAGATGAAATTGATGAGTCGTTCTATGCCATTTTCATCCTCTGGTATTTGATATTCGTTAGGAATTGTAACCCAAGAAGAATCTTGTGGGTCCATTTCGTCAGGTTCTCCAATTCTACCATCACCTATATCTAGCAGCCATGAAGAGAATTCGTGGATTTTGTTTCTCTCACCTTCGTCCAGGTTATTTTGTTGCAGCCTCATGTTTTGTTTAAGCTTGAAAACTTTGAAGTGTGACCACAAGTATGAATGAGCTATTGATGAGCCAATTATCTGTGACTTCGAGCCATTTTTTTTAACAGGAAGCGTTTGCCTAAAATCGCCGCCTAACATGATTGTTTTTCCACCAAACAATTGTTGAGGGTTATCGAGGATATCTTTAAGGGTTCTATCGAGTGCTTCAAAACATCGACGGTCATTCATTGGTGCTTCATCCCACACTATTAATTCAGTTTCTTTCAATAGTTTCGCCATCAATGTGTTTTTTTTACGTTACACATTGATTCATCTGTTAATTCTAATGGCAACTTGAATCTTGAATGTGCCGTTCTTCCGGATGGCAACAGCAACGATGCAATGCCTGAAGATGCAACAGCGAGCACAATCTTACCTTCTGAACGTAACTTGTTAATTATTGTATTCCATAGAAAAGTTTTCCCTGTTCCGCCATGTCCATATACAAATACCAATTCCTGATTTTTGTGATTTGATGAAGAAATTATAAGATCATAAATTGCCTTTTGATCAGCATTTAATTTCCCAGCACAGATGACTGCTTCTTCTTTTAGTTCTTGCCGGTTGTAATTCTTTTCTTCCATCAGTAACCTATTTTGAAGATCATCTAGCAATTGTTGCGGAGGCAATGATAAACTAAATTCTTGGACTGATCTTGAACAACCATTTAAAATCATTTCTATTTCATAGATGATGTAGCCTTTCATCTCTAGATCATTGACATGTAGGTTTCTAACATGAGACATGTGTGAATCTTTTGTTGGTATATCATCTGCCATAATACGCCAGTGTCTTTCCCATAGCTGTACCGGATCAGCAACTTCACAGTAGAGTAGAATGTGTGCAAAGAGGGTGCGGAGTTCTGAAACTGTTGCTGAAAATGCTGCTTCTTGAAGTGTTGTATCCCATTCTTTGTCATCATCTAGTAAGCCAAAAGCCAGACATGCTGCACGATATGTTGGGTAGATCTTCTTATTCACAGTGTGAACGTCGATAAATGATGTACAGCCTTTTTGATGTGGAAGCAACATCCGGAAGTAAAACAACTCTCCTGCACCTGGATGGACATAAGCAAGACGACCAATTGCGTACTTGTTTTTATGCTTTCTACGCTTCCATCTCTTTGAATTGTCGTACCAAACAAATTCATAAGGGAAATCCAAATATGTCAAATGCCTGCCATCCTCGTACAATTGATTATATGTGAACCACTCTGTTAGTGTAGTTAGCTTTCTGCCGTCGTCCGATAACACATATCCCAAAGGCTCTTTAACACGAAAGGTAATCGTCTGCATATCTTTGAGATGAACTGCAAGGATCTGAACCGGTGGGTCCTTATAGTGGATTGGAAAGTTCCGTATTCTCCAGAACGCTTCATGTGGACAGATAAAACGACCGTCAATAAAATTCTTGATTTCATCAATCTGTATTTTAGGTGCAGATGATGATGTACCTGGATCACCAATGGGTCTTGTAATTCGAGCTGCAATCCGATCTGTTCCTTTTGAGATATATTTGAAAAGATATTTTATCAACATACTCCAGCCACAATATTCAACATTTATGTGTGCGTGAAACATGAGACAGAGCAGTCGATTATAGGGAACGACATAGGTATTATCTAGTCTAAATTCACCCCTCATGACATAAGCCGGTGTATTTCTTCTTCTGTAATGTACATGACCATCTTTATCAAAAAATGTATTGTCATTAAATTTTTTTGGAAAATTTTTTGTGCAGTTACCTTCTTGCATGCATGGAGCTGATGGTTTAGCGTTGCCGCATGGGCCATGCATCATCAGATCAGCAAAAACTCTATAACCTTCAGGATCAGATTCTTTATCAGGTAATTCGGCCGAAATAAATTTGTCAACTTCTTTGGGGCTTTGTATTTTCTCCTTAGAATCGATCCATAAAAGTGTGTGGCAATGTGGAAGACCACGTTTCTGAAATTCTATAGTATAAAGAACTGCAACCAAAAAAATTGGATTTTTAAAAAAAAAATATGCATATGTATAATTAAGTGGCCATTTTTTTTTAAAAAAAAAGTACATTAAAGTGCTAACATACCTCCAGTAGAGCGACCAAATATGTTGCTTTCTTTTAGCACCCGTATGAAATCTTCGACCTTTTGCTCAAACACGTGATCCACCACATCAACTCTGTCTGATGGACTAAGTTCTGGATATTTTTGCATGCGTCTTTTTATCTCGGGCCAATTTACATTGCATGTAAATGTAATAAAGAACTGTTGGTTTCCAAGAACACGACAAATGGCAAGGCAATCAAGATAATGACTATACATGTATCTTGGTTCACCGGTAAAGCTTGCTGGAAGAATAATTTTTTTCCCTATTTCAGCTCCAAAGTGGTCCCCTCTTGACATAGCATCACATAACCCTGCTAAACATTCATTTCTAACGTTATTTTTCTTTGCACGTATGAAATCAAGCCTATCTTGCTCATGGGCACAATATACTGAGACAAAGTATTGTTGAAATAATCTGCCACTTCTAAATATATGCCCATATATTCATCAAAGCGCTCGTGCAGCTGGTATATATAATAATCATTCATAGTTATTTTTTTCCTTTTCCTGTGTGCATTAACACCATTCAGTTGCATTTTGATATTGTAGCCTGGTTGGCCGTATACAAATAGAAGAGGAAACTGAAGAGACATGTATGAGCTATGAAGCTTGTTGATTCTTTTAGGATGCCTGTCTTTGTATTCTATAACGACGTCATAGTCTGTTTGACTATTTGCACCATCTTCAAATACTATTGCTCCAAGAGTTCCAGAAGTAGGAAGCTGGTATTTTCGAGCATCAACCACATTATATACCTGGAAATCTTAACTAATTCATTGTGCTCATCTAGGATCTCTATCAGCCTTTCAACAATTTTAGGGTTCAAATTAGTATCGCCTTCATGGGTAAAAGGTTTCATTCTGTTTTGTACTTCATTCTGTGTATCATAAATATAGAGTTGCAGAAATCTTGGGTCATCATTATCATTTGGGCATAGTTTACCTATCCAATGATACACTTGACCTGAGATCTTGAACACGTACGGCCCTTTTCCACCGTTTACTTATTCATCGATCGTTGCTCCAAAAGATGTCATTCTAAACATTTGATTATATGCACGTATGTTATCCAAGAAATGTTTATCTTTGAATAACTCTTTCAAATATTGTGGAGGTTCTACTTCTTTTTGAAAATATATCTGCCCTCCTCCACAACAACGATGGTATGCTATTTTAGTGTGCGTACTGGTGCTTTTTAATCTTTCTCCACACCAAAAGCATGCATTTGCAGTATTCACATCTTTGGTCACAGTCACTCAAGTCAATATATAGATTGGATACATCTGCATGATATAAATTATAAAAGGGTTAAATTTAGTGATTAACATTAATATATATATATATATATATATATATATATATATATATATATATAATTGATTTACAACTAAAGTCACTTACCTTCTGTATAATATGTGGCGGGACAATGTTTTTTGGGTTTTAATATTGGTTGACCATTTACTGAAAGTGTTGGACCAGATTTTCTTTTATGACCTGTTACATTGATAGAGAATCATACATTCTTGTTAAAATAATGCATGGAATACGGCTTTATTAGTAGAAAAGAGTATATATTAATACTTTACATGTACTTGTTGTTGCATGATTGTAGCTTTCTGTTTCTGTAGAATGATTTTCATATTGTGAGGATGTTGTGCCATTTGGTGAAAAGTTTGTTTTACCTAGTGTTTGTTTCCTCTTCTTTTGACTCTGTGAATTGCCTGTGTTGATAGACCATCATAGATTCCTATTAAAATAATGTATGGAACATGACTGTGTTATTAACAAAATAGTAGATATGAAACTTTACTTGTACTTCTTGTTGTCTGATTGTAGTCTTGTTTTCCTGTAGAGCGGTTTTCGTATTGTGTGGATGTTACGTCATTTGCTAAAAAGCTTGAGGTAGGTACTATTTGTTTCCTCTTCTTTTGACCATGTGATCTGCCTGTACCTGCATTAGTTGTGTTTCACACATCGTGAGTATGAATAGGTAATAATATAACAAATTAATTTGTTGAATATTTGTTCTTAAATGAGATAATAGATAAAATTGTTCAAAAAAAGTAATAGAACAAATTAGCTTACTGTAGTTATTTTCAGAAGTTGATGATTGCCAACATCGTTCATCCTTGCTAGGACTTTCTATAAGTATACCTTTCCCTTTAATATCAAAATATCCTTTGAACACAGTTTTGTGTTACACATTGAGGAAATTCTACTTTGGTATTTTTGTTTTGCTGGCTTCCATCATTTCTGATATCATAATTTGGAAACACGTTAGGAACACAGCAGCTTTGTAAATTGGTAGCAAAAGATTGTGACACAGGATCATTGTCTCTTATATTGTACATAGAATTATACTGTTTGCATAGAATGTCATTTTTTAAAGAACCTGCATCAATTAATGTGACTAATTTTAGGTGCACCTTAATTGAGGTAACATAAATAATGAAATAAAGTAACTAACTAAAATTACCTCTATTTTTTCCCTCTCTGTCTGCATAAGTGTATCCGATGGGGCAACCGTTCTTTTTGATATTTTGTTTTTTGACAAATCTTTTGCTGCCCTATCCGTTTGTTGTTGCAGGGTCACATTTAATGGTGAAGCATCTCCTTGAACAAATGATTGCAGTCCAACAAAAGGTATATTTTTCGCAGGTTTTACTGTCGGTGCATCATAGATACTTTGGCCAACAAATGGATGATGTTGCTTCGCAATTGTATAGTTAATTGGGTTAACATTAACTTGCGCATTAGTAGTTACATCATCTAGATATTGTGAGGATGTTGCGCCATTTGCTGGAAAGGTTGAGACAGATAGTGTTTGTTTCCTCTTCTCTTGAGCCTGTGATTTGCCTATGCCTGCATTAGTTATATTTTACACATTCTGAATATCAACGAATAATAATATAACAAATCAATTTGTTGAATGTTTATTCTTAAAATGAGATTGCAGATAAAATTGGTCAAGAAAAGTAATGACAAAAAGAAGTTTACCGTAGTTAGTAACAGAAGTTGATGATTGAGAATATCTTTTATCCTTCGTAGGGCTTTCTATAGGTAGACCGTCCCCTTTAACATCAACATATCCTTGAACGCAATTATTTGTTAGACACTGAGGATATTGTAAACGGTATTTTGGTTTTCGTGACTTTCATTGTTGCCGATGTAATAATTTGGAAAGTTAATAGGAACATAGTTACTTCGTACATTGGCAGTAGAAGATTGTGACCCATGATCATTGCCTGAGTATGAATGAGCAATAATATAACAAATCAACTTGCTGAATATTCATTTTTAAATTGAGATTCTAGATAAAAGTGATCAAGAAGAATAATAGGAAAAAGTAGGTTACCGTAGTTAGTAACAGAAACTGATGATTGACAACATCTTGTATCTTTGGTGCGACTTTCTATAGGTAAACTGTTCCCTTTAATACCAAAATGTACTTGAGCACAATTGTTTATTAGACATTGAGGAAATTCTAACACGCTATTTTATTTTTGGTAGCTTTCATTGTTTCCGATGTAATAATTTGGAAAATGAATAGGAGCACACGGATTTTGTAAATTGGCAGTAGAAGATTGTGACACACGATCGTTGTGGCTTATATTGTACATAGAATTGTATTCTTTGCATACAATCTCATTTTTGGAAGAACCTGCATTAATTAATGTAACTAATTATAGATGCATTTTAATTGAGGCAACATATATAATGAAGTAAGTAATTTAAATTAATGAGACTGCATCAATGAAATATATTTTAACTCTTCTATAAATAAGTTGCTATAAATGAATACGTCTCTTTTTTTTCTTCTCTACCTGCGTAATTGTATCCGATGGGGCAGCCGTTCTTTTTTATCTTTTATTTTTTGACACATCTTGTGCTGCCGTATCCATTTGTTGTTGTAGGTCCACATTTAATGCTGAACCATCTCCTGGAATGAATGTTTGCGATACAACAAAAGGTGCACTTTTCGTAGTTTTTACTCTCTTTACATCATCGATAGTTTGGCCAACAAATGGATGTTGTTGGTTGCGAATCATATAGTTCATGGGGTTAAAATCAACTGGCCCATTTGAATTAAGGTCATCGAGGTAACGTTTAAAAGGTTCTGTTGGTTCGATTATTCTAGATCTTAGAGGCATTCTATCTATATTTACAAATACTGGGAATAAAGCGAAAGTCGATAACAGTTGAGCATGCACAAAAGAAATTAAATGAACCAAATAGTAGTTATGTATAGAGTATTACTGAGCATCGATTTAATGAAATGAAAAGACCACATTAGTAAATAAAAATACCATAGGTAAGTAGTAAAATGAAAAACCTTATATTTGTGGGGGATGCATCACATACCTTTTAAATAACACCCAATCCTTGTAATTATTTGGAAGATGGTCTGCTGTACAATAACATATTAGCAGGTCAGCTATGAGACTAAAAGAAAGATTAAAAAAAAGGCCAAAAAAAAAGAGTCTGGGAAGGGGGGGGGGGTGAGGAGATGGGGAGGGGAAGTGCAGAACAATACATTTGCATAACAAAAAAAATGGAAATATATATATATATATATATATATATATATATATATATATATATATATATACACTAAGATGATCATACCTGAGTATCAGTTCTATGTTTTTACCTTTTTTATTGTGTGTGGAGGATGATTCAATGAACAAAGGTGAGGAATAGAAGTTTCTGGGTGAACCTTTCAATGGCAGGAAAAATGGCAATGTTAAGCTCGCATAATGCAGCAGCCTGGGATCAAAGAACACCTGTACAATTGCAGGCTTGAAATGGACAAAAAGGATGGGAATAGAGTTACTACAGTAGGAGTAACAGTGAAAAAAGAGTGTGAGGTGTACATGCTACAGTGTAATTAACAGTGTTTCTAAAGGGTTAATTATTTACATACCCAATGTAAACTTAACATGTGTCCCACTTAGAGGGATAGAACCAATAGGGAACACCCACATAAGTGTATCAATATTAATTATTTCTTTCCTGGGAATACATTATTTTTGGCGGGAGCATACTTCTGCCTTTTAGTATTGACGAATAGCAAACGTGAATCATACTGTTTTGCCTACTGTAGCAGCAACAGTGCTACAGTGGAGAATTCTTTTGTGGGGAGCAAACTTCTGCCTATTTGTATAATATATAATTACTAAAGCTTGGAAGAAAGAATTCAGATTTAACAAGCCTTTGGAAAAAAGCTTTTGATGCAATGCAAAAAACACTTTCACAAAACCTTTTAAAATACTAAAAGCTTTTAATAACTTAACTCATTGTGGATGCTCTTATAATTAAGTTAAAGATCGAAACCTAAATCATGAAAACCTCAATTCTTCCTAATGTAGGGTTTTAACGACACATATGCATGTAATTATGTATGTTTAGAATTTAAAAGATAATGTTTTTCTTCCTAATGTAGGATTTAACGACACATATGCATGTAATTATGTATGTTAGATTTAAAATTATGTTTCCACCTTTCACATGTATTTGATTAATTGATCACCCGATCGACGGGATATATCTATGGTCTTGTGAAGGACTTAACACAGATGCACGTAATTAAATTGGGGACTTAAGTTTTTTTTTTTTTTCAAAAGGTTTAAATCAACAGGAAAACTCTAATCTCGTGTCGTCTTTTTGGTGCCTACAAACCTTTCTCCAAAAGCGTAGCCTAGTCAATGAACTATTTTCCAATAAACGTTGGGATTGAACCAGGGCCGTCTCTGAGGATTTATGGACCTAGGCCGAGCAAAAAAAAAGGGCCCGGAGGCTAGGTGCAACAAATTATATAATATAAACTAAAATATAAAAACGATGATAAATGTTATATCAAAAGATATGTAAGTGAGTTTTTTTATGTGGGTTAAGTTATATGATTTAATTTTTGGATGATTGTTAAAATTTGTAATGGGCTTAGTTAATTACATATACAATTTTTATATATATAACAGTGTTGATTATTTACATACCCAATGTAAACTTAACAAGTGTCCTAATTAAAAATCAGACCCCCTAAAAAATCGGGCCTCGACCGATCGCCCACTTCGTCCCATACTCTAGGCCGGCCCTGGATTGAACCAACTAACTAAATATTGGTTAAAGCTTTTTTGACCGGTTAATGTGCGGTTAGGAAATGATACCATTGACCGAACGCTCCCATGGTTATCTATTATCTTCTTATTTAATATCTTAGATTTTTATACAATCAAGGTAAAATGTCCAATGTCAAACATATTAATATCTAATCAAGACCAAGCATGAGCATCCTTAATATGTATATTACCAGGCACGCCAAACATATAGAGCCTAAATGTCAAATTCTATTTAATTAGATCATTCATTGTTAATCAAGTTTGAGTATAATGGCAACTTGTAGCTAAACAACCACTAATTCTTCTTACCAATTAAGGGCATCAACTATAGTGGTTTATGAAAATGTTTATAAAATTATGAAAATGTCTAAAAACTTGTAAACCATAGTGCACAATCATTTCAAGCTTATGTGGCATGAAGATGTATATGATATTGATTTTTTCATAATTTAATGCATTTGAATTATTTGAGATGTTAATAAAACTTGAAAAGGTTTAAACATAGTAAGGATAAGTTTATAAAATAAAAAGGTTTATAAACCCTTAGAAAGGTTTACCATAGTGGATGCCCTAAGAACGCCAAGTATGGCTTTAAAAATGATCACCTGCATTAAATTTTGTTACTAATTTTTTTTTTGGGTAAAGGGTATATCACCCGGTAAAATATATTACTAAAAAAAATGATTAAGTACAATGGAATGTGGCTGAAGTACCACATTAACCGCAAGCAATCACTTGACACAACCACAAGTCATTTATGACCGGCCATAAATGACAACTAGCTACAACCAATAAGACTACAAAACCAAAACCAGCATAAAATAATATAATTTTATGCAAAAAATATAAAACAACTTAGTTGAAACAAAAGTCTTGAATTCCAGCAGCCTTTAATTGTGCAGGAGAGAGGCCAAAATCATCATCATCATAATTGTTGCCGTCACTCGTATCCGTTTTCCATTGCTTAAAAGGACTCTGCTCTTTACCTCCACTTCCAGAATACAACATCCCAATGTGATCATCAAAAACTTCATCATCATCGCTGTCTGAAACTACCACATTGCCCACCTTAGAGAATGGGCTACCCCCATAGTTGATGAATCAACCTTTTTAAGAGGTTTATCATTATCATCCACAAGAGTAACTTTCCCTTCAATAATGTGCTTTTTAATCTTCCCAATTTTCTCAACAATAGGAGTAGTACTTCCATTTACACCCTTAGAAACCTCCAAATTAGCCTCATTCTTAGGAAAAACACTTGTTGCACAAGGAATATCATTTTCATTAGTATCGACCATATCAAGATCATCAAACGGGTTCGATGTAGCAATAGCCTTCCCACTCGTACTCGCCTCATTAGTGATTTTCTCCTTAGTAGCAACTGGATTCTTCGAGACAGGTCTCCAAAATTTTGGTTTAGGCTTATTAGGCTGAACACCCCCAATAGGCTGAGAAGGAGCAGTCACATTCTTTCCCTTACTCTTACGATTGTCTACCCCACTGAAACCATCATCCGTATCCAAGGTAGTAGAAGCTTCCGCTGCCACATTAATGTCACTACGAACCACCTCCTTAGCACATTTTGGACAATTGATACGGTCATGGCCAAACACTTTGCACACCTCACAATGAGTAGGCTTCTATTCATATTTAAAATCGACAAGTACACGAGACATATTTAAAATCACTACTTTGAAACATCATTCATGTTTCTAGACATATATAAACATAAATAAATACTTGCTAGAGCTTGAAAAATAGTTCGCGCTTAATTCAAGAGCTTGAAAATATTCGCCAGCAATGAGAAACAGACGACGGTTTATTTTAAGATTAGCATCAAGCTTATGATTTATAGCACTGTTATTTAGTTTTGTAAATTTAGACATATTTTTGTACCTCTTAATAATTTTATGTTAGATTATGAGATTAAAAAACTTTGTAATTTCTTTAAGAACTTACCAAAAAGAGACGAAACTTATAAGGGACCGAGAAGGGTTGTGGCACCCTCAAAATTTTTAACCCTATATACATTTTTACCTATTTGTATATGACGTTAGTCATTTTTAATACAAATGTATATCAGCCCTCTTAAAATAAATACTTTTTAAGTTGGTCCTTCGTCAACGACGTTCAACTTCTGTCCTGTTAACAAACGTATATGGAAACTAATTCACCATTAGACTACATGGCAAGGCAAGGTGATGCCTTCACCAAATGGTCCTACACACATATGATGCCCTTGCCTCCCACCTTGACTCACACTTGAACACACAAACCAAAGCACAAACTCGGTGGTCTGATCACCTAGTTAGAACCAAGAAAAAATTTATTTTTTATTTTGAGTGTGAGTGTGAGTGGGGTATTTAGTGTGGTATATTTGTTTAAAGTGGGTATTTTAATGAAAAGTGAAGATGTGTTTGCCTTGACTAGTAAATGGTGAAGTGAGGTGAAGGGGAGTGAGAGAAGAGAGAAAGCTGACGTGACGTTGATATGTATGGTGAATGATATGTGACCTTACCATCTAGCCTTAGAATAAATTAGTACCCACGTATGTTACTATTGAGGTGGACATTTGAGATGATGACAAGAGAAGAATAATGTCTCGTAGTATGGGGGCACACGCTTCAACTTTACACACACTCCATACAAGATGGAGTAGTCGGCAATTCTAGTGCTCACCTTTTTCTTTCAAACGCGGATGAAAGTACTAGAGTTATTTGACTAAAAATAAGATGGGTGGTCAAATTTGTTAGCAACGAGCATTGTAACCCGCGCGTTGCTGCGGGGTTGCTATGATTAAGACATCTTGTGAAGCCTGTTTGTATGAAGTACATTCAAAACTATTGAAGCTAAACCTAACAAATGTAACACATTACATAAAAACGATTTGTATAAAAATAAGTCATTCCTTGGTAATGCTTCCCTGCATTTTGAGGATGAAAACAAATCATTGTCATGGTTCCCAGTTTCACAGAATTCATATTAGATCCATGGTTTTGCTTGTACAATAAATAAGAAAATTGCAAAAGCTTTTACACTTGATTCCAAGTAGGTTCAAGCATGTTGACTGCGACGCTAGTAGTGTCCTTCCTCCAACTTTGGCAGCCTAGAACAAACAAACGTGCAACTTTCACTGTTCGGACAAAATGAGTTGCAGACATCCAAATGCAGCCTGATAGTCATGTATTCATTTTTGTTTTCCAAAAGATTGTAAATTCAAAATGGGGATCTTAGTTTACTCATTCACTTTGAACCCAACATTATGTTCAAAGATTCAAATCTTAATTTAAAGAAAGACTGAATCTGAAAGCCGTAGACCAATAGACTAATATTGAGATAGTAGTTGTAAGACTCTAACTTACATGTAAAGCTTTTACACTGGATTCCAAGTAGGTTCAAGCATGTTGACTGCGACGCTAGTAGTGTCCCTCCTCCAACTTTGGCAACCTAGAACAAACAAACGCTAGTAGTGTCCCTCCTCCTAATGCAGAGGCACCTGCGGAAATTTAAAAAAAAAATGACTAACATCAACTATGCATATATATAAAAAAGACTATTAAAACAATAGATGAAACATACACAATAAACTAACCTTCGGAAGAACCCATGTTTAATGGCAGGGGAGAGGCTTGAGAAATATTTATAAATGGCTGACAATGAGACACATTGTGTCGAATCTCACCAATCTTCAAACCGAAAGACAGAGCACGAAAAGAGATATGTTACATGTATTTCAATTGAAAAGACAGTCTTATTGTAATATTAAAAGTGCATATGGCAAATTGGAATACCTCCCATCTCTAGTGGCAGTGTGGTACTGACCGTGTTCATTTGTTCCCTCCAAATGCTCCATCTGACATATTTAAATATAGTTTTATGTCATCGAAGAGGAAATCAATCCGCCACGGCTGCAAATAAAATACACAGCTTATCATGAACAAACATAATTGAAATAAAAGATGAACAACCTAGCTATTAGTCAGGGGTCATACATTTGTCAGAATAAAAACCATTGATCCACAGTAACTCGCTTCGCACAAATCACCACCAAGAAATTCGCAGCCCTATACGATCTTCTTCAACCTCCAATTTAAGGAGGGTCAGATCAGCGACAATAGAAGTGGTACCTGAAAAATGGCTCGAATTTACGCCGGCTCAAATCAGCGACAATGAAAGTGGTACCCGACAACATGGCTGCAAGCATAAACATCAAACATAAGATGAATATTACTTGGCTCACAAAATTTTAAGCCAAACCAACAACTTTACTGTTCCTATACTGAAGTATTAAATTTTTGTGTATCAAACTTTACTAAGTTAATTAGTTATTAAAGTCTTTTATAAAATAAAACCATAATCATATAACAAATAGTACCATGGTTCATACCCATCTTCATGGAAGATTGAATATAAACCTGGAGCGGTGATGCAGCAATTAGGAGGGAACCACGTTACCGGCCGAAAGATAACCATCTGTTATGAGCCGTTGAATGTTCACGCGTATTGTTTTGATGTAAATCACTACAACCTGTGTGTAGGCATCCGTTTGCACCTGAACATTCAACATGGGTATATAGGCGTGAGATAAGCCACAACTCATACGCTATTCAAAAGAAAAAAATTGATGAATTATTATGTTACATAAATTCAGACACTGATTGATGTATAGTGCAACTCACCTTCGACAAATTGTGTAGTCTTTCTTTCAGTAAAGTCTCACCAATTTGGAGTGCCAATTCGTCTTCTCCAGCTTCTTGCAACACACATAAGGTGGCCGGAACCTAAAAAGTTAAAATTAATAATTCAGTTACCCCGCATTGACCATCCCAAAATGCAACCGATGTCTTGAATCGACCACTATCAAAAGAAAACGAAAAACAAAATGAACTCAAACTTCGAAAACATTAACACAAACAAAACATAAAAATATAAAGTTTACAATTGTTAATAACAAAATTCATCATTTTTATAATTAGGACAGTCATTAATCTTATAAATTCCATGAAGTGATGATCCAAATCTTCTACAACAACCTCCATTGCTTACGCTTTCTTTTATGAAACAACCTTTGACTAAGTTATTTCCATTTCCGATACTGCCTTGTAAATGATAGATACAAAAAAAAGACCCATATAACATAATCATATACTGGTATATGTATATGCACAAACACATCAACGAATTTAAAAAACGAAAAAGTAATAGAATCAACAAACCTTGAGAGGCAGAACGATAAGTGTGAAGGACGCTGCCATATACCAGCCATAGGCAACAACAACAACGATGGCAAATATCCTTGAAATGCGACTGAATCTCATTATTCTGCGACATTGCTGATGTGACTGTCAAAATTAAACAAAATGAGTGAGCCTATAAGTCTAAAAGGCCAAAAATAATCAACTTTAACAATATAATCAGTTCTATTTGTATGCAAACATAAAGTAAATACTTTTGTATACTTCAAAGCATGACGAACTATATAATTTAACAAATAATGAGAAATAAATCGTCATTCACATTCGTCACTTTAAAGTATCCTCACTATTTTGATCAAAGGCGTAACATGATGCAACAGGTTCATACATATTAGCTGGAAACGTATTTTCACAACCATTGACACAATGTAAATACATACATGTATGAGCAACTTGTTATGTGTGGCAGCGGAATTCTTTTCCAACCTTTGATTATCAACTGTAAAACAACACATGAAAGACGTTAGCCAAACTGCATATACATACATGTATGAGCAGCCTGTAAAGGCGTTACGTGAACATATATTCTTGTCGGAAAACCTTGTTGTGTCAATATATAATGAGCCAAATAATAGAAATCAGTACTTGCCTTACTGTAATAAGGATAACCCTTGTCACCATCAATAACAACTAAAAGCTTAAGACCACAATGATATTGATTCTTCGAGACCTAGATATTAATCAATGATTTAGGAACACTATTTAATAAATGATGTCATAGACTCGAAGTCAGAGATAAATGATTTTTGCATCATCATTAGCAATCAACACATATAACACACAAAATATAAACATCAAATGATTAAATTATAGAAACTATCAATAAATTTATCAATAATAAAGCTCACTTATTTCGGCATCTGTCGGAGATTGATCCGGTACGGTGGAGGATGTAGACATGGTGGCCGGAATTGATGGGGTGTGTGTGTGTGAGGGTTTGATTGATAGCCGATTAGAATGACTTTTTTTTTTGTGGGAAGAAGGCTCTAGAACTGATGGGGTGTGTGTTTAATTGTTGTGTACAATCTTTTGGAGGGGGTTACTGTTTGAACCACTGTTCCTTACAAAAATGGGATGCAGACCAAGTACCCATCTTTAGTATATAAAATATATATATAAATATATATATAATTTTATGTTTCGTACGTGGCTCCAATTTGGTTTTTCAATCAAAGTAAAAATAGAAATCACAAGTAAAACCTAATTTGGAATAGGACCTTACTCAAGTATTGGTCGACTCCAAAAACATCAAATGGGTGATGTACGGTTAGATACTAGAGTTGAGAGTAGGGGGTGCAGTGAGGACTTTATCCTCTTCATTTGGGCCTCACGGGGTGCCACGTCAGCACAATAAACCACAACTAACAACCCTCTTCTCCAATCAACTAACCACAACTTACTCATTTGGGCACCACCACTATCTCTTTTCATTTTTTTATTTTTTTTTAATCAAATATCCAAATAAACTAAAACTAATTTTATTCAAATAAAAATACAATACATTTTATTCAAACACACATTAAACATAAAGTTACGATACGGAAAAAAAAAATACGGGAATTAAAATAACGAAACAACAAATACTAAAGTAACACATAAACTTAATCCTCGTCTTCCTCGTCGTCGTTGCGCCGGAATTTTTTCTTTATTTCGTTCTGTCGACGGCGAATGATAGCAGTGGGTATATGTGAGTTTGAGTGTGTAGATGTTGGTATGTATAAATATTAGTTTGTGTTGTTTATATAGAGAAGAAAAAAAAAAAAGATCCGTTTGATAACAAATGGTAATATTACCGTTCGAAAACAATTATTAAATACTCCTTGCGTCAGACTTTCCCTTCGTCGTTCAGACGAGTAGATGGCCTTCGGCGATCTTCGGCGAGAAGCATTGGTGCAGCAACGAGCCTTCGGTGAGCACCAGCTCAGCTTCGGCGAGCTCATCAACGAGCTGCACCCCCTGGTCTTAGAGGCTAAGATTCATGAGAAAAAATAATGAAAATCAAGTATTAGATTTGCGATATTTATGGGGTGTTTGGCTAAGTTTATATGATGGGCTTATTAGCTTATATAAATTAAATAAGCGCAAATCAAGTGCTTGGCTAAACTTATATGCATGGGCCTAGGATCGCTTATATAAGGGGGTTTTTATAAGCTCCATAAAAAGATATTTATCTAAGCTTAAGAATTGGGCTTATGCTTATCTTATATAAGCTACTTATGGCTTATATATCATAAGCTTGTAAGACCATAGCTAGAGTGTTTTGTTGATGCAAATAATATTCTAAAAACGTTATTTATATCTTTCGATTACTTCACGTTTTGAGGATGACAAAATGTGAACTCACGTTACGTTAAAATTAACGTTAACAAGTTTTTAATCAGAAGATCCCGTTTCTACGCAAATCACTCTTGAATAAAGTTACAACTTGAACTAGTGATCAAAGAAGTGAATTCATGTTGTGAAAATTCACATTTTAAATGGGACAAAATATTTTTTCAAAAATACACATGACAAATTATTTTTGAAATATTAAGAAATGTTTTAATGGAAAAATAAGTTTGAAAATCACAACAACTATTTTTCCCCCCAAAATCAGCTCCAACCTTCCCCAAATAAGTTTTCACCAGAAAAGACAAAACTTGGAGCGTCCTAGTCTACCACGGCTCCACGGTACCGTTAAATTTAACGGAGCCGTGGGTCATTTAGTGGAGCCGTCCGTACCATTTTGAATTGTAACGTTCAGATTTTCTTTGCCTATAAATACCCACCTCTTTCACAGTTTTAGGCACCCTTCACACACAGAAAAATCCCTTAGTCAAATCCTCTCACACCTTTCACTTCTTAGGGTCATTTAGATTAGTTTTTCTTTGTTTCAAGAGTGATCCAATCATCCTTCAAGTGATCCTCTTCATACCTCTTCACTAGCAAGAGAAGAACACAAGTATCCTAGTTGATACAAGGTGTTGTCATCCCTCTTTATTAGCAAGAGAAGAACTCAAGTAATCAAGAAGATACTAGAGTTGTAGTTGATAGGTTTTTGTAACACTTGTTACAACCTTGTTGTATCTTAGCATACATCAAGTATATTTCCTTTTTGTGAGTGAGAGTGAAGATCAAGTGTGATCTATAGAGATAGTGAACATCTCTTGAAGCCATTGGGCTTGTGTGATTGATCAAGAAGATCAAGGGTCATTAGGTTAGTGTTAGTTGAGTAGAGTGAAGTGAGTGTTGATAATTGTGATCGCGTTGAGATCTTGGTGATCTCTTGAAGCCATTGGGCTTGTGTGTTTGGTCACGTGGACCTTGGTAGATTGGTGCTAGCTAAGATTAGCACTCGACATCTAGCTTAGTGTCGGTAATAGGATAAGCGACGTGTACGGTTTTCTCCGCCTTAAGGGAGGTTGTTGACATAGTGCTTGAAACTCTCGAGTGTGGTACTCGGGGAGTGGAGTAGGGCGAAGAAGAGCTTCGTAGCCGAACCACTATAAATCCTCTGTCTCGGTTTGATCTTTCCAACTCTACTCTTTACTTTTATTTGTTATTATTACTTAGCTTAGTGTGTAGTTCATATTGGTGTTGATTGATTACACATAGAGTTCGAATCAAAGTTTCCAATAACCAACTTTTAAAACAAGATTTTTAAAATAAGTTTTTAAACCGGTAAACTACTCAACCCCCCCTTCTAGTTTCCCACATGTTTGATTTAGCTTAAGTTGGTAAATGATCAAAAAGTACACGAGTTGAAAAATAAGAATGTTATATTAAGTATAAATGAGGGTAAAATTGTAATTTCTTATATAATCCCAAATTCCCAACCGCTCTTAAAATGCCATACTTTTGGGACTTAACAAAACTCATTTATATAAGCTCATAAGCCTACTCATATAAGCTTAGCCAAATACTTGATTTAGGCTTACTTCACATGTACAAACTAATAAGCTCATCATATAAGTTTAGCCAAACACCCTTTTTAAAATTGTGGCTTTTTAGAGGTATAGTTAATCTAAGGTTCATATTTTCTTAACTCATGTCTCTTTTAGTCATTTACCAACATAAATTAAACCAAATATATGAGTTTATCTGCTAACGAAAATTAAGCTAACCCAAACACCTACCATGGGCTTATGAGTTTAATTATAATATATAAGCTATAAACTGCTAACATAACATAACCATAATTATTCAATTCATAAGTTTAGCCTAACACCGCCTTAAAATCAATAAGAATTGAGTTGGTAGAGGGGTTGAACAAATAAGAAAATATATAGTTACATAAAACTTTGGACTTAAGCTTTTTCTTTCGAGTAAATGTATCAAAGTCATGTTGGAAAAAAATGTATCAAAGTACGTGGCGCGTTTATAAATATAATTCAAAAGGCATTTGTTATTGTATGGTCTGATTTAAGCCTCTTGGCTCTTGTATAGTGCAACTGTTCTTTAAGATAAGGTCGGTCATATATGATGATTCATGTTGTATTACTATTCAATCTTTATTCTTTATATTATTAAGTGAGGAGAATGTTTCGTTCAAAAAAAAAAAAAAGTGAGAGGAGAATCACATGTATGATTCCTTGGGGGTTGGTGAAGTAGGGTTTGGATGTCCCACAAAATATATCGACAAGAATTACTGTAATAGGCTAATATTGGAATGGTAACTAACATATTATATTTGTTTTTTGGTGTGATTTGGGCATGCCCACATATTCTAAAAAAATCAAATGTCTATCCATTCAGGCATATATGAGATATAAAGTTGAATCATGTAATTAAAAAGACTAATGAGTACAAAAGATACTTACCAAACAATACGATTTGAAAAATTAATAATTAAGTAGATGTATAGTTTGATATATTACTAGCTATTTTAAGTATCTGATGTGTCATGTAATAAAATAAATTAGTGAACCATAGCCATGCATGTGTCACGAATATTGGATTAGCATCTGTATGAGTATGTTAAAATTTCTTTTCGAAAGTCAAACTCATGTCAACTTTTCTCAACTAGTTTGACTCAACAACCACTCATTGATTGAACATATACTCGATCCCTTTTGAGTACTGTCAAAATTTAACTAGTCGACTGGGTTCGAACTTCGAAGGGTGAACATGTCAACGTAATATTCAAGTAAGACCGAGTCGACATATTAAAAAAAAAAAAAAAAAAAAAGAATGAAGACTTTACTTTTTTGAGTATATACGCGATTAATTAAGGTATTTTGCTAGTTTGTTTTTAAAGAAGAAAACGAGCATATGTTATTATTTTATCATCCATAGGGTGTGTCATTTTCGTCTTTCAGGTTTGCATTAAAAAAAAAAAAAAAAAAAAAAAAAAAAAAAACCTTTAGAGTTTTCATCACGTTGATCAGGTCCGAAGTACGTAAGTTCATAATATTGAACTTACCATTTTGGACTTAAATATATAGCCTCTCTTTTAATGGATTTTTTGCATTGCATTAACGGTGATACCACTGTGCTAATCTCCTCTTGAATTTTTTTTTGAACGACACTTTTATTAAACTAGCAAGGAGCTAAAAGAAATTACAAATTAAGTAAACTGGGACTTTGCAACCAAATGGCCCAGTTAAGATTACACTTACTACGACAAAAACACCAATTAAAAGTTGTTTGAACAAGATCATCAAAAAGATAATCCCTTCGAGGCAAACAATTGCCGAAAAGGGACTGATTTCTAAATCTCCATATTAACCACCACATGACATAACATACGCCTTCAAGGATCTCCTTCAAACGATTAGGTATCCTAACATCGTTGAGCCAAGCCAGCCAATCATCATAAGAAGAGAGATCAGAGTCTTCAACCTCCCACCAACGAAGAACCAATCTCCCCAGGTTACGAGCTAACGAACAAGAGAAGAAGAGGTAGAAGAGGATTCCACTCCCGCATTGCATAAGGGGCATAGAATAGAGTTGAGCCCGACTCCTCTTAAAGAGATATTCAACCGAGTAGGAAGCTTATCCGAGCAAACTTTCCAAGCAAAAATGTTAACCTTAATGGAAATCAGCTTAACCAACCTTGTAGGAACCTTCTCCTTTGGTAATAAACGATCGTCAATGAGATTATGAACCGAGTTAACCGAAAAAATGCCTGAAGCCTCTAACTTCCACACCTAACGATCAATCATCTGAGGAAGAACGAGGTCCGAGATATGAGAAAGGAGCTGATTTTGTTGAACTTCTTCAACACCTCCTCTAGGAACACGACAATAGGTAGTGGTCAAGCCAAGATTCATCTTATCAGCCACATTGATATGGTTACACAACTCTAGAGCATAAATCCTTGGATATTGAACTTTCAACGCTACATTGTCTAACCAAATGTCATCCAAAAATAAAGTATCATCTCCATTGCCCATCTTCTTTCGAACGTGAAACATCAGGTCTACCCTTTATTTTTAAGGGAGTGAACCTCTCGAATGATATCAATCCAAGGAGTACGACAAGCAAAGACAAGCTTCATTTACTTGTACTAGGAGCTTTGAACTAAACTTGCCGATGCATCCGTTGCTTGTACATTTAACGTAGGACACACGAAATTAAATTGTGGTGTAGTATATGTTCCTTCAAATAAACTCTTGAATATCACTTGGTATGCTGCCTCGGTTAAGTGCAATCCATCCCAGTTAGCGTAGGTTTCCGGCTGAGCACATGTGGTTGATGTGGGATCAGCACAATCTACTAACGGGTTGTAGTTATACGGCCCTCCACCTCCACAACATGCTTTTAGAGCCCCATTTGTGAATCCTGCAGTATTTCAAAATCTCTTAAGCTTTTATGATAATATTTGAAATATTACGTAGTAATTGTTTATGAACTATTTAGAAATAGACAAATAAGATTCAGCCCAACTCGACCATGTTTTAGAAGTTACAAATATTTTTTAACATGTTACTCAACTTGTCGAACAAAAAAAGTGTGTCACTGGCATCTAAGAAAATTAGCTATATATGTGTGAGCATTTTAAGTACCGTATTTTTGTGGAGAGCGAAAAAATTGCATGGCAGCGTTGTAGTAATCAGCATAGATAATATTGACGTGAGGATGAACTTCACGGATTTGATTTAGTGACGTTTGGAGCAACTCGTTATGGTACTCTGCAAACTTGTTTAGCGCGGTGATACAACCTGTTGTGCTATCATACTCTATTTTATCTGAACCATAGTAAATCGTTAAATAGGCTGCTGAGCATCCAATTGGTAGGTTTCCTGGGATAACAAGTGTTTCTGCCCCAAGCTCAATCAGTTCCTGCATTTTCCATGTCGATTAGCTATACTTAATGCACTTTGAATTACACAGTATGTATTTAGACTTGTGCTTGTTAATACTTACATTAATAGCCGAGACAATAGTGTTGATAATAAGAGGGTCATATGATTTGAGCTCACTGATGGGCTTTCCAGCCATTACGGCATGATTGTAGTCATTACCTCCAATCTCGCCCATAAGAATTAACGACTTCTGAAGGAAGGTTTTGCAATCTGCAATGAACCATTTCGATTTGATAAGAATCTTAATGATAATATACTAACAAAACAAAAATTAGGCTTAATGTTAATTGCTTTTCTGATGTAACCAACTTATTAAAACTTGTTAACTATGTTAATGTTTACAAGTTTACAACTACTAAAATTTTTTCACCCAACAAAGGAACTTATTATAAAGTGGAAGCCAATTAAATTTCAAAGTTTTTTATTAGGAAATATAATACTTCGATATTTTAATAAGCTGTTTCAAAACATAACATATTTTCTTTTTAAATTAAAAGAGGAGATAAACTCAACAACAAAGTCAAAAGTAGCTTAGTAAAAAAAAACTATAAAACTCAAAGATTCAGTCAGATTCAAGCGCATTGCTTTGTTGACTCACAGTGCGTTTATTTTATTTGGTTACTACAGAGTACATAAAAGTGGCTTAAGGGGTGACATTAACAACACCCATAATAAAAGGTAATGTTTAACAATAAATTCAAACATAGTACAGAGAGCATGTTAAAAATAAATATACTTATAAATGTAAAAATAATACAGTATGTCTTTATTGGGTTGGTGAGTTGGTCGCCACACGTGGACTTCACTCACACGATTAGTACACATCGTACAAAGTCAAATATACACAAAGTCAAAAATAGTCTTAATGGAAATTAATGGATGTATATATACGGAGTATATATTTTTTTTATTTGTACACTGAAATATTCAAATTAATAAAGTTGCATATAATAGATGTATAACTGTTGAATGTACATATGAAAAGTGTGTAAATCACTTATCTTTCTTAATATGTATAGTAATTAGTGACGTCTTTATATGGAGTATATTAAATCACGCTTTTTATGTGAATATACGTCTAGGATTGTTTCAAATCAAAGAACAAAAAAGTTGTAGCATGAGTTTTCTTAGAATTTATGGCTATTTCGTGATAGGCTTCTAGCAAAAAAAAGTTTGTAGTGTAAATTTATTAAACCATTAAAGTTGCTCCGTGATAATAGTTTTTGGCTCACCTTATATTATTTATAGACATGCATCTATGTAGGTAGGTCCTTTGATGGTTTCAAGCGTCTTAATATTGAATAAGCCATATGTATCATTAATTAAGTTTATTTAGATGTTTTAAGTTGTTGGTGAGCAAAGGTTGGTGAGTACAGGTTGGACACAGTTACCTGAAGTCTTGCCGCATATAGTAGGCAACCATTCTTTGAACCATTCCAATTGAACACCTAAAGAAGCATTTGTGTATGGATTAACAACCCCGTGTGCTTCGTGGAACGATGAGTCCAATGCAGTCGCGCCAGCCACTGCAAAATTTACTCCTTGTCCATTTTCTAGCAAGCCGTTTGTTCTCACGCCTTCTGATGGTGGTATTAACGGCATCCGAAGACTCTCGGCTACGAAAAATAATTAGCAAGTGGTAAATAAGTGATACCTTGTAGTACAGGAAACTATATAATATAAGGCAGTTTACACGGACCCCCTCTATAAGGCGTTTACAATCATTGCATGTATTGAGTGGTTGTACTGTGTGCATCGTGATGTTGTATTGTCACTATTGTGTGTTTCGCGGTTTGTTCGGTTGATCCTAGGGGGTTTGTATAGTATACCCCAATTATAGGGCAGTTTGTAATAGGGAGGTGTTATAAAAACACTCCCTACACATTGGTCCCGCCTATTTTTCATGAAATGTACAATCCGACAAAGCAGATAATACAAGCAGCGACAGCGGTAAAATCAACACACCCTCTCTACCAGGAGGGTCATTATAACCCAAACCCTTGTAATATTAGAATCACATTTCCTGTCACATGTTGACAGTAACATTTTATTATGATTCACATAATCCTTGCTTTAAAGCAAAGTACGTAGCACCTTTTTCACTAAAGTATGCATTTCGTAAACATGTGTCCACTTGTTATCCCTTGTATTAGTACCTTTTAACCACAAAGAAACAAGCTCGATGAATTTATTTTTGTTGTCATAATTATACCTTTATGGAAAGTCATTCACACACTTTAAAATTTTATTACTCCGTATGCTACTTCATTGTATACACTAGACAGTTATACTTTAAATATAATCTATTTTAACTGAATGTCCAAATAAATTTTTAGAGTGTGCCAATCACTTCCTTACTTTTATATATCCAAAAAAATATTCAAGAAAAATGTAAGTGGTGCTGTTGATATATTTGAAGAAAGATATATGTATCAAAAGTATCATTCCAAGCGAAACTATAGTCAGCCAAAAAGTGGGAAACCATGAATACTAGAAAAAGAAGTCACGATTTTGTTCAAAAAAGTCGGAAACCAACTAGTCAAAAACAACACCAAACTTGTTAATCAGAAAGTTAGAATTCATAAAAGTAAGTCAACAAGTCTATACCTCTTCTATATCATAAAACTAAAGAGTGAATTGCCAATTTCGACCAGATACACCCTTTTATAAATTGATCATAATAAGCACATCATAAATACAACTGATAGATTAAGAAAAAATTAAGTACCGATGAAATCAATGATAAGGCGACCATTGGAGCATCGACCCGTGGGTTTATGAAAGAACGTTTCGCCATAAGGTGGAAACAAGAAATGAGGTGGTCGACTATTCGTCTTAGAAGCAAGCTGTTTCAGGTTCCCAGTATCAGCTAAAGAGTCACCAAAGCTTATGATCGACGGATAACACCCATTAGCATGCATGGCACAACTCCATAACAACATGATCATGAAGGATAAAATGGAAATAGAAGATGATGAAATGGCCATTGGACTAGAGTTTGAGCTCAGAAAATATATATATGAGAGGTTTATTAGCAACTTATTGCTGGTGATTCATTTATGTTGTGTGCCTATTTATAATTGTAAAAGAAACCATAGTTTACTTCAAATATACACTAGGAATTTGACACGAGACAAGCACTTAGATTAGTGAATTTACGTTTTTGCCCTTTTATATGTTTGGTGAGTTGGTGACCCAGTCCAATTAATAAGGATCAAAGTTTGTTTTCTTCCACAAAATTATACTTTTGTATAAGAAAAAAGTTTTGTTATTTATTTAATTTTGTTATATGTTTGCTAGCCATCACTATCGATAGTAGTTGTTGTGTTGATTTTGATGCATAAATTTCTGATTACTCGTACTTGCTTGATTTTCTCAAGAATCTAAGTGTATTTACTGCGTGATCATGTATCAATCTATCTCTATTAAAGTTGTGCTAAGAGTTTAAGACAAATACAGTGACTAAAATGGTTTATATATACTTTGAAATTATAATTTTAATGAATTATAATTAAAAGAATTGAAATGTGTTGCAATTGTAATGTGTTAAAAATGTAATTGATGAAATCTGTCACTATATTTGGTTGACTCGTAATGTAATGTAATTGATAATAATAATAATAATAATAATAATAATAATAAGTTTTATTAAAAAAATAATAATAATAATAATAATAATAATAATAATAATAATAATAATAAAATAATAATAATAATAATAATAATAATAATAAAATTTCTTTTTTATAATAATAATAATAATAATAATAATATTTCTTTTTTATAATAATAATAATAATAATAATAATAATAATAATAAATTTAATAATAATATTATTTATTAAATAATAAATTAATAATAATAATAATAATATTAACTCTATATATTAAAACACAAGTCTGACAAGTTGATTATTATATTGTTTTATTTCGAGCCCATTAAGTTAGCCCATTAGAATGGGTTAGTCTGTTTGAACCTGCTATTTTGTGTGATACCAGCTCATTTTCACTAATAGTGTTTCGTTTTGCCACCTGCTCTGACTTTTTTATGCAGGATAAACATCCACCGTTTTAACCATTAGTCATTATCCTCCTCGAAATTGTCGGCTTCTCTATCTTTCTGGAAATTTTTAGGTGAAGGTGTGGTGGTTGGTACTTTTGATGATAGAGGTGTTGGGAGGAGTTCTATTCCAACTAAAAGATCAGAATATACGTAAGTACTTCTTCTATAGCTTATGTTCAAGTTTACATTTTTATTAAATCTTTTTTTGTATTTTTGGGATTGCTTATTTTAACGGTAGGGCTATCTTGCTGCTCATCTGAGCTTTGGAAGAGTTGTGTAGTCATCAATCAAAACCTGTGTAGTCATCAATCAAAAACAAGAAAAAAGGAAGGTATAAAATTATTTATATAAAATCTAATCGTAAATTAGGGTTTTGTTATAATTTGGGGGTTTTGCTAATTTCAGGTTTATTTATAAATTTTACGTGTTTTGTAGGGTTTTTGTTTGTTGCCTTGCATTTACCGACGTTTGATTGGCTGATGATTCACTCATGTTTGTTCTGCTGATGTTCGAATTCTGCCATCGGTTATTGGTATTTGCTTATTGCAGTTTCGATCATTTTTTTTTTATATTTGTATGGTGTTAGTTGTCATTGTAAGAAGCTGTGATGCGTGTCAGTGGGTTCGATAAAATTGAGATGCTCCGCATCTTGGCTAGGCAATGTATTACGTTTGCAGCCATCGCGGATGCGTCCTCTTTTTCGATTGTTTCCCTGTCTGAGCCTCTTATACAATGGTATTAACACATTTAATGTACTTGGATAAGGGGCTGTGATGAGCATGTATGGGTTAGATAAAACTGAGATGCTCCGTACCTTGGCGAGGCAATTTAGTACTTTTGCAGCCATGGCGGATGTATCCTCTTTGTCGATTGTATCCCTATCTGAACCTCCTGTACAACCATATGGACACCTCTTACATCACGGGTTGCTGATGCTTACAATTATATTCATTATAGTTTATATTAAACCATGATACAAACGACACCGTTTTCGTCGTGGGTTTCCCGGCAAATTTTAGGGGCCATTTTTGGCCTAATATGTATTAAAACTGAGTCTCGGTGGCAATATAATAATACCGGTTCCATTAAAAAATTGTTAAACATTTACCCCGTGATATTAGCCCATCGATTAACTGATTATTGGCCCATTATGTGGCTTGCTGCGTTCTTTGGCCCGTGTCTGACTTTTTTATGTAGGATAAACATCCCACCGCTTTAACCATTAGTCATTATCCTCCTGCGGTTTAATGTACTTGGATCAGTGGCTGTGATGAGCATGTACGTGTTCGATAAAACTGAGATGCTCCATACCTTGGCGAGGCAATTTATTACTTTTGCAGCCATGGCGGATGTATCTTCTTTGTCGATTGTATCCCTATCCGAGCCTCCTCTACAACTATATGGACACTTCTTGCATCACTTGTTGCTGATGCTTACGATTACTATAAGTTTATATTAAACCAGGTTGAATACGGTACCGTTTTGCGTATGGGTTTCCACCCAAAATTGGTGGGCTGTTTGGCCTGGTCTTTGTGGTCTGGCGATCGTAACCCAACCCAAAAATAAGCCTACCTATTTTTTAGATAAGTCTTTCTCTTTCTCTGAACATTTGATAACTTTCTGGAACAATCTCATTAATTTGTGTCATTAAAATGTTATGAGGATGTTGGCAGAGATTAGTATTTGTAAACGAGTGTGAATTGGCATTAGTGATGAAGGTGGTTTGCCATGATTATAACAGCTATTGAATTAAACGTGTGTAGAATATGTGTATTTGTCGCTGAGTCTGCGGTAAGTGTGGCCGGAATAATAGCCTCTGATGATTGGTATATTATTGAAACTGTTTGAGGTCTGAGAACGTCCGTATCTTGGCAGGGCGTTTACACTAACGCATCCACGTCGGTTGTTCCGGCTTTCTGAAATCTGTTCCATATTTACAGATCCGAGTATGTGTTATCAGTTGTGATGTGTACAATTATCTGGAACATGTTAGATTTGTGTAACATATGTGTGTTTATTGAATGTGGTAGGCATGTGCATAATATGAGTATTTGTTACTGGGTCTGCGGTCAGTGTGCCCGGAATAATAGGCTCTGATGATCGGTATATTACTGAAACTGTTAGGTCCGAGAACGTCCGTATCTTGGCAGGGCGTTTACACTAACGCAGCCATGGCGGTTGAAAATAAGTAAAGTTGCTTTTTAAGAAGGTTTTTATGGCTGTGATGATTGTTGGAATTTCGGCGAGATGTTCCAATCCTAACTTGGTAAGCCAACGACCGGATGGCATAGCATATATCCCAGCTATGCAACCGGATTCCTTTGCAACCGTAACGGAATTCGGATAATTCTATGACCTGAACACCATATACATATCTGAGCCTAATCTTTTATTGCACCAAATTTCTGGAAAACAGTTACGGCAATAACAGCTTTAGACTTGCCGTTCTATTTTAAGTTGCTTTGGCTTTGGCTGAAACTGATATGTCTCAAATTAGTTCTAAGCTTTTCTTTTTCGGTGTCAACGTATTATGTACTGCTCATGAAATGTGCCGAAACAGTATGTGCTTTTTTTGTCGGCGTGTCTGTGCGTTCCTCTGTGTGTGTGTAGTTTAGTATTTTGAACAGCTATTCAGGTGATACCATAGAAACAACTATCTTGGCAGTGTGGGATGCTGTTTCTGTTTCTGTATCTGTTGCTCCTATCTTGGCAGTCTTACCAGCATCCCAGAAACCAATGTCTATAGCAGAGCTATTGGAAATTAATCGTCATAATGTGCCGGTAATGAAAAGATATGATTAAACGTGTTTTTACAACATTACTGCTACTAATAATTATCTTTCAACAATCACAACAAAGGTTCACAACAGAAGCTGTGATTACGACTTTTGACGAAACGAAAGAATGATACATGAATAGGTGCAGGACATGTAATAAAAAAATTGAAGACGGTTCACCACATTGGCATTGTCAGCAAGCTGGAATAGAGGTTGTACCAAACTACAGGTTCGTACTATACGTATACAGACACCTTTACTATATTTTAGTTGCTTTAAATAAACTAAACAAATATAAACACCACCTTTTTGCAGCTACTGGAATAGAGAGAATTGAAGGAACTGTGAGTATGGCCGGGTTGAGTAATGGGTCAAAATAAGGTGTATCAAAGGGCTTGGGTTACATAACGTCACAGTAGAATGTATGAAAGGAATTACTAAACTAGAGGTGGTTCAAATGGTTTCTTTTAATATTTGCTAAAGTCAGTCAAGGAGTTGCAGGCTTTGGAAGAAACATCAGTGCACCAACAAGCCCAGCAAGTGCCCCTATTGGTTCTACTGATGAATCACAGACACAACCCTCAGAACAAACCGCTGAAACTCAAGCGCCTGCTACACCATCAACACCAAGTGTTCCTTCAGGTAATGTGCTAATTTGAACTATTTATTATAAACATGTCAATTTGGATTATAGTACGTTATACACAATAATTTATTTCACAATGGGTTTAATCATACATATCGCTAAAAAGAGAGCTTGAAGGCAGTCAAATATGTATTTAGAAACACGCAACATTTCAAATCGTTTTTTCATGAATTCGGGTTGGGTTGCTTTGCCTTAGCTTTAGGCCCCATGCGTTGCCTTGCTTTGTTTTGTTTGGTTGTTTTGCCTTGGCTTTAGGCCCCGTGCATTGCTCTGCTTTGCTTTGTCTTGCCTCGTAGGTTTGCCTGCTTTTTCGTGTTTCTTTGTTCGTTGTTTTTTGCCTCGGCTTTTTCTCTGTTTTGTGTTTGCTTTCGTGTTTTGCTTGTTTTGCCTGCTCTTTTGCCTGCTTGTTGACTGCTTTGCTTTCTCGGTTGTCCTCCTGCCTTTGCTCTCTCACGCGCACACAAGCACTTGCCGGAGGTCTCTTTGGAAGCAGCCTCTCTACTCCCGGGTTCTCCCTTGCCCCTCCCCCATACCCTGCCCCAGCGGGATTGGGTTTGTTGTTGTTGTTGTTGTTGTTGTTGTTGCTATTATATGTAAAGCGTTCTATTTTAAAAATGAATAATTGAAACTTAAATAATGGAAAAAAAGGTGTTAATGGGTCAACCCAACCTGACTTGACCCACACACCAAAAAAAAAAAAAAAAAAAAAAAAAAAAAAAAAAGTTGAGATTGTTCATCCTAAACTCATTTTGACATGTTACTCTACCTGCGAGACTTGCTTATCTTATTGCATATACTAAGTTGGGAAATTTTGAGCTGATTAAGGTATTAAATGTGTAGGATCTGAATCAAAATCAACACCATCCACAAATGAGGCATCTGGAAGCAAATTTGGAGCAGCAACTTACCTTATGTTTTTTATTCTTTTCATTGGGATGAAGCTACGAGTAACATGTTATTTCTGATATAAATATTCTATATACAATAACCGACACGAAGATTGCAAGGCTGCAGTTGAAAACTATTAGCGTACAAACCTATACATCCTCAACAATTTAACGAATTTCAGGAGGAAAAAAAATAAAAATAAATAAACTACGGTTGTTTTTTATAAATCTAACGAATAGCCCCCCGCAACGCGGGGGGTCATCTCCCTCGTTATTATTATTACTAATAATATTATTTATTAAATAATAATAATAATAATAATAATAATAATAATAATAATAATAATAATAATAATAATAATAATAATAATAATAATAATAATAATAATAATAATAATAATAATAATAATAATATAATAATAATAATAATAATAATAATAATCTTGCCTTATTGTTACACCCCTTGGTACGCAAAATTAGATACTCTTTTAATCTTGCCCTCCAAGCGTGGTATCTGGACGACGGCACTATTATTGGTGATACTCTGGTTGTGGGGAAGGTCTTAGATCTTATTATGTCAGATGGACCTAGTTGTGGCTTGCACCTTAATGTGGATAAAACGGAGGTCTTTTGGCCAACCGAAGATCCCAGAAGCAGGCTCGCGGGTGTCTTCCCGCTTAACATTGCTCGCCCTTTACACGGTGTTAAATTATTGGGTGGGCTGGCTAGTGTGGAATTTGAATTTAGTAGCGGGCTAGCTATGAAAAGTGTTGCTAAAACTATCGAGCTTATGGATGCCGTTGCTAGGCTTAATGATCCTCAATGTGAGTTGCTCCTTATCCGTGCTTGTGCCGGTATTTCAAACTTATAATTCTCTATGCGCACATGTTCTCCCCGGGTTTTTGAGGGTGCCCAAACTTCATTTGATGCAGCGCTTCGTTCCTTTATGGAACGTATTGTCATTGCCTCTGGACCTGGGTTTGGGGACTGGCAAATGAGATTGGCCACGCTTCCGTTTGAGTTTGGGGGGCTTGGTGTATATTCTGCAGGTGATGTCTTGAATTATGCTTTCCTTGCGTCTAGACTTCAATCTGCTAACTTACAGGATAAGCTCCTCCGACTGTCTGGCATAGTAAATCATGGATCTTCCTTTAATGACGCACTGTGTACTTTTAACGCGAAAATGGAGTTCGACCTTTTAAGTAACCCGAATGAGATCGCTGCCCCCAAACTTATGAAGAAATTGGTAGATATATATTTCACACGTGTTACTAAAACGGTTGAATCCACTTTTGGCCTATCCGCTCGACATATGGCGCTTTGGAGATCGCAACGGGAAGACTACACCTCCGATTGGCTTAGGGTGGCCCTGATATCTGGGTTGGGGCAAACTATGAACGCTAGAACTTACCGGTGTGTCTTATGCTACCGCCTAGGTGTCCCCCTGTTCTCGGTCCAGATGCCGTGCTCTGCTTGTTCCAGGTTATTTGCGGGGGACATATACGGGGATCATGCAGTGTCATGTGCTGGTATTATTGGTATTATGCACCGGCACAATGTAGTTCGCGACACTCTTGCTGATATTTGCTCTCGGTCTGGGATCTCAGCTCGCAAGGAGGTTGACATTGGCCTTTGCGGAGAAAGGGACAAAAGCTTACGCCCAGCTGATGTATTGCTCTATTCTTGGGATGGTGGGCAGGATGTTTGTTTCGATTTGACAAGGTCGCCTCCTTTGACGCAAATGGGTATGGTCGATTTTGTGCCAGGACGAGTGGTGGTTGAAGCAGCACAACGCAAGCGTGTCAAGTATGAGACCAAGTGTGCCAATATTGGATATGGGTTTCTTCCCTTCTCATTCTCTTCCTTTGGGGAACTTGGGAAGGATGCAGTGACCCTATTGAAACGGATCCGAAAGTTCTCAGTAACTCAAGACATCGGATCGCGAGCCGCTGCTCATATTTTTAGTAGGATTAGCTTTGCAATAGCTAGAGGAGTGGGAGCCCAGTTAGTACCTCGGCTCCCCTCTAATTTCTTGTAAATCATATGCTTTTCTAATGAAGTGATGTTTTTATAATAATAATAATAATAACAATAATAATAATAATAATAATAATAATAATAATAATAATAATAGTATTTTCTAAATACTGATACTTTGAATTATAAAATACTGAATTGCAACGTAATTCAAATCTTTCCATCCAACTTGCTATTTAATCTGAATTCCTTCACTTCACATATTTGGAATGATTGAATTACAATTACATTACAAACCAAACAGCGTACGTAATGTAATTTAAATTACAATTACATCAATTATGCAAACCAAACATCATACGTAATGTAATCAAATTATAATTACATCTAATTACGCCCGATTACAATGAACTAAATGGGTCTTGAGTGTCCGGGATATAATTCACGTTTATGGACCCAATACTAGGCAGTAATTGTAGGTTTTACAGATGCATCAATTATACGCAATTGCTTTAATCAATAATGCCCGCTATGAGGCCTCTTAGCCCGCACTTGATTACTTTTTAAACATGAAATTCAAGGTTATATATAATTTGAATGATTGTAGTAGGGTCATATAATAATAGATAAATAAATAAAAAGGTTATCGACATCTTAAACCATCATGCACAGTTTTTCATTTCACAAATTAGTTGTTGGTAGAATGCTAATATTGAATATAGGTACCAAATACAAGGCTCTTTGTTAAATCGTTCAACCAGTGTACAATTTATCAAAATGTTTACTTTTTCTTTTGAGTTTTCATGCTTTGGTCCTCAATATGGTTAAATATAGAACATAATGAAACTGCATAATGCTTAATTTAAAGTTATTCAACACTTTACGCTTTTCTTTTTTTCTTTTTTCTTCTTCTTTCAGTATGAGTTTTGAATTCAAAAGCAAAAGATTATAACAAGTAATATCCTAAAACTGCTTTAATAAAAGAAAGATAAAATGATGTTATATCTCGAAATATAACACGAAAACAATAACTCAAATACAAAAGTTACACAAAATAGGTAATTAAGCATAAAAACGTTTTGGAAAGACGTATGTAAAACCGAATAACTTGCACCAGAAAAAAGTTGAAGAAGGCGCAAAGTAAGCAGTAAAGTATTGGAGTAATACATTTATCTAGTAAACCATTTACTCAAAAGCAGTAAAGTACAAGTACATTAAATAAACTAGACGAGTACTCGTTCATAGCAACGAGATTTTTTAGCGGCATATATTTATAATAATATTTTGTTAAGTGTTTTGTTTAACTAAAATATCATTATAATTATATGCCGTTAGAAAATCCAGTTGATATGCACAAATAATCGTCTAGTTAAATACAAAATAATTTCCCACTCTTTTGTTATGTTTTTTTAGACTTAACCTAAATATTAGGGGTGTTCAAAAAATCCGAGAAACCGACGAACCGAGCCGATCCGCCCAATCCGAAACCGCAAAAAACCGAAATCGAGAAAACCCAAAACCGGAAAAACCAGCTTATCACGGTTCTGTTTCGGTTTTTACTTTTAGTTATCCGCGGTTACCTGAACCGAACCTTGTATAATATATATGTAGGTTTCAACAAACCATTCATAAAAATGTACAAGTATTAACTATATTATTGCATTACTTTTATCGTATAACGCATTTTTGCTTACCTAATGTGATCATTTACTAACGTCCATGGATTACATATGATTAAAGTGATCGTAATATATAAATGTCAAATAAATAGTATTAGTTATTTTGTTACATATGATAATTTGAATGTTTTTATTGCGACGGGACAACATTACTCTGACTCTTATCTCTTCAATGTTATTTATTTTTTACTACAATGACATATTACATTCTAATTTATGTTATTGTTCGTCCGAGTTGATTTGATTAATATTTTTAAATGGTTAACTGTTAGAAACACGTTTTGTAATATTCAAGTCTTGATCAAATGCGATAGATGTTGCTTTATTTTGGACTATATTTTTTGTAATTATGGTCTGGTCCATTAGTAGTCCATGGACCGGCCATCTTAGTTAAATTCTTCTAGAAATATGCTAAGGAATATTCTTAGCATCATTCCCCTCCCATTGCCTATAAATAGAAGGCATGGGATGCATTGTAAGTGTTGGTTTTTCATGTATCTTGCGTAAGCTCTGCTCATTTGTAATTCGAATAGTGAAAGCCTCCCATTCTATCTTATTCTCATCTCATTCTCTTCTATTATTGCTTATTTACTTATTTCTCTTTTGTACGTAGCTTAATCTAGATAAGTAGTACGTGTTATTATTAGTCATATCGTGTGTGTGTTTGAGATATTAGTGACCTACAAGTGGTATCATTCGCCTAGGGATAATTAGGATTGTGTTTTTGAGTCATTAGTATAGTTAATTACGTTGGTTTTCTAGATTTCATAAGGTTTTCGTTCAAGTCTTAACGTTAAACTCTTGTTCGTGTTGAAAAAGTAGCTTTGATTTCGTTAAAATTTCACAAATCTTCATCGAATTTCATATTTTCTACGTTAACAAGCTTAATCTTCATCAAATCTTGTGATTACTAATCGTTTAAAGTAAAAAACAATCGGGTTTTATTGGTTATTTGGACGATTTGGTATAATCCGTGTTATTAGCGAATTGAAACGTTGATGAAAAGTGATATTTTTGCTTTCTGAGTGAACTTCGACAACTAAGGGTTTTATCGCAGTTCGAATCAAGATAAGTTAGGGTTTCATCGCATTTGGCAGATCTTCAGTTATCGGCATTGGGACTCAGTATTGTACTTTCTTGTATTAGAAAGTGAAAATACTTCGACTTGGTTGCTTCTCTTCTCTTGTACAAGAGTTGAGAATTATCGAACTTGGAATTGAGATAAAACTATCGCAATTGCCATAAATTATCGCAGTTTGCTATCTTATCTTATCGCAGTTTGCTATCAAATTCGTCATTGTTTATCGCACTTTCTAGTTTTATCGCATTTTCTACTATCGATATCGCTATTGAAGCTTATCGCACTTGGTGAACTGTACTTATCGCACTTGGTGAACTGTACTTATCGCATTTGGTGAACTGTACTTATCGCACTTGGTGAACTGTACTTATCGCATTTGGTGAACAGTACTTATCGCAGTTGAACAAAATCTTCTGATTTCCAAACCAACTTAACATAACATAACTCATCAACACATATCTTAATTATCTTTAAGATCCAGATATGTCTCAACCACCTCACTTCAATTACTACTATCAGCTACAACAATATCCTCAACAACAGCAATTTCATCCTCAGTATCAACAACAACACCAACAAGCATTCGTGCAACAGCATCAATTTCTCTCTCCACCCCAAGTATCCCCACAACAAATCATGCAACAGAATCAAATGCTGAACAATTCATCCTACTACAGAGAGCCACATTGGTTTAACAAGATGTATGAGGCAATCAGCAGTCAGCAATCCCGACATGAAGCTGGGAATCAGGATACTCCACCTATGCTGACACCTAGTAACTATGTGCAGTGGGCAAGTAGATTTCTCAGATTCATTGAACTCTGTAAACCCCATGGGAAATATCTTAAGCAAGCCATTGAAGAAGGACCCTTTCCACTTCCAGTAAATGTTGTTCCAGGAACTACAGAACGAGATGAAACATCAACTCCCATTGCTATCGCTAAATACACAAATGAACAAACACTGCAACAAGAGGCAAATCAATTGGCAATGTCTTACATACTTCAGGGGATTCCTAATCCTATTTACGGAAGTATTGATGCTCAAAAGACTGCCAAAGACATGTGGGAACATGTGCATCTTCTCATGGAAGGGACTGAGTTAAATCAAGAAGATCTTGAGTCAAAGCTTTACATGGAATACAACAATTTCATCATGGAACCAGGGGAGACAATTGAATCATACTACCACCGTTTCACAAATGTTGTAAATGACCTCGATCGTCACGACATCAAGTTACCTAAGATTGCTATCAATTCAAAATTTCTGGGTTGCCTTGGACCAGAATGGCAGAAATATGCAACATTTGTCAGGCAAACTAAGAAGATTGGTGAGGTCAAGTATGGACTAATGTATGACTTTCTGAAACAACATCAATCTGAGGTAGATAAGGAAGTTGCAGCACGAGGCGGTTTCATTCCAGCACCAACACCTAACTCACTTGCTCTCGTTGCTCAATCCAACTTTCAACTACCAAACCAGGAATTTGGTCAATCATCTTTCCAACCAAGTTTTCCACCACAACCTTCTAACCAAATCATCCCATATGAAGCACCATCACAATACTCTGACAACCAAATGGTTCCATATAACAACTCAGATTCCATGTTGTACTCAAACGCGGATTATGATGAAGAAGAGGATGCATTCAACTCTCTTAATGAAGCATTTGGATTAATTGCTAAGGCATTTGGCAAGTTCACCAAATCCAACAACCGTCTTCGTTCATCTTCCAACACCAGGAATCAAGCTGTTATTAATGATGGCAGAGTGGAAATTCAGAATCGGTCTTCGGGCAGATATGGTTCAGGAAACAGTGGAAACTACGGGTCTCAGAGGTTTTAGTCAGGAGGGAATAGGTTCAATTCAGCAGGGGGTAACAGAAACAGTGTGGGTAATACTCAGAGAAGAAATCTGATGACTGGGAATGCACAGAAAGGCATTGCAAATACTTCAATCACATGCTACAACTGTGGTGGGAATGGTCACATGGAAAATGCATGTCCAAAGCCTCGTACTATGGGCAGTGCATATCACAAGGAAGCTCTTCTGATGGCTCTTAAAGATGAAAAGGCAGCAGGAATGGTGACACAAAATGAGCAAAGCTTCATGGCAAATGCTGCATCTGATGATGAGATGGAAGATCTTGAGGCAAATGATGCAGTAATGCTCATGGCAAACATGCAAGAGATGAACATATCCGAGACAGGCCCGGTCTATGACACCGATGGTCTATCTCAGGTACCTGATCCACAATGTCTTATACATGAAATTGCTTCACCATCTGCATCTTCATCTACAAATGACAATTCTGTTCAACATGATTCATCATTCTCATCTCCATCAGATGATCAAATAAACACTGTTGTATCATTTGATGATGATAAAACCGTCGTTTCATTTGATGATTCGATTGACGATGACAATTTGGATCATCTTGAACAAAATGATCCTTTGACTAGTCAAGATTCAGAGCTTCAGGCCTTGTTAATAACCACCCAATCACAAATTAAAAAATGCAATGAAATCAATAAAAATCTGAAAGTAAAGATTGCGTTGTTAACGAAGGACAATGAGTGCTATAAACTACAACTTTCGGGATATCTAAAACAAGATAAACGTGAAAAAGGTTTTGAAATTGCTTTCCAACAAGAGTATGTAAAAGTTCAAAAATTAGAAAGTCAAGTTCGTGAGCTAACCGTTGCCAAAGCTGAGCTTCTCTCTCAAAAAGAAAAGGATCAATTTGAATTCAAAAAACAAATTGATGCTTTAACTTCTGAGTTGTTAAAAACTCAATCAGAGCTTTCAACATCTCAACAGGATCTTCTTGAAGAAAAGCAAGCCACTAGGAAACGTGTTGACTCATATCTTGAGGAAATTCTGGATTTGGAAACCAAACTCAAAGAATTTCAAAATGTTGTGTATAAAACGGGTAATTCTGTAACACAAATTCAAAAACTAACTGTGAAACCGAATCCTAAAGGAGTAAGTTTTGCACTTGGAAGTGACAAACCCCGTAATTTACACATAGCACTTAAAGACAATCCTAAGTTATACAATACAACATTTTTGTTAGATGATACCTTTCAACGTGTTGTTATGTATTCTATTGATGAAGAAACTGATTTTCTTGCAAACAAGATTGAGGGTCGATCAAATTAACAAAAAGAGTTTTCCAGAGTACATTATGATTATAATGCACGACCTCATTTGAGCAAATCATTTGTCCCTCCTAAGGACCATCCAGAACAAACGTTAACATACACAAACATAAATGCTCCTTCGTCTATAACTTCTGTCCCCACAACTACTGCACAATTCAAAGATTGTTTGACAGAGGATCTTGTTGATCCACAAATGCCTAAAAAATGTCGGGTTCTTCGATATTTTCAGACATTTATGGACGACATTTCTCGTTTGGAGAATGAAATTGAGTTTAGTTCTCAAATTCCTGTCTCTTCTTTTCTTTCTCCTGTTCAAAAAGAAAAGAAAGAGATTCTTCAAAAGAAAATTCTTCCTCATGTCAGAAATCTGAAGAAATGCGCAACAAAATGGGAAGATGAGTTATACACGGAAGTAGCATCTATGAAAACCATTTTCAAAGCTAAAGATGACAAGGTTCAACGTCAAAAACTTCAAAAGAAATTTTTAGGAAAAGAAAATGATCGACTCTTAGAAAAAGTTCTGTGTTATGACGTTGTTTCTGTGATTATGAATTCGCTTTATGAGTCATGCAATGAACTACTTGTGAAAGATCATGCTGTAAAAGTTGAGATGTTGCAAATGGAGATCGAAAATTTGGTCAAAGAGAATGAGGATCTTCGACAAATCAACAATGATATGGAAAACAAAGTTTTTAATCTTCAAAACAGGCTTGATTGGTGTCAAAATCAAAGTGCAGAATTTGAACTAAAATTTCAAAATCTCATAGGATCTTTATCATTTCAAAACAGTCATGTTCCTGATAATCACAAGGAAACAAAGGCTTTCTTAAGACTTAAACTGTTTGAAAATGAAAAGGAACTGGAAGAAATTCTTCAAAACAGAAATGACACAGTTCGCCTCAACAGAAAATTAGATTCACAAAATCAAGAATTCCAACACATCATTGTTGATCTGAAGAAGAAAATCAGAGTTTTAGACAAAGGCAAGACAAATGTTCATAAGATTGCCCCAGGGATGTATGTAGTAGACAAAACAATTACCCAAGCATCAGACTCAACCACTAATGCAAACACTTCTACTTCCACAGGACTAGATACTATCTCTAAGGCTAGTAGTTCCAAGACTCCCAAGAAACAACAGAAGAGAAGAGTCAAGAAGTCTAGGAATGGATCATCTAAGTCTTCAGAAGTTCAAGAAAGTAGTTTGAATAACACAGATGTAATGTCAGGAATAGAATCGACCTTAGAAAAGTCTAATTCTAGGAATGATGTAACAAATATTGAATCTATGAATGATAATGTTAATGTTTTGGTTGATGCAAGTTGTATTGTTTGTCGTGCTAGTATATTATCTGGTGATCATCAAAACTACATTGCTAAAACTTTGTTGAAACGTAAAAAGAAACGAACTAGTGGCTCTTCCTCTAAGCTCAAAACTGTTGCCAAGTCCATTTTAGGGAAACCACCACTAGTTGTTTCTGAGCAAACCGTTGAAACACCCATAGCCAAACATAAGACAACCAAATCACCTAGTGCATTCATTAGGAAAAAGGCTGAGACTAGTTGGACATGGCAACGTTGGTTACAAAACACTCCAGGATTTAAATGGTTACCAAAGATAATTACCTCTTGTGTTACTAACCCAACGGATCCAACCGTTACCAATTCTCCACCAGTTTCCAATGTTTGTGATGCAAGTGATCCAAATTGTCCTATGGATTGTTGATAGCGGGTGTTCCCGACACATGACCGGCAACCTCAAACTTCTTACAAACTTTATCGCAAAGTTCATCGGGAAACGGTCAGGTTCGGGAATGATCACTTCGCAACAATAATGGGCTATGGAGATTATGTTAATGGGAACATCGAAATCAGTCGTGTATACTATGTTGAAGGCCTTGGTCATAATTTATTCTCAGTGGGATAATTCTGTGACGGAGATTTAGAAGTAGCATTTAGGGAGAAGACTTGCTTCATTCGTGATCTTCAAGGAAATGATTTGATGAAAGGAAGACGCGGAACCAGTCTATACACCATATCCTTTGAAGGCATGACAGCTTCATCTCCTATCTGTTTACTCTCCAAAGCTAATCCCACAAAGGCTTGGTTATGGCATAAAAGATTGTCTCATCTCAATTTCAAAACCATGACTGACCTTGCAAGACATAAATTGGTTGACGGGTTACCCAAATTCAGATATGCCAAAGATCATTTGTGTTCTGCATGTGAACAAGGGAAAAGTCACCGTGCTCACTTTCCTCCCATAACAGAACACAGCACAGATCATGTCCTCCAGCTGCTACATATGGATTTGTGTGGTCCGATGCGAGTTCAGAGTATTAACGGGAAGAAGTATATTTTGGTAATAGTGGATGACTACTAACGATGGACATGGGTCTACTTTCTTCGGACAAAAGATCAAGTTCCTTCAATGGTCATCACGTTTCTCACAAAGATTCAAGTTCAAGTCCGTAACACCGTCAGGATTATTCGAACAGACAACGGCACTGAATTTAAGAATCAAATCCTTCGGGAATACACTGAGAAGCATGGGATTGTACATCAATATTCAATTGCTCGCACTCCCGAACAGAATGGTGTAGTTGAAAGACGAAACCGTACGCTTGTGGAAGCAGCTAGAACAATGTTGATCAATGCTCAATTGCCAGATTACCTTTGGGCTGAAGCTGTTAATACTGCATGTTATACTCAAAACCGCGGCATGATCAACAGACGACACAACAAAACTCCATATGAGCTTATACAAGGCAGAAAACCAAATATCAACTACTTTCATGTTTTTGGAGCACTGTGTTACCCGAAAAATGATAGAGATGATCTTGGTAAACTTAAGGCTAAAGCAGACATCGGGATATTCGTTGGCTACTGTGAGAATTCTAAGGGATATAGAATTTGGAATCGTCGGACCGGGGAAATTCAAGAGACTATACACGCCAATTTTGATGAACTCACGGATATGACTTCTGAGCAAGACCGCTTAGAACCCGAACATAACCGTCTAAACTTCCCTGAATCTTCGGCTGCTCCTTTACCTTTTAACAGGAAAGATTTGGAAGATTTGTTTGCACCAATGTTTGATGAAGTTCGTGTTAATAGTGCATCAGATGCTTCCACCAGTTCCGCTGCTCAACAACTCCCAAATCAAGCACCTGATCAATCTGCCACTACCACTACAGCAGTTGATACCAATGCACCTCAACCTGAACCTTCATCATCTATGGATCAAACACCTCCACCTGCAGTTGAAGATTCTTCCCCCACTTCTAACCAAGTTCCCACACCTTCTGATTATGATGGGAATGCATTTTTCAATCCATTTGCTCCACCACCAACCATTCCAGAAATAGGAGAGTCATCCTCGAGCAACATGGACCCGTCATCTCATCAAAACAACATTCAACATTTTCCTTCCACCCAAAAATGGACAAGAGATCATCCTTTGGTAAATATAATTGGAAATCCTAACAATCCAGTCATCACGAGACAAAAACTTCACTCAGATAGTGAACACTGCATGTATGCACTCACTGTCTGTCAATCTGAACCTAAAAACATCAAAGAAGCCCTTACATACGACAACTGGATTGAATCCATGCAAGAAGAGCTGGAACAATTCAAACGTTTGGAAGTTTGGGAATTAGTTGAAAGACCAGATGGAGTTTATGTTGTTGGATTGAAATGGATTTGGAAGAACAAGCTGGATGCAGATGGTACAGTGATTCGTAACAAGTCCCGACTGGTAGCAAAAGGGTATAGCCAAGAAGAGGGTATTGACTTCGAGGAATCGTTTGCTCCAGTGGCTCGGATTGAGGCAGTTCGAATGTTTCTGGCATACGCAGCTCACAAGAACATCCCAGTCTATCAGATGGATGTGAAGAAGGCATTTCTCAATGGAAAACTCCGAGAAGAAGTGTACATGTCACAACCAGAAGGCTTTATGGACCCAGATCATCCTAACCATGTATATCGGCTCAAGAAAGCACTATACGGCCTTAAACAAGCCCCGAGGGCGTGGTACGATAAACTGTCTGCATTTCTCCTTGCTAATCATTTTACCATTGGAACTGTTGACCCGACTTTATTTATACAAACACACGGGGAAGACATTCTCATTGTTCAAATTTATGTGGATGATATTATTTTTGGTTCAACCAATAAAAAATATTCAAACGCTTTTTCTAAACTGATGAAACAAAACTTTGAGATGTCTATGATGGGTGAACTTAAATTCTTTCTAGGATTGCAAGTTCATCAGTCGCCCCGTGGTATATTTCTAAGTCAGTCAAAATATGCTCAGGAAATCCTGAAAAAGCATGGTATGACCAGCTGTGACACCTATAATACCCCAATGTCCTCCTCATCCCCAAAGCTAGATGCTGACATACATGGGACACCCATTGATCCTACGAAGTATCGTAGTATGATTGGCTCGATCATGAATCTCACGGCTAGCAGACCGGATGTTGTATTTGCCACATATCTTTGCTCCCGATATCAGTCTAGACAGACTGAACGGCATTTGTCAGCCGTTAAAAGAATCCTTAGATACATAAAGGGAACCATTAATTTGGGAATCTGGTATCCAAAGGATTCTGGGTTTGAACTTGTTGCATTTTCAGACGCTGACCATGTAGGATGCTTAGACACACGCAAAAGTACATCAGGGGGAGTTCAATTCTTGGGTGACAAGCTCGTCTCTTGGCAATCAAAGAAACAAGACTGCACCTCACTATCTTCAACAGAATCTGAATATGTAGCCATGTCTGCCTGTTGTGCTCAAGTCATCTGGATGAGATCACAACTGATGGACTATGGATACATATTCAACAAGATTCCGATGTACTGTGATTCCAAGAGTGCCATCGCTATTTCATGCAACACCGTGCAGCATTCCAAATCAAAGCATATTGATCTCCGATACCATTTCATCAAGGAACACGTGGAAAAGGGTACTGTTGAATTATATTTTGTGGGAACTGAACACCAACTGGCGGATCTGTTCACAAAAGCCTTGCCTCATGCAAGATTTGTGGATCTGGTTCACCGGATTGGTATGAGATGTTTGACGCCAAATGATTTGGAAAAGTTTCTTAAAACCAATTAACAACGTCAATCATCTCCAAACTATCTTTGTATATAAACTTTCAAAAAAAAAAAAAATGCAAGTACAAACCCTTATCCAACACGTTGTTTATTTTTCCAATGTCTCCAATTATTTTTAAACACGTGTTGAGGGGGAGATAATTTTTTTTTACCACAATTTTTTAAAATTGTACTTGCTTACTTTCAGAAATTGTTGCTTCACAAGTTCAGGTGATAAGATTTTAAGATAAGAAAAGTTGTGTGCCTTAAATTTCAAAAATGAGACTTAGTGTTTACATGATGGTGGTTTAGGACTTAGCATACAAAGCATCAAGGTTAGGGGACTAAATTTGTCAAGATTGCAAAGTTAATTAATAGATATTTAAGTCAAATATTAACCGCAGTTATTTCAACTGACAATCTCACCAATCGAATTTAATATCACCCACCCACCATCATCAACGGCTGTTATTCATTCTGCATATCCGATCAAGATCTTTGAATTTTGTGAGTGTTCTTATGATTAACATGTTATTATTAAAGATGGTTTTGAACAGAATCATGATCCAACGGCTAGAACAATCAAAATTGTGATGTTTAGTTCTAGGGTTTTGCGTAAAATTGGGGATTTAGGATTAAGAGTGTTTGTGTTGAAAGCAATTGTACGATAATGCTTATACATTGTTTATAAACCTATATTGAATGCTTAATTACTTCCAGAAACCACAAATTGTTCTAATTGGATTTTAGGGTTTAAGCAACGATTTGGGGAAAACTTTGTGTATGTGTTATTGTGTAATTTGTTTATTGAAAAGTTGTTGTTTGATGTTTAATTGAATGTTGGCATGCTTGGATTGTACCCAGAAACACATTAAGTAAATTTATTAAGTTTTAGGGTTTATGAAGAACACGAACTTGAGCAGTTTGATTTTTGCAATGTTGTGGTTCGTTTGTGTTATAACTTAGCCTAAATGCTCAAAATAATCATAAAAGTTGTTTGAACTAGTTTGAGGTTAATAATCATAAGTTATAATGAATCACGATAAGATCTGAGTCACTGTTCATCGACAATATCATCGTAAACTCTTGTACAAGAGTTTATTGAAGTTGGCCAAAATTATCGCAGTTGAGATAATTATCGCAGTTGGGATAATTATCGCAGTTGGATACTTATCTTGATTGACATAATTATCGCAGTTGGGATGATTATCGCAGTTGGATAATTATCGCAGTTGGGATGATTATCGCAGTTGGATAAATATCGCAGTTGGGATACTTATCTTGATTGGGATACTTATCTTGATTGGATAATTATCGCAGTTAACATAATTATTGCAGTTGACGTAATTATCGCAGTTGCATAATTATCGCAGTCGACATAATTATCGTAGTTGACATAATTATCGCAGTTGACATAATTATCGCAGTTGTGATCTGACATAGAATTTAATCAATTTCCTTAGTTATATCTCTTTTATAATTATCGAAATTAATCAAATTTTATAGAATTTGGCAAACTCTTGATAAATTCTTTGACCAAGCATGAAACAACCAATCATAAATGCAATAAGGTGCCATGTGTTGCTTCTTAAGCTAACAATTTCTAACAAACATGCATTCTGTATATTTGTATATGATTGTTGATCCAGAAACACATCAATGGCAACTTCACAACAACAACCTCTTCCTGCTCTCACCAAAGATGCAGTCTTTCCTCACGGGTATACTCTGGAAATTGGAAAAAACAATTCACGTGTAGAACTGGACAAGATCAAGTGCTCTGACTCAAGCTGCCAGATTGCAGTAGATATTCTCAAAGTTCATAAGTGCAGAGATCTTCTTGATAGCTCGGACACCATTCCAGAACTATACATTCATCAATTCTGGGATACCTTCACAAGAAGTAATGATGACAAGTATTTCACTTGTACACTGGATCGTAAGAAAATCAGAGTCACACCTGCCACACTCCGTAAAGCCTTAAAACTTCAAGATGCACCTGAAACTTCTAACCAATTCTACCCGACACCTTCAGAGTCTGAAATCATGCAATTCCTGGTTGACATTGGTTATGATGTTCAACCAGATACACCATTAACCACAATCTCCAAAGTCAATGCTAGATACATTCCTCAACCTTGGAGGACTATCTTCTTCATTATAACCCATTCCATATCTGGAAGAGATAGTGGGTTTGAGCATCCAAGACTTTCTCATCTTCAAGTCTTATGGGGATTTGTGAACCAGGAACCAATTGACTTTGCTGCTCTCATTTGGGAAGACATAATGTACCTAATGCGTAAAACCTCCAAGAAAATTCCATTTGTACGATATACCAAGGTTCTCATTAGCTATCTACTTGATCAACATCAAGACCTTGATAAGCGTCCAACTGATCAAGAGGTTCATGAGTACAGTATGGATAAAACCTTAAGCAAAGTCTACTTTCCAAAAGAAAGCACGCGCAAACAAGGTGCACGATTGCCAGAATTTCTGATGACTGATGAGGTAAAAGAAACTAAGGCATATCTTGACTACGACAAGGCATTTCGTGAACGTCGTGTGGGTCTTGCTAAGTTGGTTGAAGAATCAGGATCTTCTAAGACTCGTTCTCGAAGTAAGACTAAGACGGGTAGTGCATCAAGTGTCTCTGAACCAAAGAAACGACATCCCCGAACTACTGTCATCAAGAGGAGAGTACCAAGCAAACCCCAACCAAAACCTGAACCGAGTATAATCGTTGATGAAGATACTGAATCTGACTCTAAATCATCTAAATCTGAAGAAGAACATGTCTTTATGACTGTTGAAGAGGCAGAACTTCATAATAAGATCTCTCAGGAAAATGCACAAAAGCAGAGTCTCAAGTCATTAAAGGAAGAGGAAGAGCGTAGGGCAAGGAAAGTATTGGAGCAACAGATGGAGTATGAGAGAACACATGGAGTTGGAGGATCAGAAACCGTTCATGAAGCTGCCTCGACCCAAGTTTATCCGGTTAATCAACCCGGAGGATCTGGAGCTGCATCAACCAAGATTCAGCCCGATACGATTAATCAACTCGATAAGGCTGAATCGGTCTATTCTCTGCAAACAAGCTCGGTTAATCAACCCGACTTAGGAACACAGACTCAGGTGGAGAAGGAAAAGGATCTGGAAAGCAATATTGTTTTATCTGATAAGGAAATCTTTGATTCTATGTTTGACGACAATCACGGGGAACAACCACGTAACGATGATACAGAAGATTGGAACATGGAAGAAGAAAGGGACATTCTGGGAGATAAAGCAACTAAAGCTGCCACGGATCTTGAGGAACAGGCAAGAAAAGAGGAAGCAGAAAGGAAACGTAAGGAGGACGCTCAAGCTAACCTGGAAGCAGATAGCTACATACGTTCTCACACTCCAACACCGCCTCCTTCCCCTCCAAAGGACACAACTAAATCTAACGAAACCATTCCTCCAACTGAACTTGCTATGGTCGTTAGTAACCCTCAACAGCAACAGGAACAACCACCAGTTCAGTCCTCACCTGTTTCATCACCTAAGACAACTCCTGGGTCACCTCCTGAGAATCCTACACCTCCACCCTCACCTCATAAGGACTCAACAACTAAATCTGATGAACCAATTCCTTCACTAACTCCATCATCTTCAAGATCTTCATCACCCAAATCAAAAGCAGCTATTTCTGAGAATATTCTAAAGGCTTACAAAGGAAAGAGTAAAAGAAGAATCGTCCATGTTACAAAAGTTGAAGTTGTGTCTCCTGCAGCAAAGAAACTTAAACAAGCAGTAAAGAGAGCACAAGCACAACGAGACGAACAAGTAACAACAAAATTGGCTGAAATGGAAAGTTTAGTCAAGAACTTGTCTCAGCAAGTGGAAGAGATGCAAGAAAGTAAGAAGAAGATAGATGAATTCCTTGGTTTTAATATCAAAGATCATATCACACGTAAGACAAGGCATTTTGTCAAGCAATTTATTCCTGATCTTCAGCAAAATATAAATGAGCATATTGATTCACAACTTGAAGACAAAATCAAAGAAGCCGTCTCATCTTCTTCCCAAACCAAACCGCTTCAAGATCTCACCACTGAATATATCGAGCTTGTGCTTCTCGACAGACTCTTTGAAATCACCTCTCCTTCTCAAGAAGAAATCAACCTGATCGCGGCTCTTCAACCACACATTGAGAAGAAATCGTGCAAGGAAGCTGCTGACAAAGGGAAACGTATTCGAGAGGATGACGAGGAAGATCAGGACCCTAACCCCGAACATAAGAAACACAAAAGCGGGTCTGGAATTCATATTCAGGAGCCAACTGGAAGAACAACATCATCTCTACCTCCAAAACATCAATCATCTGGTCCTAATGAAACCGAACATCAATATGAGCATTTCACGGCTGAAGATATGGAATTTCAGCCACAAGACGATCAATCGCATTCACCACCGTCACCACCAAAACCAAAGCCCTCCAAATCCAAGTCATCACGCAGCAAGAAGTCATCTAATGAACCAGCTGTTGTCACCTGGCTTGATAATGATAAGGATGAGCTAGGGAATGAATGGTTTGATCATCTGGCAAGTGCTCAGGTTCCGACTGACGAAGTTTCCCGAGTTGAAGACAGCACGTTTGCTGTTACTCAAGAGATCAAAAGAAGTCTTAACGTTAAGAAGATGACCAAACGGGAACTTCGTCGGATCAAGAACGATGCCTTCATTCTTCTGAAAGATAAATCCAACAGCGCAGCCGAACTTGAATATCATCTTGAAAACATTGCAAGCGCAATGTCAAATGACTTCGACTGGGCTAATCCAGACGTAGTCAGGGGAGTTGGCAAGAACCGACCTTTCATCACTTATTGGACTAAGCCGCTTCCTGTGATACGAAGATCTCACCACTCAGAAATTCCCTTCCAAGCTTTCTTCAACAACGATCTGGAACTTCTAAAGAACGGAGCACAAGGGAAGACTAAGTATGCTACGTCAATTACTTTCACACCAGCTGCTCACTACACACAGTCAGCTATTGAAGAAGAAGCTATTAACAGACATCTGTTTGTTAAAGAGCTCGTGAAATATGATCGTGATGCAGAGTTGGGGATTCATCACTGGTATTCTAAACGACAAAGCTGGTACAAGTACAAACTTGCTCTCCAGAAATCACGGGAACCAGTTTACAGTGATCTCAGAATAGTGGCCGTTACCAGTGTGAGCGGATCCAGAAGATGTGATTATATATTTCTCGAAGAGATCACAGTAAAAAGAATTGACAACAATCTCTACACATTCTCTGAGGCTGATCTTCCTGATTTGAACCTGAATGATATCGAAGACATGTATCTGATGAAAGTCCAAGGCAAACTGCAACATCTGACAAACGAGCTTCGATATGCACTCAGTACCTCTCTCTGTCACTACATCAGGAGAACAATCATCAAAGAACGTGTAGAAGATCTCCAGCTAGGTGTCGAAAGTTATCAGACGAAGCTAAACCTTGTAGAACCGCAATTCCTACTCAACAGCAAAAAGGACCCTCAATACACCATGCTACATAGTCCAGTCTTTGGGTTCGTTTACAGAAGCACAACAGATTTCCACCGTTTCATGGCATTCAATGAAATTCATAAGTTATGTGACGATACCTTAAAGAGTGTACGTGATGTGTTAGCTAATCGGGTTCAAGATTTAGCGTTGGGAAAATCAAGAAGATGGAATTCTAAGGAGGTGCGACAAGTTAAGGAATTTATTTGGAAGATTGAAGAACGGTTATATCATCGTGATCAGATGAGGAGGTTAGAAAGCTATGTTGGGGGTCGTCCACCTTTCGCTATCAGACTATTTCAGCGGACTGACCCAGTATTCTCACCTTTTGGCAAAGGCGGTTGATGTAAGAATATATTATCATATTGCATTATTCTTATATCATTATTCTTTCCATATTGGCCTATGCATTACGGCTTGTGCACACATAACAGTGTACAACCCGGACCTCAAAGAAAGGACCCTGAGGTACGCTTCAGTGCCTCAATCCTGAAAAAGGAGCGAAAGCTTCTTACTTATGAGCAGAACTAAAACCAGAATGTTTCTCAAGTTTTTTCAAACATTCTGCTCATAAGGACAAGTATTACCTTGTTAAGGGGGAGTATTTGAAAAATATAATCTTTGTTCAGAAAAATATAAATGTTCTTGAAATTCTTCCCTAAAACTCAAAAACAGCATATTTTAATCATAAACGTTTTCCAAAAACATCATGAGTATGCTATTTTTGAGGGGGAGAAGTAAAAGATGATTAAAATATGATGTCCCATTTGCTGGAATCTCGTGTGCTCAAACTCAGAATTGACCCTCGAATTGACGATAGGAAAAGTCAGTAGTCGAAAGGACATGTCCCGGACGGGTAATAATTTCAAGCCAGTTTATCTGGTGATGTAAGCGTGTCTCGCAAAGGATGTGTCTGAGTAGAATGTACCAATTTCGAGCGATAATCTTTGAATCTGATCTGGACGGGTAATAATTTCAAGCCAGTTTAACTGGTGATGTAAGCGTGTCTCGCGACGATCAGGTTCATTGAAAGTCAATCAATTCAAAAGTGCCAACTCTTTCCGGCATGTGCAAATTTCAAATTTATTACTTATGCGCACATGTTAAGGGGGAGTATTTCTGAAAATCATCAAACTCTCAAGGTGTCAACAAAATGTCTTTACAATTATCGACACTCTGAGAGATTTTTAATGGTTTGGTTTTATGGCATCATTAGGATAGTCATGGAGTTATAAGGTGACTAAGGTTAGGGAAAACCGTCCTATGATCCGCCAGAGCCGGAGGGATCTACCCAAGGACATTACCAATAGTTTAGAACTAGAAAGTCCTAGGTATGATATTAAAAAGGAGAAAATGAATGAAAGGAGAAAGAAGGGGTTGAAGAATTAAAAAGAAAAGCAAAGAAAAGGGTGAAAAGAAATAGCCCTCCATTTGTTCAACCTTAGGGCAGACACCGGGTTCAATTCATAATCTACTGGTTGATGAGCATCACCGGTATTGAAGACTAAAAGATGTCATGGACCCAGTGACGCACTAATAAACCTTCTAAGCCACTCAAGTGTCTCTCAAAAGACATTTGTTTCATTCACACGGAGAACCCTTCATAATCTATCGACTTCTCATTACGAGAATGTTAATATTGAAAAGGAGGCAATCTGCTCCACGCCTCCGATGACCAAACAAATGTGCACTAATTGAGTCTAGAGCCATGAGATTCATAAAAGATCTCTTAGGTACACTTAGTATTACTCTGCTGTTCTACATCATGGGCAGCAGATGTAGAATTAAGAAAGTGTCCTTCGCAGATCTTAGCAATCTGCCGAGAACATTCATGAGAAAAGTCACAATTGTGATTATCAATGATTGAATGGAAATCCTGCCAGAGCAACATCAAACAACTCTGACAGCAGGTCACTTCGGTAACTCCTTGTGGGTTATGCTTAATGTTTGCTCCAAACGGTCTACAGTCGTGGGGTGATCTCCAGCGACTCACTGAATCGTGGGTGCACTTCGGTGTGTTCGTGTTATCCCTTTCGGGGGAATCCGGTTCAGAACGGTCTGGGTTAGGATTTGAGAAAGTCTTCACACTATGCTGTAGACGATCTCAAGTCTGAGCCTGTAAGTACCGGTTGGTTCGTGCTGATGCTGCTGTTGCTGCTGCTGCTGCTGCTACTGAGGAGCTGGAGTTCGACCATCAAGACTCCATCATGTTCATATCTTGAAGAAATGTTCTCTCAAAGACTCAGTAACATCAAAAGCTCAACATATGATACAGTAAAGTCAAAAGTTCAAGCACTTCAACCTTTCTCAAGTTTTAAGATTGAAAAGTGAGAACATGTTGCAGAAAACAAGTCAAAGACATATGAGCATGATGGAAAGACAAGAAGACATTGGAGATTGGCAGATCGAGACAACATCATATCATCTTAGAACAAGAACAAAGAAACAAAGATTATAAAGACATCTGAAGCCAAAGAAGCAAAGATGACGTCAAGCAACATTGATGATCAAGACTTAGGGGGAGATTGTTAGAAACACGTTTTGTAATATTCAAGTCTTGATCAAATGCGATAGATGTTGCTTTATTTTGGACTATATTGTTTGTAATTATGGTCCGGTCCATTAGTAGTCCATGGACCGGCCATCTTAGTTAAATTCTTCTAGAAATATGCTAAGGAATATTCTTAGCATCATTCCCCTCCCATTGCCTATAAATAGAAGGCATGGGATGCATTGTAAGTGTTGGTTTTTCATGTATCTTGCGTAAGCTCTGCTCATTTGTAATTCGAATAGTGAAAGCCTCCCATTCTATCTTATTCTCATCTCATTCTCTTCTCTTATTGCTTATTTACTTATTTCTCTTTTGTACGTAGCTTAATCTAGATAAGTAGTACGTGTTATTATTAGTCATATCGTGTGTATGTTTGAGATATTAGTGACCTACAAGTGGTATCATCCGCCTAGGGATAATTTGGATCGTGTTTTTGAGTCATTAGTATAGTTAATTACGTTGGTTTTCTAGATTTCATAAGGTTTTCGTTCAAGTCTTAACGTTAAACTCTTGTTCGTGTTGAAAAAGTAGCTTTGATTTCGTTAAAATTTCACAAATCTTCATCGAATTTCATATTTTCTACGTTAACAAGCTTAATCTTCATCAAATCTTGTGATTACTAATCGTTTAAAGTAAAAAACAATCGGGTTTTATTGGTTATTTGGATGATTTGGTGTAATCCGTGTTATTAGCGAATTGAAACGTTGATGAAAAGTGATATTTTTGCTTTCTGAGTGAACTTCGACAACTAAGGGTTTTATCGCAGTTCGAATCAAGATAAGTTAGGGTTTCATCGCATTTGGCAGATCTTCAGTTATCTGCATTGGGACTCAGTTGAAGTAAAACCTTGTAGGTGGGTCCAACTTCAATGTAATATCCTTCGGAATGTTTCCTCCGGACGATGTAAGCTCCTACACACAAGAAACACGCACGTTAGACTCGCCCTGGGTTTTATCCCAAGACCAACCTCCGGCGTGAGAGTAAGTATATGATATGATGAAGGGTGAAACAGTATATGAGAGTAAATGCTATGGGTGAAAAAATTGAATGCGAATCATAAATGAGGTGTGGGTATTTATACTACCCACACCTATTACCTGTTTGCCTTGGGACTAAGCAAGCCGACCTACGCCTAGCCTAGTAGGTAGGTGTCAGATCACGTGGGGAACACAATCCCGCAAAATCTGGAATGCCGGCGTGGCGGCGGTTGACCTTTTGTTATGTCCGGAAGTGGGTTTATAGTCCGGACGAATATGATGTCCGGACACGTGGGCTGGTCCGGACGAAGTATGACGTCCGGACACATACGCCAACATGTCCCCCCAGTATAGGAGTATCGTCCTTCAGTCGATAGTGCAATACTTAAGAACTTGCGTCTTCCGGTACTTTCTCTGTCTTTGTCGCGTAATCAGGTTATGTAAGCTGGTCCGGAGGACTGAAAGGGCTTGTTAAACCTTCCTGGGCCGATTGACTTCCAGCCCATGGGCCGAATAAAAATATTATTATTTACCATGGACAGCTGTATGCCACGTGCCGTTTTACCGCAGAGATCCAACGCGCCACGTTTTGCCACGTCAGATACGTACAGATTGATGCGACGCTTTCGCGTTCTTCTAGGTTTTCCCTATATATACCGCTTTACCCTCTTCATTTTTTTTCACTTTTCATTGTTTATTTCTTTTCCTTTTTCTTGGAGTTTTACGTCTTTCTATCACCGGACGTTATTTGTACAACATCTTCACGAGTTTTCGAGAGGTGCGTTTTAGTCTTTTCTTGTAATTATCTTTCGTATACATTCCCCAGCATCCTTTTAGTTATGGCCGCTGAGATGAACGTACCGGAGTGCCTTCCATTAGTTAGTAGACCTGGACCTGATGCGTGGTTTTGCGACCTTACAACAGGTTTTACCTCTCGAGGGATCTCGAGAAGCTTGCAATCCCCACCAGGCAGTGTACCTGACCGATGTAGTATAGTGAAGTGGCAAGTACCGGGGGATTGATCGTTCAACTCAAAGAATAGTGTTCGTTAGGATTGAAATTTATCTACTAGGTCTAGAGGTGAGGGATGATACTTTTTTTATTTTTTATATTTTATGGAAAGCAAGTAAAAATCTTGGGTTTTGGAAGGAGAGGCGGAATTAGTTGCTAATCAACTAACCCAAAAACTACTACTTAAACTAATGTGAAGGAAAGTAAACTAGGGTTCTACAAGGGAAGTGAAGCATGTCTACCTATGATATATTACTCCTTGCTAGCTATCCAATTCTACCTATTGAATTGTCACACCTTGTTTTAATTGACGGGTTGTATTCCTTAATACCATTCGTGGGGGTGTGTACGAACTTCCCCAACTCTATAAGCTCCTACTTCACACCTATGTCGAGCCGGCTAAGAAGCTCCTAACATGGGATCACTAGAATTCGCTCATGCATTAAATACAACCATATAACCTTAATACACCTTGGTTCATGTTTCTTAAGACGTTCAAGCAAGTTACCGTATAGGTGGTTAGCCAGTTTTCTTAAGCCTAACATCGATATCACCCAATCAAACAAGAGACAATAGGAAACAAGAATTATAAGCTAAACCAATTAGATCTATTGTATTTGTCATACCTTAATTGATGATGATAGACACAAGCATCAACAAGAACACAATAAGATCTAATTAATTATATACAAGTTTCATACAATCATAAGTAGACACAAGGTGATTTAGCCAAGCATAATTAATGAAGAGCAATCAACAATAATCATAATTGAAGACATAACATAAGATTGAATCGATAAACAAACCATTACAAGCTGTTTATGGCATGATTAGGACCCTTTAAGTTGCTGGAAAAAAAACCTACCCTAACCCTAGAATCGGACTTAGGGTTTGGGGCTTACAAAAAGTGAAGTTATGATGTTGTATTTATAGGCAATATTTCTGTCGGCAAGGCTTGACGGCGTCAGCTCGTACAAGTGACGGCGTCAACTTCCCATTTTCACCAAATTGTAGATATTTTCGTCCTCTTCGCGTGGCCTTTTGAATCACCCAAATCCGAGTTCGTATGAAGATTTTATGGCCAAAACAGTGACAGCTACTCCGCGCGTAAGTTGTGATTGTCTTGATCAGCATGTGACGGTTTTACTAGGGTTTCTTCTTGTGCAAGTTGTCATTCTGACGTCGTCACTCAATGGCTTCTGACGTCATCAGGTTGAGTCCTGACGCCGTCACTTCGCCGCGGTTAGGGTTTCTTGATGGCCTTCTTGACGCCGTCCCCCTTTAATCTTCCAAAATCCTCTCTGGCTTATCAAGGATTGACGGCGCCACACTGGGGCTTGACGCCGTCATAGGTACTATTCCAGCAGATTTAGAGACTTTGTCATTTTCTTCACTTTTATGCTCCAAAGACGTCCAAAATGCTTCCTTTTCCAAATTTCATCTCCAAAGTACCTAAAATGACAAAAAGAACGATTTAGGGCAATATTTGATCAAATAAATACGATTTAGGGCTTAAATGACCCCCGAAAAGCGGAACACTTTTCGCCTCATCAAATACCCTTACACTTGAGATTTGCTTGTCCTTAAGCAAATGCGCTTTTATTCTAATCAAAATACAAGTTAGGGGTCATTTAACGCTAATATAAAAGTAATTACAACAAATAGTCGTTCCACTTTAATCATAATAAGCACGGAGATTACAGACTAGCACCTCACAAGTAGTGTTTAGATACTCACATCTCTCAGGTGTCATAAAAGTATATCTCATAAATGAAAATGAATAATATCTCTCACTACCTGTCATAGCAAATAGATTACCATAGGCTTGGGATAGGATCAAAAACCTCCTCCACTAGGCGTAAGCACCTAAGATAAACTATCAAAGAGGGCTTTTAAACGGGTTATAACGTTAGGTGTAGGGATATGATAAACACGGTTTTGTTGGATAAAGGATATTTTACTGGTGGCGAGTTAAAGATCTTGATTAATTACATGTACAATATGGCGTTGCTAAGCCAAGACTAGACTCGACTTAAGCTAATGAAAAAAATAACAAAAAGATAAAATAAACATAAAATGAAACGGGATGGTAGTCCGTATGTTTTTTCTACTTTTTTTTTTTCTTCTTACACTCTTGCCCTACCATCCAAAATAATACATCGTAGGGGCGTTGCATCCCCCTTACACTTGAACTTTTACATAACTTTACAATTAACTATTCTAATGACTCGAATTAAGATAATCGAAACACTTGGAGTACTTTTAAAATATTTAGCACATATGGGGGTAATAATGTTGTTCTTCCCCATTACTCCATTACACTAGTACTTTACCCATGAGTCCCAATCGTCCCAAAACAATATGTACAAGGATATGACTCGACTTAGCAACCATGTAATCAATTAGATAATTAACTTGGGGTTTAAACAAATGTTGTCACAATAATGCACTAAAAATGAGTGCATACAAGGTAGGCTAAGGCGATTTGGATGTACATTTAAGTGGGGTGTAAACAAATTCTTACTTTAAGTAAAATGCTTAAAGTTAGAAACGAAAAGATAGGCTCTGAGGGGTGTACTAGGGGTATCGTGTACTAAAAATGAGTACAACGCAAAGGGTGTGGGAGAATTACTTGACCAATGTAGCCAATGTAATTATAACAAAAACACAGGTGTAAAACAATGGGTTAATCCTAATGCCTCTTATCATGTAGTAAATCTAACTACACGAATGTAGTCTCACTTGTGGCCTCGGAATGGTCCTAACGCAAGTTCTAGAATCTAAGTGCTACCGGTACACACATCATAGCATAAATGCTTTTCCTACCAATTCTAGGGGCGAACCTCACATATTTAGGGTGGGAAAATTTTTTAGTGGTACGGTTTTGTGCTAGTCATATAACTTCCTATCCATGAGACGCTCATTAAGACCAAAGTTTCACTCCTAAATGTTGTAAAAAATTTTAAATTTGGCACTAAAATTGCCCTAACAAGTATTTATCTCAGTTTTATTACACATCTACCATCAAACAAATAAAAATCAAGTGCAATTGTATTCTCTAAGGTATCATCATTTACCCTCCCCTTACACTTAAGCTGAACATTGTCCCCAATGTTCATTCAAAGGATGTAAAAGTAAATAAGGTAAAAGAATGAAAACAAATACTCCCCTGATTCGTTCGATGTGGATAATCCGGTAACATGGTTAAATCCTCCTCCAAGAAAATGAACGTTGAAAGCTTTCCTTCCGAAATATAAATCATCTTCTTGTCCAATATAACCTGTTAAACCTGAGAAAACAAACACAAAAAACCCAAAGCATCAACCTGAACAAAGAAAACTCACAACTAGATGTAATTCCAGACTTAGAAATAAAAACAAAACGATTAAAGATATAATGCTTGTAGAATGAATATTTGCAGATTTCCTGGAGTTTATAAAACTAAAGATTTAACAAAAACTTTATGACTCCGGTAGAAAAACAAAACTTGCAAAATTTCCAGAATTTTACACTTGACGCCGTCAGAAGTGACCTGCAGAAATTTTATGGTTAGTTTCCGGAAAATTTCTGGAAAAACTTATGCCTCACTTCCTGGAAATCCTGCAAAATATTCATTATGACTCGATACAAGCATTTGACTCTAACAATTACTAGTATGCATGCTCATTTAATATTGTTGTGATTCATGTTCAATCTTGTTCTTGTAAACAAATTTGGATTCCCTTACACTTATCTTTTCCAAAATACCTTTATATGTAGTTAAGACGAAGTTAAAAACAAAATAAAGCATTTTCACAATTTACTTTGAAACATGAGCACAAACAATAACAATTAAACTTGCATACGGAAACAAATAAAATCAAACAAACAAACAAACAAACAAATAAAGCTTGGGTTGCCTCCCAAGAAGCGCTTGTTTTTGTTCGAGTCACGAGCCTGACTCTACCCTTATTTAACGGAAATAGGGGAGGTTTTCCCTACACTTAGGATTAAGTGCGGGTGGAAGTAGCGATACACACCCTTAGGGTGGAAATATGCCACGTGAGGTGAAGGGGGTGAGTGAATGGCTTCCTTCATCCTAAAACTACCCGGATAATATTGGTTTATGGGTGGGTCGGTTCCTCTTTTGTCTCCTAGATGTAAATCTAAGGATGAAAAGTTGTGTAAAGGTTGAGGTTTCGGCTCATCAACACTAGGAAATTCCCTAGAACTAAGAGTAAGGTCATCACTAAAAGTGTTCAAACCTATATCCTCTAGTTGTGCTTGGTCCAAGGGTTCTACCTCCATCGGGATTCCTAAAGTCTCTTCTACTTCTTCCGGGTAAGTCACGGGCGGTGTGGGTGCCTCAAATGATGGTTGAGTATTTTGTGGGCTTATGGTGTTTACCTCATTATTCCACGTGTCAAGATCACCTATATCCTCATCAATTGTTTTCTTAGGTAGTGATGATAACAAACCTAGTGCTTCATCCAACTTATAGTTTATTGCTTCGGCTCTATCCACAATTCCTTGGCAAACTAGGTCGCTTTTCCTATTGGCCTCACTAAGATGAGATCCTAAACATGGAGGTTGTTCATAAGAATCTATCCTAGGTGAAGGCTCATATGATTCATAGGTGTCTCTAAATGAGGTATTTTGAACTCCTTGGAGTTCTAGCCACTCAACCATATCTTGCAATCTTAGAAGTCTAAGTAAAAAGTCCATTTGAAGCAAATTACAAACAAAATCACAAAGAAAAGATAGACTACGAGAAAGCTACAAAATAAAAAGAAAAAATCTCACTTGATAGGAATCTTGTGAGTAGACCTAATAAAAATAAAATTTCAACCTAAGCAATAACTACTCCCCGGGCTGCGGCGCCAAAAACTTGATGCGTGGTTTTGCGACCTTACAACAGGTTTTACCTCTCGAGGGATCTCGAGAAGCTTGCAATCCCCACCAGGCAGTGTACCTGACCGATGTAGTATAGTGAAGTGGCAAGTACCGGGGGATTGATCGTTCAACTCAAAGAATAGTGTTCGTTAGGATTGAAATTTATCTACTAGGTCTAGAGGTGAGGGATGATACTTTTTGTATTTTTTATATTTTATGGAAAGCAAGTAAAAATCTTGGGTTTTGGAAGGAGAGGCGGAATTAGTTGCTAATCAACTAACCCAAAAACTACTACTTAAACTAATGTGAAGGAAAGTAAACTAGGGTTCTACAAGGGAAGTGAAGCATGTCTACCTATGATATATTACTCCTTGCTAGCTATCCAATTCTACCTATTGAATTGTCACACCTTGTTTTAATTGACGGGTTGTATTCCTTAATACCATTCGTGGGGGTGTGTACGAACTTCCCCAACTCTATAAGCTCCTACTTCACACCTATGTCGAGCCGGCTAAGAAGCTCCTAACATGGGATCACTAGAATTCGCTCATGCATTAAATACAACCATATAACCTTAATACACCTTGGTTCATGTTTCTTAAGACGTTCAAGCAAGTTACCGTATAGGTGGTTAGCCAGTTTTCTTAAGCCTAACATCGATATCACCCAATCAAACAAGAGACAATAGGAAACAAGAATTATAAGCTAAACCAATTAGATCTATTGTATTTGTCATACCTTAATTGATGATGATAGACACAAGCATCAACAAGAACACAATAAGATCTAATTAATTATATACAAGTTTCATACAATCATAAGTAGACACAAGGTGATTTAGCCAAGCATAATTAATGAAGAGCAATCAACAATAATCATAATTGAAGACATAACATAAGATTGAATCGATAAACAAACCATTACAAGCTGTTTATGGCATGATTAGGACCCTCTAAGTTGCTGGAAAAGCACCTACCCTAACCCTAGAATCGGACTTAGGGTTTGGGGCTTACAAAAAGTGAAGTTATGATGTTGTATTTATAGGCAATATTTCTGTCGGCAAGGCTTGACGGCGTCAGCTCGTACAAGTGACAGTGTCAACTTCCCATTTTCACCAAATTGTAGATATTTTCGTCCTCTTCGCGTGGCCTTTTGAATCACCCAAATCCGAGTTCGTATGAAGATTTTATGGCCAAAACAGTGACAGCTACTCCGCGCGTAAGTTGTGATTGTCTTGATCAGCATGTGACGGTTTTACTAGGGTTTCTTCTTGTGCAAGTTGTCATTCTGACGTCATCACTCAATGGCTTCTGACGTCGTCAGGTTGAGTCCTGACGCCGTCACTTCGCCGCGGTTAGGGTTTCTTGATGGCCTTCTTGACGCCGTCCCCCTTTAATCTTCCAAAATCCTCTCTGGCTTATCAAGGATTGACGGCGTCACACTGGGGCTTGACGCCGTCACAGGTACTATTCCAGCAGATTTAGAGACTTTGTCGTTTTCTTCACTTTTATGCTCCAAAGACGTCCAAAATGCTTCCTTTTCCAAATTTCATCTCCAAAGTACCTAAAATGACAAAAAGAACGATTTAGGGCAATATTTGATCAAATAAATACGATTTAGGGCTTAAATGACCCCCGAAAAGCGGAACACTTTTCGCCTCATCAGGACCCTCGTTTGGTAGGGTCGTCCCTATGTTTGATATGCACGTACATACTTCTAAAATGACGCAAAGAGAATTAGATGATGTTGTATTAGAGTTTAGTATCCCTTCGGATTTACGACCCACTATTCCCCCGGATGACATGACCATGAATGAGCTGTCGAACGATAAGATAGGTATTTACGTTCACTAGTTGAGGACAGGGGGTGTTAGGATACATTTCTCAACATTTTTACTGGCGGTAATACAATACTTCCGGGTACATATCTCCCAGCTTGTTCCGATAGGTCTGAATAGGGTGACAATGTTTGAGATCCGTTGTTATAGTTTGGATGTTAGGCCTACCGTCCCCTTGTTCAGGGTTTTTTTATAGATTGTTTAAGCAAGGCCATTGGTTTTCGTTTGAAAACCGAACGGGGAGAAGGGCCAAGAAATGATTTGAGGAGGTTCTTTCTGGGTTGAAGCATTGGAAGGACCATTTCTTTTTGATAGACCGGAGGGCGATTCAGGATACCATGCCATGGAGGCATAAAGATTCTAAGGTCACCGATGAATTTTCGGAGACGCATTCTGACAGGGACGTTGAGAAGGTCGCTAGGAAAGTGATTCTTCTCAGGAAACCCTCAACCACCCTTTTATGGATGAAGGGTCTCTCTAATGTCTTCAAGAATCCGGGATACGAGGCCGTTCTAAAGGATATCGAGGGGCATGGTAATACAATATTTCCTTTACTTAATATAATGTAGTGTCTGTTATTTCTCGTCTTGATCTTACCATTTTTTTTTGTAGTTCTTACCATGTCAAAATATTTGGAACTTCCGGACTGGGAGGGAACCGAGGTCAAAAAGGGGGATCCTCTTCTGGAGGGGCATGAAAGACCAACCCGTACGACTGAGCCGTTGGTACCAGGGAGCCCGGCTCCTGAGAAGACTCCACTTCAGAAAGTTGTAGAGAGGCCAGATCCAGAAGTGGTGCTACAAGGGATGAGAAGGAAAAGAAAAAGCAAGAGAGTGGGCCAGTGAGTAGGAAGAGGAGCGCCGCAAATCCAACTGCCGCTCCAAAGAGAAGGAAAAAGAAAAGTCAAGTCCACGAGGAAAATATTTCCTCTGATCACACAGTTGACGCCATTCCCCTCCACCAAGCTGAGTCGCAGGGCGTTGTAAACGTCGAAGAGGGACCGGCGGGGGGCGAAGGACCCATAACAGAAGGTGATGGAGGGGTACCTCATCCGGAAGAACAAACAACTGAGAGCGAGAATGTCGTTCAGAACAACCCGGACGAGCAACCTCATGAGGAAACTCAGGCACATACCGAGCAGCCTCCTTCTGATGGTAAGATATCCTCTATATTTTTTGTTTCTTATTGTTGTCTCCTTCCTCACTTTTTTTTTATTTTTATTTTTTGCAGATCGTTCGGTTCATTCTACTTACTCCCAGCATCATCCGCGCAGCCACAGAGAGACCTCTGAAGAACATCACTCGGCTGGAAGAGGTATACATTTGTCTTTGTAGAATCTGTTGTTACCATGTCCCTTGTTTTGACTTGGTTATTTTTATTGCAGATGATAATCTTTCCGAAGGGAGCGGACATTATATTCTAGCCTGGTCCCTCACTGAAGATGTTCGGTTTGATTTCTTCCGGGCATGCCGGGAGATGATGTCGCACCTTGCTACCCCTGTCGAGCGGACCGCTCTTGAGGAGCTAAACAACAGTCAGCTGGTCCGCTCGGCTTATGTGAATGCTGGATCTGGGGTTGTCTTGCAGGCTGAGCTGCTGCGCAGGTTTACTCAGCTGATCACTGAGTATCGGGAGTTAGACCATGCTCAAATGGAGTGCAGCTCCTTATCTAGGAGACTAGCGACTGCCGAAAGGGAGCGTGACGAGCAGGTTGGGAAGTTTGATCAGGTGTTGAAGGAGTTGAGGGCCTTGGAGAAAGAAATGAAGAATGAGCATAATGCTTCTTTGATCCGGGAGAAGGGTTTGGCCAATCAGCTGGAAGAAATGGAGAAGGACAGGAATGATTGGATCGGCGTGTCCGCTTATCAGGTTGAAACAATTAAGAAGTTGGAGCAAGAACTGGCAGAAAAAACCAAAGCTGTCGAGAGGTTGGAGGGGGAGAAGTAACAACTGGTTACGGAGGTCGCCCAGTCGAAAGTGGTCCGTCATAATACCGTAAATGAATTCCTTCCGACTGCTTGCCGCAGGTTGTTTGGTAGTGCTGAGTATAAGAGAAGTATGGGGAATGTATACAGCTTGTCGTATACCGCCGGATTTTTGGACGGTGTTAAGGCTAAGCGTAAAGAAGACGACATCTAAAGACTTGTTCAGAAGATCAAGAATATCAACTTGCAAGCTCCGACTATATGGAAGGCGGAGTACCGTAAGCTATTTGAGGCTGAATATCCATATATCCAGAAGCTTTCGGAATCTCACCGTCTTCCCCTTGGTGATCTTATGAACCTCTTCCCTGATATACCTCCGCCCAAGACAAAGACTGCGGTCCTTAAAGAGCTACCCCCCATTCAAGAGACCGGAACCTCTTTCGATTTGAAGGGTACCACAGAGAAGGCTCCTTAGCTTCTTTTGTTTTTCCTGTTAGATGAATGTAACTGAATAACATTGTAATGAATAATTTGTTCTTCTAACACAGCTAAAGCCCTTTTATGATTTGCTAAATTAAAACTGGTTTGGGTTAGCTCTATTCTTTGTTCATGCTAAGAAGAGAGAGCTGCCACTTGATATCCATTTCTTCAATATCATCTTCATCAATCTCTTGAAGGTCTGCATGAGTCAGCATACTTCCATTGTGCTGAGTAGTCAGAAATGCACAATAGGTATTCTCATCCAAGAGTCCATTAGTACTGCTTGAGGTACTAGCAGTACCAATATTTGGACTAGCAGTATCAACTGCTCCAGCAACTTGCACTTCTTCCACTTGGCTTGAGGTACTGGGAGTTGACACAAAAGCCAAATTTCCAGAGCTTGAGCTTGTACCAGCAACCTTCTTAATATCTTGCTCCACTATCTTGAAATTGCTATACAAGTCCATCAGACTCATAGAATCTATGTCTGACTTGTTCTTCCAGACAACTACATGCATAGCCCATTCAGATGGTAAACTTCTTAGGAATTTTGAGTTGAGATCATCCTGAGGTATCTTAATTCCTAGAACAGCAAGTTGACTCACTAGCTTTTGAAGCCTGTTAAACATATGATCTAGTGACTCATTGCTTGTAGCTGAAAAGTTCTCAAATTGTTACTTGAGTAATGACTTCTGAGTTTTCTTGGTGGCTTCATTCCCACCATATCTGGCAACAATGGCTTCAAACAGAGTCTTGGCACACTTGAATTTACTGAAGTTCAGTAATTGATCATTCGGAATAGTCAGTAGTAGCAAGCTTCTTGCTTTTAGATCATTCTTGTGCTGTGCCTTTTCTTCGCTAGTTGTTGGCTTTGTCTGCACCGTTGTTTCAGTCTTACCTTCAACAACAGTCGTTGTGGTTGGGGGCTTAAAGGAATTACCTTCTTCTATAATCTCCCAAAGTGCATAATCCTGCACTTGAAAAAATTGCCCAATTCTTAATCGCCACATATCGAACTCATTGGGTTTAAGCATTGGTAACTTAGCAGCAATGTTGGTAGAAGATGTTGTCTCCATGTCCATCTTTTCTTCTAAATTAAAAAGTATCAACCTAGCTCTGATACCACTTGACCGGATCTTAACACACTCCTTGTGTTAGATAGATACTTTGAATAATGTTAACTAGCACGCGGAATTTACTAGCAAACACTTTGAAGATTTTGTATGTATGTATGAAACAGTAACTATGAATGAAACAAATTACTTCAACGATTCAATATTATTAATTCAATAATACGAGTGATCTTCTATCACTAGGGTTTACAACCTTGAATCTTAACAAAATAATACGTATTCTCTCTTTTTTTTTCTTTGACCTAGGCAATCCTTTTATAGACCAAGGATTCTTGTACAAGATAACTATAATCTATACCAATAGGATATACACAAAATCATTTCTATAATTATCTACTACACGTTTACAAAAATCATAAGCAGTACTAACTTTCTAATGCAACCGTACTAACTGACTTTTTACTGTCAGTGTTGTCTTCAATCTCTTCAGCAGTACCAACTTATATACTAACAGTTCCAACTGTTAACCTTAATTCCCAACAATCTTTATGGTTTTTATGTTTCATGCATTGTTCTTAAGCATTTCGAACGTATATATTTCATTTTATCTCATTTCGCTTTCTTTTAATTATTTCTTACGGTTTATACATCATGCCTCCTTCATGGAAGGCTAGGACCATATTTTACACATTCATATTACATATATACGTTGTTTCATTTAGTATCGAATTCATTTTATATAAGTATCATATCGCATTTCATTTTTATTTCATATCTCATATAACTCGAAACATGTTAATGTCGTTTAGAAAAGGCCTCGTTAAAATGAATTCCTAAACGCGACATACCATTTTTAATGTCCATACTGTTTCTTCATAAGCTAATTAACCAAAACGTGTTTTGAGATTCCTATCACAAGCCCTTAAAAGCTCCTTAAAACCATCAAACCAAACGCCACTCGTACTACTTGAAAATCCTTTATAAATAACGAGTGGACTAATAAGCCCATTAAGCAGTTTCTAGCTTATTCGCATAAGCAATCAACAAAATGCTTTTTGTAACGTTTTTATAAACTTAAAATGAGCCCAAGACCAAGCCCAATTATTTCTAAAAGCCCACACATCATATTTTGTTAATGGGCCTATGTTTCGAGTGTTAAAAGCCCATTAAGCTCTAAAATAAGCAATCCGTATATTAAGCAATTGAAAAGCACTTAAATAAGCTTTATAAATTTATAGGAACTCTCAGAATTATTTTCCAAACCTTTTTGTGAAAAATGGACTAAGTTTGCAAATAATTTCAACCATAAGGACTAAAACTGTCAACGTTGTAAAAATAGGGTATAAACTGTCAAATCAGTAACTTGAGGATATATATGGATAAAACAGTAAACTTATAGTTAAATATGTCATTTTGGAAACTTCTGGACCAAGAATGTAAAATATAATTAACCAAGGCCTAACGGTGCAAATATTACACCGTTAGGGTTAAAAATGTAAAATTTGTATAAAATCAAGGACCAACAGTAACTTTAGTTTATTTTCATTTCCATATCATATTTTACGTTTTTCATTTCATTCACGTGCATTTTATTACGTTTCATTCACTATTTGACTTATAACGTTTATATTTATATAAAACGAGTTTTAACGATTAACTTAACGTTTTATTCAAACCACTTTCGAGAAAACGATATTAATGATTTAAATAACATAAAAACAAGATAATATAATATATAATATTATTTTTGAACTTTAAGCATTTTAAGCATATCATTCACTCACACCACAAACCACTTGGTCATCCGATACATTTCCACTCATTATTCGTATTAGGCCAAAACCGTCAAAATCTCAGACTTTCTTATTATTATCCAGGTCGTGTGTTGAAGCCGTTCCCTTTATTCATTTGATTTCGCATTTCACTTTTGCCAGTTATATTCAAGGTGAGTCATAGCCCCACTTTTACTATTATTACTTGCTTTGTAAAAATTTGGGATGAGAAATATGCAAAACATATTTTTAAGGACCAACATTATGCTCATGTTTTATTAAACTATTACGCAAGGATTAGCCTAAGAATTGTATCCCCATCATGCCCAAACTCATGAACCGTCAATTCTACTTGGGAAGCGCGAATGCTATAAATAGATCTATTGGGGTTGACTCCCCCATTTGGTTTGGTCAGGTTGACCAAATGAGAGCGTATAACAAGTCAAAACACGAGTGTCTCGGGATAGACACTTACAAGGGTAATTATTTAATGTGCTTCTAGAGCATACATATTGTCAAGCTTCGGTTGTATGAACTTAGTGCTAGCGTAATTAGACATTTATATTGATGTATCATCATATTTGTTGTGATGGTCACATGCTTTCAATTATGGTCCTACTTTACTGCTTTATTATAAACCTATGAACTCACCAATCTTTGTGTTGACACTTTTAAGCATGTTTTTCTCAGGAAATTAACGGAACATTTAAGGCACGGAGAGGGCATTAACGGATGGTTTTGGTGTCAAATAAATTTCTGTCATTCATATCAAACTTACATTATCTTTTGTGGAATATTAAACGTTGAAATTTCTTTTTTGTATTTAAATTTCTAAATGAATGACAATGTTGCCATTTTAAGTATGAGATTTAAATAACGTGTTGCCATTTTTAATTTTTAAGTTTTCACATTTTACAATAGTTGACTGTTTTAAAATTTTCACATAGTTAACTATTTTAAGTTTTTCATTTTTCACTTAACCATTTTTCCTTTATAGATAGTTAAGACAAGATACTTCAAATGAACACTAACTATATTAGGTTACTAGCAAGGTTTTCATTTAAAAACACTTTACCCCGAAAGATTAAATCGAAATTTTAGAGCAAATTTGTAACTACACCAAATCCTCGTGTTTAAACTAAGTATACCAGCAGGGAAATTTGCATTTTTATAACTAAATATGTTACTTATTTTCAATTTAACTTAACTTTGTGTCATATTGTTAAATACGTAAATCAATTTGCATTATTGTAAATTACTTTGTGGCATATTTCCACTTATAAAGTTTCTTTAATTATTTTTTTGGCAAAAGTATCATAAAATACATTGCGATGTTTACGTGAGATAAGGACAATTTTGCTAGTTGGAAATAAAAATTGAGATTAAGTAATACTTCATCAGTTTAAATTAAATGTTTATTTTCATATTTCATAAAATTTAAGAAAAGTGAAGCCCTTTGAATATTAATCAATAAAATTTCATTCACATCTTTTTAAAAGCGTTTTTATTGGTTGTAATTGAAAGTTGACATTTATTTTAAGACAATCACAAATAGCAAAATAAACTTATATTTCAAAATGAAAAAAAATATTACACAAATATAAATCAAGTTAAAAATAAGTGGCATCTTCGATAAAATAAATTCAAATTTCCCAATTAGTACACATTGTGAACTGTATGTGTATCGATGTATGATGTATATAGCGAGTGTAAAAGAGATGGATAATGTTCGTTTATCAAGTTTAAGTTGGTGATATGTCAATTAGGAATTATGTCATTCTACAAGGTCGTGGTCAGGAAGATACGGACAAATTTTACCTACTTCTCTTTCTATTTTACCTACTTCTCTTTCTACTTCTCTTTCTATTTTTATATCATTGTGATTTTTAATGTTTAGGAGTTTTTATTACTTTAAAACTTCAGTCCTAACATAAAATAGAAAGTGCTCAACAAGACATATGTCTTGTTACGAATCTAACAATTTGTAGTTAGATAATATAAACATCGCATGCATAATGATATTCTTTCTATTATTGGTTTCTAAATACGTGTAAATATTTAAAAATTAAGATGACGAATTTTAAGCATATTTTATCTGCGTATGGTCAAGAAATCACTAGTGGACTTTTTTAAAGGCAAATATATATATTACCAAGAAGCTAGTAAATCGACATTCGACCAACTGATTCTCATCTTCTAACAAATATTCCATGACCCTCTAAATTCAAAATACTAACAAGAAACTAGTCACTAATGGACTTGTAAGGAAACAAAATGTATTTGTCCCAAGCTATAGAGAGCATTGACTCTGCAATCGACCTGCTGAGATATGTAGGAAAAAAGCAATTGACGAGTAAAGGTGTTACACACATACAATAGTATAGTATAATTTTATGTTTACAAGGTTATCTAATATAGCTATGTATCAATTTTATGCTAATTCAAACTTAAAAATTGCATTTTTTTTATACACCCATGAATATCCATTTAGTAAAGAAAATATGTCACCATGACATCCATGAAAACAATTTTCGACAATTTTGGAGCATTTGGCTAGTTTGTTAAATAAAGTTGGCATAAACAAGCACAAAATGATACTTTGACAACCTCAAATATCTTTTGGGTTTATATGTTTGTCTGTATTTGAATAGCCTTTCCTAATGTAGAAGTGCTTTAAATTGCAAAATCTCAATTCTTTTGAGATTTGTAAAAATTTGGTTCCAATATTCTTGAAATTGATACTTACCAACTTTTTATTAAACTTACGAAGTTGATTTGGATCCAAATATCTTTTGGGTTTATACGTTTTTCTCGGTTTGTTTCTAACCCCTAAATATGCTAAATATTTATTGTGGTAAACATTATTGTTCCAATCTTATCATGGATCATGAATGTAAACATAAAGTATACAATGACATGTTCATAATCTACAATGTATCAAGTTTTAAAAACTTGATGCATTTAATGCATAATATATTCAATTACTAAAGCTTGGAAGAAAGATGTAGGATCGAGTACTTCGAGCTTAATTGAGCTTGGTTAAACGAGAACCTCTGAATGGTATACAAGTGCTTATGCGGAAACTAAACAACAAGTATAATAAAGAAGAAAAGACAATGATCCTCTATGGATCAGACTATGAACTAAGAATTGTGTTATTGATAAATTGTAATTGACAAAGGTACATTAAACTCATGGACGGGATGTTTCTTTTATAATCATAAGAAACCCTAACCCTAACCCTAACCCGTCTTACAAGAAAATGTGTGAAGAGATAAACGAGATCTCTTCTAAAAATAAATCTAACAAACTTTCTAAACCTACGGATAACAAACAATAATATCCGCAGCAATAAGCACTATCGGCAGAAACAAAACAATACTATCGGCAGGAACCAACCGCAACAGGAATGTAACACTATCGGCAGGAACCAGCTTCACTATCGGCAGCAATGAGAAATTCTTATTTCTCAGAGATCCTAACAATCCTCCCCTAATCTTGAGGTTGACTAGGTTAACCTGCAAGATTCCAACGTGATAGAGCTTGAACTTCTTAGGCTTGAGGATTGCGACTTAGCAGCAGCAATAAGTAGTAACCAGCAGCAACACTTATAACCCGCAAGATTCCAACATCTATAACATGCAGCAGCAACTTCGATAGTTCAGCAGCAATAGGAAATCTTCTTCAAAACATGTAAACTGATCACCAGAACATTCACTTGAGCTTGGCTGCTACTTATGACAATATGTACATCAAATCACTTAAGTTTCATACTATTCTCATCACATCCAGGTGTGTTAACTCCTGTGAGAGGTGAATCATTAAAAATTAATGGATTTTATGTCTCTTTACCAATAGCCATCACTACTGGAGTAGCCAATGTTTAGGTGTGTTAGACCATGGTACACTGATAACCATCTGATTTATTAGCAAATCAGCAACTATAAACGGATTTGACTTGTCTTTACCTGTAGCCGTTTGCTCAGGACTAGCCAATTCTTTGGTTTCAACTGAACCTTGGTGAATTGAATACCAAATATGGATACCAAATGTCTTTACCACAAACCATACTTTTGTGGACTAGCCAATTCTTTGGATCCCATAAAGGGTTACATCCATGCCGAATTGATACTTACCAACTCTCAGGAATAAACCATGGGTGAGTTGAAGAACCCTATAGCTTTGAGCAAGCTATTACAGCTATCAACAGATTTGATTATCACACCAGAGCCGTACCCTCATGGTGAGTCAACTCTTTCTTGTCTGCAAGACATGGTGAGTTGAATACCATTTAAGGTGAAGGTGTAAACACCAACACTGTACCTGCAAGGTGTTGCTCAAGACCAACTTATTAGCACACAAAATATACAAACCAAAGAGATTTTTTTTTTTTTTTTTTTTTTTTTTTTTAACTAAGAAAAAGAAATCAGAAACAAACCAAAAGAAAAGAAAGAAAATAAGAAAAGAAACCAAAAGAAAGAAAGATAGAAAAATATACAATAACAACAAGAAGCAGCCTCCCCTTAAGCTGATGAACCTTTAGCTGCAAGTTGATCCTTGATGAATTTGACCAACTGTTCAGCTGTGGTTAAATCATTTCCAATTGTATGCTTGGGAACTCGCACCTTCTGAGTGAGCATTCTCTTCATAAGTCCCTCAGATAAAGGATAAGTGGCATCCACAAACATAGTCAGGAACTTGCCAGAGATGAGCTCCACTACATGAACATTGGAAGCAGGATATAGCCTCCAAGAAAATACTCTCCAGGATGATTGATTACCCCACACTAATTTAGCCTTATCACCTTCCAATGAATTCATCAAGACTTGTAAATCTCCCCAAAGCAGTAGGCCAATCCCAGTAGGAGTATGAGTTTGATAGTGATTATCCACTATCTTATAAAGATGCTCCAAATCTTTCCTCTATACTTTATTCAAGATCTCCCTCAGAAAAGTAAAGAATTTGACTGTCCCATTAAGAGAAAACCAAACATTGACTTCACCATCAGAAGTAGACCTAATCTCCCAGTGAGCAATATGACCCCAAGAGTAAATGGAATCACCTTCTGAATCACTATCTGAGTCAACCCTAATCAAATCTTGATCATTCACTTCAGAAATATCCCTAGAAGAAGAGTGATGAGAGAGACTCTTCTGCCTTGTCCTTAGACCATATTGAAAGATAGGAACTGAGATAGATGGTTCAGCAGAAACAGAGACATGAGCAGCAGGAATACCAGTAGAAATAGGACCTTCTTGTGGTGCCTCAGATGCTTCTACATTAGGAATTGGTGAAATGAATGTGGTATCCTGAATACCTTCAGTAGGAATAGAGGAAGATGCACCAGACAATGTCTCTCCAGGCTTCATTCTCTTTGCAACATCAGACTCTAAAGATGAAGGCTCTCTTTTCTTGCTTTGTGGAATATCTGTCTGGACTGAAGAATTTATCCTTGCATAGTTATCAAGGAACAACTTGTGGATTGCAGCATCAGTCCAACCTTTGAAGTCACTGAGCTTGTAGTTAGCTTCATTCTTCAGATATACCTTCATAAAGTTGACATTATCTTTATTTGTAGGCATCTTAAATCCTGACTTCTGTCTTTCACTGATTCTAAGCATCAATTCATTCCAAGTGGATGCTCTATGAGTCTTTAAGATAAATGCCTTGAGCTGATCTGATCTTTCATCTGAATCCAACTCTGAATCTTGAAGAATCATAAACCCATGAGCTCTAATAATCATATCAGTAGCCAACAAGTATTCAACTTGCTCACTGAACTCTTCTGAAGTAGGATCTTCTGATCTTGTGTTATTCATAATCCCAGCTATATTCTTCTCATCTTCAGACATTCTCCTTGCAAGCTCCTCATCTTGAGCAACCTGAGCTAGTCTAGCTTGTGCATCAGCAATTTCCTGTGCATGGAATTGTCTAGCTATCTCATCATCATCTTGTGTTGCTTCAGGAGGAATGGTCTCACTACCAGCAGCAATGGATGGACTACCAGTAATATTACCAGGAACCTTAGACTCAGAAGAAACACCACCAACTTTAGCAGTAACACCAGAGACATCAGCAGCAATGGTCCTTGTTCCAGTGAAGGCCTGAGGTTGAGTAGTGATAGTGTGCTCAGAAGAGGTAGGCACTTCAGTATGTGCACTATCAAGAGAAACAGAAGCCAGCACATTAAGCCCATCAAATGACATATCATCCTGATCTTCCTCAGACTCAGAAAGTACAACCCTTCTTTTCTTCTGAGGTTGTTGAGCTTCCAAAGAGCTGATCCTTTCATTTAGATTTTGAACAATCTCACAAAAGGTTTCTTTAGTATCCTTGAGCTCCTTTTCCAAATTTTCCAGCTTCTCACTAAAAACCCTTTTTGTCTCTTTAAGTTCTGACTCCAATGCCTCAATTTTCTTCACAGACCTGTCAAGTAACTGGGACATAGAGGTGAGATCAACAGCATCCTCAGCTCCACCAGCAGGAATGCCTGAGGTATTAGGAGCTTCATTGGATCTGGGTGGAGAAACATTAAATTCTTCCCCTGCATTGGTGTCATAACTAAACGGCTGCCTAGTAGGACTAGGAGATGTAAGCCTTGACCCAGAAGGCATATCCATTGAGGGTGTAGGTAGGACAACAGGTGAAACAACTGTGGTGGTCTGGTCATTGGGCTCATCAGGGTCATTAGATTCAGGTGTAGGTGTCACTGGTCTAGGTGATGGTGGTAATGGGTCATCAGCAGCAACAGATGCAGATGCATCAGCAGCAACTGAAGTCCCTTCACCAGCAGCATTGGATGCACTTGCATCAGCTGCATGGGGTGATGGTGGGATACTGACATTATCAGCAGGATCAGGGTTGTCAGCAGGATTGGCATTTTGTAACATGGCAGGTAATAAAGGTAAATGATGGCCTGCAAAATTCATTTTCATCAGAGCAAACATTTTGGGAGTCAACTGATTCACTATCTTAGGGGATGTGTTAATGGTCTGGACACCTAAGATAATCTGAAGAAACCTAGGGTACATCAAAAATCTGTTTTTACCATTAGTGGTATTCTCAATCATTCCCTCAAAAATATATTTTGCCCAATTAAATATCCTACCCTGAGATAGACAAACAAGACCAGACGCAATAGGACTTGGACATTGATCCCAACCACCTGTCTTAACACTCATGCACTGTAGTAAAGTATGAATTAGAAATCTCCATTGAGGAGACAACTTATTTTTCAAGAAAGTACAACTACCAGTGACAGGATAACCTATAGCAGCCATACCATCAGTAATATCTTGCCTGGAAAGATCATATTCCCCATGCTCCTCAGGAAATTGAAGCTGTACATGAATCAACTCCTCCGTAATGACGACCTCGTTTTCATCAATGGTGGCAACGATGTCGTCCTCCCTTCCCACAATGTGTCTGACCTTAGCTGTTGCCCAAAACTGCTTAATCAACGAATCATACACCTTCACTGGACAATAAGTGAGTGCATAGCGAATAGTTGACCCACGAAGAAACGCTAGCACCTCATCATAACCAACACTTTTTGAAGACGACTCTAAGTATGCAACCTTGTTATGATCATCCTTGTAGCGAAGAGTTGTCATTGTGTAGGATGAATGATCTAGAGTTTGAAATGAGAAAATTAGGGTTCGATAGGATTTTGAGAAATTGAGATGAGAGAAGTGCAATTTTAGGTTGGGGTTGCCAAATATATCACTTTAAATTACTGCAATTCTCCGCACGTAACATTGACCAATCGACTTAAGGAGGTTTGACCAATCGGCAGCAACACTTGGTCAATCGGCAGTAATGAGAAGTTTGACCAATCGGCAGCAATGAGGTGGTTTGACCAAAGTCAACCTTCTGAATCCAGTCATTAAGAATAAACCTCCATAATTAAAACACAACACCAACCAACAATAAATTCGCATTAATCTCCATCTCATTATATAAGCCTCAAATCAATTAATTTCATTATCACAGACCAAACCAATACTCTTCAAATCAAGCAAGAACATGAGTTCATCTAAAAATCCAATCATCGAAATCTCATCAGATTCTTCCTCCTCTAGTGACTCAGGGTGGAAAAATTACTTTCCCAAAACTGCATCATCTTCTCAAAACAAAGGTAAGGCCAAGGTTGAGGAAGATTCATATTCATCTGATCCTCTTCCATCTACTCCTTCGTCATTTGAGTACTTTAGCTCTGATGATGAAGATTCATCAGAGTTGAAGTCCTTGACTTATTGTTAGGGTGAATGGGAGACATACCCTCCCAATTTTCCCATTACAGATAAGCTAAGGGAAGAGATGAAGGCAACAGTGGCTCTGCTAACTGAAGAGATGGAAAGGACAACTGCAGCCTTCTATAAAGTACCAGTACCAAAAGGTAATGCAGATCTTCGAGAAGGCTCTAGCCGTGAAAAACCTAACCCTCGAAGTCGAGACAATCGACAACGTGAAAGCCAAGATCCAAGACAAAGAAAGAATCCCATCAGACCAACTCCTAAGCCAAGCCATCCAACACCACCAACAACCCACTCTACTCCACAGCCAAGTCAACCAACTGCAAGGTTACGCCCTAGAACACATCAGAGGCAAGCTACCTCAAGCTCTTCAACTTCAGCTCCTGAACCAAGACAGCCACTCCCAGTGGTGTTGGCACTACCAGCCCCTCATGTGTATGAAGAAATAAGTCGACAGAGAGGAAGGAGGTTCATGCCTGATTATATGGGTAAGGGTAAAGGGAAGATGGAATAGGTGGTAGGGTTTAGGTTGATTGATGTTTGAAGGTTGGAATGATGTTTAACTGATGTTGATAAGTAGCTTTTGTAACTTGAACTGAATGTACTTATCTTTCTTATGATGAATGAAAATTACTGTCTTTAGTTTTAAATCCAAGCATTAAGAAGCTGCAAAACAAAGTTAACTAACAAAAGACACTAAAAGCCTGCAAAACAAAATTAGAGAAACACAAAACATAAAACATAGATGAATGGAAAACAAGACAAAAATACAAGCATTAGCCTCCCCTAAGGCTAATGCCTCCCCTCAAAACCAAGGATACCATGGAGAATAAGCCATTCCCCCTCCAAAGATTTGATTATAATAGGCATGCCTGAAATCCCTCTGAAAATATGAAGAGGTACCAGCAGGAATGGTTCCCTGAATATCAGCAGGAACAGAGGTACCAGCAGGAACAGGTCTATCAGCAGGAAAGGGAGCCCTATAAAAGTTCATTCCTGCTGCTTGTGGAACATATGGTGGTATTTGTTTAACATTTTTCCACAATGATCTGGTCTGTTGTTGCCCACCATTCATTCTTTTCTCATGATAATCACAATCTTTAATGAGATGATATTTACTACCACACACAAAACATGACTTCTTCCTAATAGCCTTGTTCTTACTAAAACTTTTCTCAACATAGACAACATTATCACTAGAGGAACTAGAGACACATTTGTTTTTAAACGAATTAATTGAGCTGTTGTCTGAAAAGGCTGATTTAGAAGTAGTTTTATCATTAGTTGAACCTGAGGGCTCATGATGTTTGGGTGTGGTTGACTTTTCACTTGAGTCACATGAAACAAAGTCTTTAGACTCTGCTTCTGAGGACTTGCCACTTGTGGAACAAGAGACACAGTCATTAGATTCAGGTAAGTCTCTGGACTTTTTACCATAAACCATTTGTGACTCATCTGAGTCAATGTTAGAGAGAGAGTGGACAGGGGTAGGCATAAAAACTCCTCTTATAGGTGGAGGAACAGCATTCATTCCACCTTCTTTGACAAACTTAACCGGAATTTTATAGTCTACAGGTTCAGGGTTAAAAACACTATACTCATTAGGGTCATAGACTTAATCTTGCCCTATGTAGTCACCAAACCCTAAACCACGTTTAGTTCTTACAGACATAGAACTATCAACTAACTTGTTTAGGTTTTTAGATGAATCTTTCCATTTATCAAACCTAGCCAAGGTATTGTCTAGCTTAGTCTGCACATCCTGTTTTTCTAACACCATCTTAGCTTTTTGAGACTCAGAATGTTTAAGCTCATTAGTGGTGTTTTTCAAGTCCCTCTCTAAAACCCTTATCTTTTCCTCATAAGCTAACTGATTCTTTTGAAACCAAACCTTTTGTTTTTCTAAGGTTTTAACTGCATTATCATAAGCTTGAACCTTAATAAAGTATTCATTATACTTAGATTTCATATCATCATATTCTTTATTAAGAGTTGAGTACAATTCTTGACAAGCAGGATTACATCTTTGTACCTGTGATGGGAATCCCATTAGAGCATATTCTTTCAAATTTTCTTTTACTTGATAGGATTCATCCTTTTCAGTCAGCATTTCCATAGACTTATTATGGAACAAACTCCTAATCTTCATTGCGCACATTTCAAATCTATCACCTGATAGCGACATTGTGAAAAGAATCAAGAGAGACAATTCAACAATGTTTCCTTCTTTATCAGAGATCCTCACCAGGCTCTGATACCACTTGTAGGATCGAGTACTTCGAGCTTAATTGAGCTTGGTTAAACGAGAACCTCTGAATGGTATACAAGTGCTTATGCGGAAACTAAACAACAAGTATAATAAAGAAGAAAAGACAATGATCCTCTATGGATCAGACTATGAACTAAGAATTGTGTTATTGATAAATTGTAATTGACAAAGGTACATTAAACTCATGGACGGGATGTTTCTTTTATAATCATAAGAAACCCTAACCCTAACCCGTCTTACAAGAAAATGTGTGAAGAGATAAACGAGATCTCTTCTAAAAATAAATCTAACAAACTTTCTAAACCTACGGATAACAAACAATAATATCCGCAGCAATAAGCACTATCGGCAGAAACAAAACAATACTATCGGCAGGAACCAACCGCAGCAGGAATGTAACACTATTGGCAGGAACCAGCTTCACTATCGGCAGCAATGAGAAATTCTTATTTCTCAGAGATCCTAACAAAAGACTTGAGATTTAACAAGCCTTTGGTAAAAAGCTTTTGATGTAATGCAAAATACACTTTCACAAAACCTTTTAAAATAATGAAAGCTTTTAATAACTTGACTCATTGTTGATGCTCTTATAATTAAGTTAAAAGATCGAAACGTAAATCATGAAAACCTCAATTCTTCCTAATGTAGGGTTTTAATGACACATATGCATGTAATTATTTATGTTTAGAATTTAAAAGATAATATTTTTCTTCCTAATGTAGGATTTAACGACACATATGCATGTAATTATGTATGTTAGATTTAAAATTATGTTTCCACCTTTTACATGTATTTGATTAATTGATCACCCGATCGACGGGATATATCTATGGTCTTGTGAAGGACTTAACACATATGCATTAGATTGGGGACTCTAAGTATTTTTTTCTTCTTCAAAAGGTTTAAATCAACAGGAAAACTCTAATCACGTGTCGTCTTTTTGGTGCCTACTAACCTTTCTCCAAAAGCGTAGCCTAGTCAATGAACTATTTTCCAATAAACGTTGGGATTGAACCAACTAACTAAATATTCCTTAAAGCTTTTTTGACCGGTTAAGGTGCGGTTAGGAAATGATACCATTGACCGAACGCTCCCATGGTTATCTATTATCTTCTTATTTAATATCTTAGATTTTTATACAATCAAGGTAAAATGTCCAATGTCAAACATATTAATATCTAATCAATACCAAGCATGAAGCATCCTTAATATGTATATTAACAGGCACGCCAAACAACTAGAGCCTAAATGTCAAATTCTATTTAATTAGATCATTCATTGTTAATCAAGTTTGAGTATAATGGCAACTTGTAGCTAAACAACCATTAATTATTCTTACTAATTAAGGGCATCAACTATAGTGGTTTATAAAAATGTTTATAAAATTATTAAAAGGTCTAAAAACTTGTAAACCATAGTGCACATTCATTTCAAGCTTATGTGGCATGAAGATGTATATGATATTGATTTTTTCATAATTTAATGCATTTGAATTATTAGAGATATTTATAAAACTTGAAAAGGTTTATGCATAGTGAGGATATGTTTATAAAATAAAGATGTTTATAAACCTTTAGAAACGTTTACCATAGTGGATGCCCTAAGAACGCCAAGTATGGCTTTAAAAACGATCACATGCATTAAATTTTGTTACTATTTTTTTTTTTTTTTTTTTTTTTGGTAAAGGGTATACCACCCGGTAAAATATATTACTCCAAAAAAAACGATTAAGTACAATAGAATGTGCCTGAAGTACCACATTAACCGCAAGCAATCGCTTGACACAACAACAAGTCATTTATGACAGGCCATAAATGACAATTAGCTACAACCAATAAGACTACTAAACCAAAACCAGCATAAAATAATATAATTTTATGCAAAAAATATAAAACAACTTAGTTGAGACAAAAGTCTTGAATTCCAGCAGCCTTTAATTGTGTAGGAGAGAGGCCAAAATCATCATCATCATAATTGTTGTCATCACCCGTATCCGCTTTCCATTGCTTATAAAGACTCTGCTCTTTACCTCCACTTCCAGAATACAACATCCCAATGTGATTATCAAAAACTTCATCATCATCCCTGTCTAAAACTACCACATTACCCACCTTGGAGAATGGGTTACCCCCAAAGTTGATGAATCAACCTTTTTAAGAGGTTTACCATTATCATCCACAAGAGTAACTTTCCCTTCAATAATGAGCTTTTCAATCTTCCCAATTTTCTCAACAATATGAGTAGTACTTCCATTTCCACCCTTAGAAACCTCCAAATCAGCCCCATTCTTAGGAAAAACACTTGTTGCACAAGGAATACCATTTTCATTAGTATCGACCATATCAAGAGCATCAAACAGGTTCGATGTAGCAATTGCCTTCCCACTCGTACTCGCCTCATTAGTGATTTTCTCCTTAGCAGCAACCGGCTTCTTCGAGACAGGCTCCAAAATTTTGGTTTAGGCTTATTAAGCTGAACACCTTCAATAGGCCGAGAAGGATCAGTCACATTCTTTCCCTTACTCTTACGATTGTTTACCCCACTGAAACCATCATTCGTATCCATTTCACATGACCGAATGGACGGTAAAATGTAAAAAACTCACATGATTATCCAAGGTAGTAAAAGCTTCCGCTGCCACATTAACGTCACTACGAACCACCTCCTTAGCACATTTTGGACAATTAATACGGTCATGGCCAAACACTTTGCACACCTCACAATGAGTAGGCTTCCATTCATATTTAAAATCGACAAGTACACGAGACATATTTAAAGTCACAACTTTGAAATATCATTCATGTTTCAAGACATATATAAGCATAAATAAACACTTGCTAAAGCTTGAAAAATAGTTCGCGCTTAATTCAAGAGCTTGAAAATATTCACCAGCAATGAGAAACAGGCGACGGTTTATTTTAAGATTAGCATCAAGCTTATGATTTATAGCACTGTTATTTAGTTTTGTAAATTTAGACATATTTTTGTACCTCTTAATAATTTTATGTTTGATTATGAGATTAAAAAACTTTGTAATTTCTTTAAGAACTTAACAAATAGGGACAAAACTTATAAGAGACCGAGAAAGGTTGTGACCCCCTCAAATTTTTTAATCCTATATACATTTTTACCTATTTGTATATGATGTTAGTCATTTTTAATACGAATGCATATCTGCCCTCTTAAAATAAATAATTTTTAAGTTGGTCCCTTCGTCAACGACGTTCAACTTCTTTCCTGTTAACAAACGTATATGGAAACTAATTCACCATTAGAATAAATTAGTACCCACGTATGTTACTATTGAGGTGGACATTTGGAATGATGACAAGAGATGAATAATCTTAGACAATGTAAAACTGTAGGTATAACTTTATTGATGACCATTATTTATAACGGTAAAACCCTAATTTTTAAAACCCACAAATCGGGTTTGGGCCTAATTATCCACTAATACTCCTCCGCAGTTCGAGCGGCGAAAATCGCGAAAGCTCGAACTTGAGTAGCAAACTAAGAAAGCAAAATAAAATAATATACAACGGGATAACCCAAAGTTTTTTTTTTTTTTTTTTTTTTTTTTTTACGGATAATCAAAGTATCCGAAGGATAAACCAAAGTATACCAAACAGTCATCTTGGGAATAAAAACCTTAGATTCGACACCAACAAAAGTCGTCTCGGGAATAAGAATCCTAGATTCGACACCAACAAAAATCGTCTCGGGAATAAAAACCCTAAATTCAACATCAACAAAAATCGCCTCAGGAATTAATATCCTAAATTCGACATAAAACAAAAACAAATAAAAAGGATAAAAACAGATGTCAACAAAACATCTCATTGCTTCCTTTATTTGCATAGGCAGATACCTTAAAATCTTTTGAGGAGCGGCACCAAACATCACTTTGACAAATTGAACATAACAAAAAAATCACCGTCCCACTAAAATCAATACCCACAACTTTTAATCCATGTCCAATCAAATCAACCAATCGATCAAATGACCGGTACATTTTTATTAATTTATTTTATTTTTTTTTAGGTTAAAAGGTGGCGGCTAGGGTTTGACGGGGTGGCTTAGGGAAGGCGGCTTAATTTAGCTACCTAGGTTTGAGGATCAGACCCGCTCCGATACTATGTTAGACAACGTAAACCCTATAGGTATAACTTTATTGATGACCATTATTTATAATGATAAAACCTTAATTTTCAAAATCTACAAACCAGACTTGGCCTAATTATCCACTAATAAATAATGTCTCGTAGTGCGCACACGCTTCAACTTTACACACACTCCATACAAGATGGAGTAGTCGGCAATTTTAGTGCTCACCTTTTTCTTTCAAACGCGTATGAAAGTACTAGAATTATTTGACTTAAAATAAGATGGGTCAAATTTCTTACCAATTTTATGTTTCGTACGTGGCTAGCTCCAATTTGGTTTTTCTATCAATGTAAAAATAGAAATCTCAAGTAAAACCTAGTTTGCAATAGGACCTTGCTCAAGTATTGGTCGACTCCAAAAACATCAAATGGGTGATGTACGGTTAGATACTAGAGTGTAGAGGCTAAGATTCATGAGAAAAAATAATGAAAATCAAGTATTAGAGGTGCGATATTTAAGGGGTGTTTGGCTAAGTTTATATGATGGGCTTATAAGCTTATTAGCTTATATAACTTAAATAAGCGCAAACCAAGTGCTTGGCTAAACTTATATGCATGGGCCTAGGATCGCTTATATAAAAGGGTTTTTATAAGCTCCATAAAAAGGTATTTATCTAAGCTTATGAATTGGGCTTATGCTTATCTTATATAAGCTACTTATGGCTTATATATCATAAGCTTGTAAGACCATAGCTAGAGTGTTTGATTTAGCTTAAGTTGGTAAATGATCAAAAAGTAAACGAGTTGAAAAATAAGAATGTTAGATTAAGTATAAATGAGGGTAAAATTGTAATTTCTTATATAATCCCAAATTCCCAACCGCTCTTAAAATGCCATACTTTTGGGACTTAACAAAACTCATTTATATAAGTTCATAAGCCTACTCATATAAGCTTAGCCAAATACTTGATTTAGGCTTATTTCACATGTACAAACTAATAAGCTCATCATATAAGTTTAGCCAAACACCCTTTTTAAAATTGTGACTTTTTAGAGGTATAGTTAATCTAAGGTTCATATTTTCTTAACTCATGTCCCTTTTAGTCATTTACAAACATAAATTAAACCAAATATATGAGTTTATCTGCTACATTTACCAACATAAATTAAACCAAATATATGAGTTTATCTGCTAACGAAAGTTACGCTAACCCAAACACCTACCATGGGCTTATGAATTTAATTATAATATATAAGCTATAAATTGCTAACATAACATAACCGTAATTACTCAATTCATAAGTTTAGCCAAACACCGCCTTAAAATCAACAAGAATTGAGTTGGTAGAAGGGTTGAACAAATAATAAAATATATAGTTACATAAAATTTGGACTTAAGCTTTTTCTTTCGAGTGAATGTATTTAAGTCATGTTGGAAAAAAAATGTATCAAAGTCACCATGAGGAACTCATTATAAAATTTTGTTAAGCCAAAGCATATACTCTCAAGAATTTTTGACCCCGTCATCCATAACATACACTAGCCATTAAATTTCATTCATCTACATGTTGAGAACCCAAAAACTGAATTTATCTTTGTAGTTTGTTAGGGGTGCAAACGAGCCGAGCCGAGCCCGAGCTTTACTATACTCGAGCTTGGCTCGTCAGGTTTTTTTCGAGGTCGAGCTCGAGCTCGGCTCGATCCGAGCCTTTATTTTCGTGCTCGAGCTCGGCTCGTAAAATTTTCACAAAGCTCGAGCTCGGTTCTATTGTCCAACAACTCATCTCGCTGTAGATCCCAGTCAACAACCATAAACTAACAACAAATCTATCCTCACTATCCTATATCCCCTTCAAACAACAACAACTCACTAAAACAGCTTAATCCAATTTCAACACACTCAAAATTTAAAACGATAAAGATCTCAGGCCTTTATGGGTTCGAAGAACCAGAACATTAAAGATCTTTATAGACCTATACCAACAATCCATCATCGATCTTTATTACATAACACAAAACAATTGAACCTACCCGAGACCTTGCTTTGACAAGATCTTGAAGCCGATAACTCTTGTGCTCTTCATAGGAATGTGGAAAGCCGAGGAAGGTTTTATGTGTGGTTACTTGTACAGTTTAAGTAGAAAGTAAACCATAGATGGTGTTTTATTATCTGTTGATGGTTCGTTGTGTATTAAGGAGGAGTGCAGCATTTTGGCTCATGTGTTTTTGCCTCGGAGTGATAAGGTAGGCTTAGATCTATATTATGATGCGTAGGAGATATAAGGAAGGTGTTATCCAGATGAAAGTGAATAACTGCACTTGTTGAGAAAATATTAGATGGGGGCGTTAGATATTAGGGTTGCTTAATTTGTGTGCTTTTATAACCCGTGAGATTAGGGTTACTCTTATTGGACTAAAGATGGGCTATATGACTTTATTTTAAACTGGGCTGTTAGAGGGCTATTAGCGGAATATTGTAGTGGCTCGATAAGGCTCGACGAGCCTACTCGAGCTCGATAAGCGAAGCTCGAGCTCGATAAGTAAACGAGTTGATTTTCAGGCTCGAGATCGGCTCGAGCTCGACAAGGCTCGGCTCGTTTCGAGCTTTTTATCGAGTCGAGCTCGAGTAGCTCGGCTCGTTTGCACCCCTAAGTTTGTACATCAAGTTATTTTTTGATTTAATAATTTTAAAAAAGCACCACATTCGATCGATTGTTAAAGTATTAATTCTCTTGAATTATTATGCATTGGTTTTCAGGGGTTACCAATTCTAATCGACTCTATATAGTGGTCCGATGTTATCTATCCTATCCTATTAAAAAGTTCAAAGAGTGGCTCTAGCACCTTCTTTGACATATGTCTATACTCCGTTAGTCTGTTAGCATGTAGTTAACACGTTAGATTTATTTGAGAATTACATTATCATTGAAGTTTAGGTTGAGTGTAACAAGGTGGCTTAGACGCATTGTCTCCCTACCTGAATGGTATATTTGTGTTTAAGTATATTTGGGTAGTAAAGTTGGTTGTCCTATTATACCATGTTGGTTGTGATGTTGATGGTGTTGAAAATCCGATGTGTCGCTGAGTTGGCGGTGATAATCACGATCACCACTGCACCGAGTCTTAACTTGATTGGTTCAATAATCTTTGTGTCTTGCAACTAAATGGTACCATAAGGTATGATAGATAATACGAGTAATATCTGAGCTAAAGTGAACGACCTATTAACAAAAAGAAATTGTAAACTCAAGTCATTATTGAAACATTCATCAAGTTTTATAAAGGTGATATTAGATTTTGATTATGAAAAAAGTACGTATTATAGATTTTGATTATGAAAAGAGTACGTGGCGCGTTTATAAATATAATTCAAAAGGCACTTGTTATTGTATGGTCTGATTTAAGCCTCTTGGCTCTTGTTATGAAATTCATGAGAGCTGGCCTCTATAGTGCAAATGTTCTTTAAGATAAGGTCGGTCATATATGATGATTCATGGTATTACTATTCAATCTTTATTCTTTATATTATTAAGTGAGAGGAGAATCTTTGGTTCAAAAAAAAAAAAAAAAAAAAAAGAAAAAAAAAAAAGCGTTTATAAATATAATTCAAAAGGCACTTGTTATTGTATGGTCTGATTTAAGCCTCTTGGCTCTTGTTATGAAATTCATGAGAGCTGGCCTCTATAGTGCAAATGTTCTTTAAGATAAGGTCGGTCATATAGGATGATTCATGGTATTACTATTCAATCTTTATTCTTTATATATTAAGTGAGAGGAGAATCTTTGGTCAAAAAAAAAAAAAAAAAAAAAAAAAAAAAAAAAAAAAAAGTGAGAGGAGAATCACATGTATGATTCCTTGGGGTTGGTGAAGTAGGGTTTGGATGTCCCACAAAATATATCGACAAGAATTACTGTATCTAACATCACCCTAGGCCTTGGGTTTGATGGTGGGGGCCAATATGAACCGGATTAACAATTGGAAACCGGTTTTTGATGCTTTCGAGTCTCGGCTTTCTTTATGGAAGGCTTCGTGTCTTTCAATTGGGGGTCGTATTACTCTCATTAAATCGGTGTTAGAATGTCTTCCTAACTATTACTTCTCGCTTTACAAGGCGCCGTATAAGGTGATTAAGGACTGGGAGTCCATTATTGGTAGATTCCTATGGGGAGGATCTAACGGGAACCGCAAGATTCATTGGGTGGCATGGAGTCGTGTATCTATTCCTAAGAGTAGTGGTGGTCTCGGGCTGTCGAACCTCAAAGATATTAATGTAGCGCTGTTGTCTAAATGGGGATGGAGATACAAAGCGGAAAAAAACAATTTGTGGGTTAAGGTGGTCGATGCGTTACACATTAGCAGATGTAATTGGGATTTTATCCCAGCTCGAAAGTATTTATGTGGGGTGTGGAATAATATTGTTAAAATGTTATCAAATTCGATGATCGGAGGTGTCCCCATCCGTGGTTTTTTTAAAGGCAGAGTGGGACGCGGGGACTCCATATCTTTTTGGTTGGATCCTTGGGTATGTGATGCTCCTCTAAAAGTTATCCTTCCTTCCCTGTTTGCGTTAGATACCAACAGGAGATGCAAGGTCTTTGAGAGGATCAATTGGCTGGACGGAAAGGTGGAATTGGTATGGAGCTGGAAAAGGAATCCGAACTCTAATGCGGAACTGGAGGACCTGGGTAAATTATCCAAATTCATGGAGGCTGTGAATCTGTCTAATGCTGCTGATGGATGGAGATGGATCGGAGAGGAATCGGGAGTTTTTTCTGTTGGGGCAGTGAAGAAGTTGCTGTCTTCGGTCCATGATTTCTGTGGAAACTATGTTATGGAATGGTGTAAGTGGGTCCCGTTAAAGTGTAATGTGATGGCTTGGAGGGCAGAGATGGATAGACTCCCCACTATGGTGGCGTTAAAGAAGAGGAATCTCAGTTTTGAAGACGTGTTATGTCTCTTGTGTGGTGATGCTGAAGAAACGGTAAATCACATCTTCACCTCGTGTTATATCGCGGCTGTGGTGTGGCAGCATATTAGTTCTTGGTGCCGCATTCCTCCCATTTTTGCTTTCTCTTTTAGAGATCTTTTGGAGATGCATAACCATTTGAAGTTGAAGGAGCCAGAAAAGGGGGTGGTTCATGGTCTTATCATTACAGCGTGTTGGTGTATCTGGAGAGCTAGGAACGAGGCGAAATTCGATAACAAGCCGGTGGTCATTGATCTTATCATTAGTGAAGTTAAGGCTATTAGTTTCCTTTGGTTTTGTAGTAGATCGAAATGCAAGTCGATGACTTGGTCTAATTGGTGTAGTTTTGTGATTATGTAGTTTTCTTTTTCTTGGCTGCTCCGTCTTGGAGCTAGCTTGTTCGTGGTCAATGAAGTTTACTTTTCAAAAAAAAAAAAAAAAAAACATCACCCTAGGCGGGTTGTATTAGGCTGGATAGCAAGGGAAGTGTTTTTTCACCATACACATTAGCGCCACGTCAGCTTTCTCTCTCCTCTCACTCCCCTTCACCTAACTTCACCATTTAGTGGGCAAGGCAACACCATCTTTACCTTTCATTAAAATACTCACTTTATATAAATATACCCCACTAAATACCCCACACACACTCACACACAAAATAAAAAAGAATTAAACATCGGTAATATTATGGTGAATGTTTCACCACAAATTGACTTGGGAGTTGTGCATGGTGAAGTTTCATGCGTGAAGTTGGGTGAGAGGCAAGGAGTTCAAGCATGAAGATGGTGAAAGGTGATGGCTTCAACATCCCTTGCCATCCGGTCTTAGGGGTACACCACCTATTATGTGGAGCCCCTTTATTTTAGTCAAATTGTACAATTTGTAAAGTAGATAGTACAAACTGCGGCAGCATTCAATCATTGAAACACCACGGTGTTAAGATAACATCACCCTAGGCCTAATATTGGAATGGTATCTAACATATTATATTTGTTTTTTGGTGTGATTTGGGCATGCCCACATATATATTCTAAACAAATCAAATGTCAATCCATTCAGGCATATATGAGATATAAAGTTGAATCATGTAATTAAAAGAGTAAACTGCAAAATACATCCCTGTGGTTTGCCCAATTTCGCATCATACATCCAAATCTTTTTTTTCTAACATATACATCCCTCCGTTAGTAAAAGTCAAACACAATACATCCACGAGGACGAACGGTGCAAACATTGTGTCGTTAAGTTGGACACGTGGCAGTTAAGCAAGGGTATTTTTGTCATTTTATTGTTCCATCTACTTCAACATCTTCTTCTACAAATCCAGAAACACAAATCCACAAAACACAAACACAAAACCAAATCCACAAATCCAGATCAAATCCACAAACACAAACACAAATCTACTTCACCCTCTTCTCTCTCTCTTCATTGTTTTACTGCAAACCCTAGAATACTTCTCCCTCCCCTCTCTTTTACAGCCGCCGTTGGCCAAACAATAACCCACCGCCGCCTTCCACCACCAAACAACAACAAACCCCTTATTTCACCTTCCTTGTCTTCGATCCGTGGTTCACGCGCGTCTAAACCATCACCTTACACCACCACCGCCACCATAAACGCCACCTTCCCCACCATCTCTAGTAGCTTTTGTGTCGATTGAAGTCGTGTCTCGCTAGATCTGTTCACCGCGCGCCACCTCCGCCTCTCTTCTTCTTATTTTCTTTCCTCTTTGGTAAGTAAACAAATGGGTATTTCAAAAATCGTATACAAACAACGATTCACACTTTGTGTGAATCGGTGTGTGTTAAAACGTAATATAAACCGGTTTTGATATTTAAAACGAATTGTAAATGTAGTTTAGAGTTATAAACGAGTAGACAAATAGGTTGGTATCATCATTTGGTTGTGTTATTTCATCAATTTGTGTACTGTGGTTAAGAGCTCACTGTGAGCTTATTCCCAACCTTATTTTCGAGCTTATTCTCAAGCTTGTTATGATGTTGTTTCGATTTCAGTTGGGGTAGAATTGTTTTGGATTCTGATGTTGCTTGAACCGAGACTAAGAGGTCTCGGCATGAGCTTGTTGATTATTGTGGATTTGGGTTTCTGGATTTATGTTTGTGTTTTTGTGTTTGTGGTTTGGATTTGTGTTTGTGGATTTGATCTGGATTTGGATTTGTGTTTGTGTTTGTTGATTTGTGTTTCTGGATTTGTATAAGAAGAGGTTAACAATAATAAAATGACAAAAATAAGAGTAACTGAGTAGGTGTGGGTCTAAAAGGACCAAATTACCCTCCCCTAAAAAAGATAACTGCCACGTGTCCAACTTAACGACACAATGTTTGCACCGTTCGTCCTCGTGGATGTATTGTGTTTGACTTTTACTAACGGAGGGATGTATATGTTAGAAAAAAAAGATTTGGATATATGGTGCGAAATTGGGCAAACCACAGGGATGTATTTTGCAGTTTACTCTAATTAAAAAGACTAATGAGTACAAAAGATACTTACCAAACAATACGATTTAAAAAATTAATAATTAAGTGGATGTATTGTTTGATATATTACTAGCTATTTTAAGTATCTGATGTGTCATGTAATAAAATAAAGGCATAGCCCATCCAAACCCACCCCCCACCCAAAAAAAAAAAAATACAAATGGCAAACCCGCTTTTTTTTTTTTTTTTTTTTTTTTTTTTTTTTTTTTTTAAAAAAAAAAACTATAAACTTGAACGTGCGGAACAGAAAATATAAAGTTTAATAAGTCAAATGCTTAAAACTGTCAGAAATACGGAACATAAACTGACAAAAAACTGTGTTATACTGAAAACAAATAGGGGACAAACAAAATCTTTAACCAAACCCCCCTAATTTGACATCATAGGGGGATTTGTATAGTGTCCAAATAAATTAGTGAACCATAGCCATGCATGTGTCACGAATATTGGATGGGTTATACTATACAAGCCCCCCCTATGATGTCAAATTATAGGGGACAAAGGGAATATTCCTTTTATTTTGCAATATAACACAATTTTCTGTCAGTTTCTGTTCCGTATTTTTGACAGTTTTTAGCGTTTGACATATTAAACTTTATATTTTCTGTTCCGTATTTTCAGGTTTATAGTTTTTTGATATAAATAAAATTATAAAAAAAAATAAAAAAAAAAAAAATAAAAAAAAAATAAAAAGAGGGGGGGCTTGGATAGTAGTTTTTGGGGGGCTTGTATAACTTGTCCCATATTTGATTAGCATCTGGTTATAAGAAAAAGTAATAATATTTTTTAAGACAAAGCCGAATTTAATTGTTGATCCGAATTTTGACAGTACTCAAAAGGGATTGAGTATATGTTCAATCAATGAGTGGTTGTTGAGTCAAATTAGTTGAGAAAAGTTGACATGTGTGTGTGACAAAGCATATATGAGTTTGACTTTCGAAAAGAAATATTAACATACTCATACAGTAACTAGTCGACTGGGTTCGAACTTCGAAGGGTGAACATGTCAACGTAATATTCAAGTAAGACCAAGTCGACATATTAAAAAAAAAAGAATGAAGACTTTACTTTTTTGAGTATATATATACGCCATTAATTAAGGTATTTTGCTAGTTTGTTTTTAAAGAAGAAAACGAGCATATGTTGGTTGGTTACTTGGATATGCGTAACATATACAACGACTTATTTTATCATCCATAGGGTGTGTCATTTTCATCTTTCAGGTTTGCATTAACCAAAAAAAAAAAAAAAAAAAAAAAAAAAAAAAAACACTTTAAAGTTTTCATCATGTTGATCAGGTCCGAGGTACGTAAGTTCATAATATTGAACTTACCATTTTGGACTTAAATATATAGCCTCTCTTTTAATAGATTTTTTGCATTGCATTAACGGTGATATCACTGTGCTAATCTCCTCTTGAATTTTTTTTTGAACGGTACTTTTATTAAACTAGCAAGGAGCTAAAAAAAATTACAAATTAAGTAAACTGGGATTTTGCAACCAAATGACCCAGTTAAGATTACACTTACTACGACAAGAACACCAATTAAAAGTTGTTTGAACAAGATCATCAAAAAGATAATCCCTTCGAGGCTGACAATTGCCGAAAAGGGACTGATTTCTAAATCTCCATATTAACCACCACATGACATAACATACGCCTTCAAGGATCTCCTTCAAACGATTAGGTATCCTAACATTGTTGAGCCAAGCCAACCAATCATCATAAGAAGAGAGATCAGAGTCTTCAATCACCCACCAACGAAGAACCAATCTCCTCAGATTACGAGCTAACGAACAAGAGAAGAAGAGGATTCCACTCCCGCATTGCATAAGGGGCATAGAATAGAGTTGAGCCTGACTCCTCTTAAAGAGATATTCAACTGAGCAGGAAGCTTCTCCGAGCAAACTTTCCAAGCAAAAATGTTAACCTTAATGGGAATCACCTTAACCCACCTTGTAGGAACCTCCTCCTTTGGTAATAAACGATCATCAATGAGATTACGAACCGAGTTAACTGAAAAAATGCCTGAAGCCTCTAACTTCCACACCCAACGATCAATCATCTGAGGAAGAACGAGGTCCGAGATATGAGAAAGGAGCTGATTTTGTTGAACTTCTTCAGCACCTCCTCTAGGAACATGACAATAGGTAGTGGTTAAGCCAAGATTCATATTATCAGCCACATTGATATGCTTACACAACTCTAGAGCATAAATCCTTGGATATTGAACTTTCAACGCTACATCGTCTAACAAAATGTCATCCCAAAATAAAGTATCATTTCTAGGGGTGGAAACGAGCCGAGCCAAGCCCGAGCCTGCCAGAGCTCGAGCTCGGCTCGTGTTATGCTATATAAGGCTCGAGCTCGGCTCGGGCTCGGCTCGTTTATGATGTGTTTGTGTAAAGCTCGAGCTCAGCTCGTGTTTTGAGCTCGTTTGTTCTTGGTTGTCCTTGGTCCAAAAGAGAGAGCAGAACGGAAAAAAAAAGAGGTGAACAAGAAAGAGCAGTAAACAACATAACCAACAACCTTAATCTATCCTATATTCCTATGTCATCTCAATCAACTACAACATCCAACATCACAACAACAAACAACAACCTCACAAAACTCCCCATTTCACAGTCAACCACAATAAACAACCAAGACTCGAACTTAAAAAGAAAGAAAACAGGATCTCAGTTTTTCTTTCATATATCTTAGATTAAGATCTTTCAAGATCTTAACGGATCGAAAGAAAATCATCATAGATCTAAACGAATAAACCAAGAACAATAACTATACTTACCGAGACCTATCAAAGATCTTATCGTAGTCTTACCGATCTTCGAAAAACATGAAACAAAAGGAGTAAAAAGGTTTGTATTTTGGTATGCAAATGAAATGAAAAAAAAAAGGAATAAGGATGGAGACTGTGTTTAGAAGTTTGTTTGGTGAGAGAAAGTGTAATGAAGATGGAGATGGGGGCGTAATATTGTTAGTAAGAGAATATGGTCAGATGGGTTATAATGTTATATAAATGAGATTGATTGTTATTTTAGATACTATTAGTATATATGCATACATATACACTTATATTATGTATTATACATGTATATACACAAAATATACTAGAGCTCGTTTAGGCTCGCGAGCCTAATCGAGCTCTGTATATAAAGCTCGGGCTCGGGCTCGGGCTCGTTTATTAAACGAGCTTTAATTTAGGCTCGGGCTCGAGCTCGTTTAAGCTCGGCTCGTTCAAGCTTTTTACCGATCCGATCTTGAGCTTTTTACGAGCGGCTCAGCTCTTTTCCATCCCTAAGCATTTCCATTGCCCATTTTCTTTCGAACGTGAGACATCAGGTCTACCCCTTTATTTTTAAGGGAGTGAACCTCTCGAATGATATCAATCCAAGGAGTACGACGAGCCAAGACCCTAGGATAATCTAGAGCTCCTATGGATCAATAGATGGCTTTAATAAATCTAGACCATAAAGAAGAGTCAACAGTTAGGAATCGCCAAACCCATTTAAATAAAAGAGCGCGATTGAAAGCGTATAAGCTTGACACCCCAAGACCGCCATTTTGCTTCGAAACCAAAACGTTTTTCCAACTACGCCACACCATTTTCCTATTTGAACCATCAACACCATTAAAGACGTTCCTGCGAGTAGCTTCCATCTAATCTAGAACTCCCAGTAGTGGTTACTGGTTAGTAACATTCATTGTGATCGTAAATTCGTTACTAGAGCGGGATTTCTACATGCCATGCTACTTATTTTAAGTTGGTATTAATCGCACTATGGATCAAGCTTTTGTCAAAAATCAAGTCAAAATAAGAACCAACACGTCTAATCGATTGTCTATATCATGCTTTGTCCTACGACTAATTTTCAATTTGTACTGTTCGATTAAACAATCCAAGAGTTTGAAACTTCTATACATATTTGGTTGGACCATATGTGTATGAGTTGTCATAATGCATTTTGTATGAAGAAGGAAAAGGTTGACTTATTTGAATTGGTAGAGAGGGCACTACCAATGTATGGATAAAAAAAAGTTCGGGACTTAGCTTATTTCAGTTGATAGAGCAAATTGTGGTGGGTAAATAGAGGGTATGTTATAGGACTATTTTTGGGCGAGACAAGGTCTCATGGAATCATGCAAGGATCCAATTAAGGGTGTGTTATATGAATCCATTTAGGGCTGGGCAAAGTGCTCGCCGCTCGCCGATCCCTCGCCGCTCGTTCGGAAATTGCTCGCTCGATTGTAAACGAGCCGCTCCGCTCGGTTCGGTTTGTAAATGAGCCAAGCATGAGCAAAGGTCTGCTCAGCTCGGATCGGCTCGAATATTTTTAGAGTAAACTCCAAAATACGTCCCTGTGGTTTGGCCAATTTCGCACGATACATCCCTCCCGAAAAAGTTGCAACATACACATCCCTCCGTTAGTAAAAGTCAAACACAATACATCCACGAGGACGAACGGTGCAAAGATTGTGTCTTTAAATTAGACACATGGCAGTTATCTCTTTTTAGGTAAGGGTAATTATGTCTTTTTATCTTCCACACCTACTCTCACCATTCTTTTAATACACTTCTCAAACACAATTCTTTTAATATACTACTCTCACTTTTAATACACTACTCTCACCAGATTCAACTTGTAATCATAGTTTGGTTAGGCGTTTGCAAAAAGGCCTTATATTGCATGGAGGTGGCGAATGCTATGAGAGATGATAACAATCGCAAGAAAGCTAAATCTAAGCAATTAAAAGACGTACTTGCTGAGCTCACGAAACTGAACATCTCGGTGGCGATGTAAGATAATAAATTCTCTCTCTTTCCCAACAGTTGCGAGTGTCCTATGTGCATAAGCTCACAAGTGTTACATCACGTGACTAGATAATATGTCAAGTGCATTTATCAGGTAACTAGATACTAATATGTTAAGTAGTTGTAGTTGTAAGATATTTTGTTCTTGATTATTGGATTTCCTTGGGTGATTAGGTAGATTGTTAGTCTAGTTATGTCTTGGCAAAAATTTTGCTTTTGGAGAAATTCATTTCACAATGATCAGCTTATATGTTGGAATAGATGAACATGAGTACATCTTTTGGTCTCGAGGAAAGCCCTTCTAGTCATTATATCATATTTTGTAAAATAAAACTATATGTACAAAGCCAAGTGCTTGTGTATTATTTTAGTTACTTGGTTACTAGTTTAATGAAGCTCTATTTGCTTTCCGTTACTTTTTTTTTTTTTTTTTGATGACTTTCTTTAAATGGTTTATCATATGATCATGCTTCCGCTTGTGTCTTGGGACTATTTGGCTTGTTGTTACTAGTTTCATTGTAGTCCATGTTACTGCATTTTTTTTTCTTTTTTATGCTCAATTGGTGGCTCGGTGTTGTTATCTCGGACTCTCGGCTGGGTTCAGGTATTCTGTTTGGGTCCGGTGGCAATTGAATTATGTCAGCACGTGTATGGTTACTGTAAATGTGAGTTAGTGAGCTTGATTTGGCTGGTTTCTTCAGCTTTAAGACAACTTTTGGTTTGTTGGTATTTTTTGTGAAATTGTAATGGTTTGGTTCTGCTGCTAACGTACACTTGAGATTTTACAAGTAAAAAATTCAACACATTTGTCCTCGTAAGATAAAGTAAAAACTTCTACAGAAAGTAATTTCCAAACTTATGACCAACCAAACATTACTTTTCATGGAAGAGGAGAGTGCAAGGAAGAAAAATAGCGCTGCTGCAGATGGTGATGAAATTGTTGAACCACATGGAATGAAGAAGAATGAGCAACTGTTTAATTTAGAGCCAAAAAAGACCCTAAGAGATAAACTTCAAGAGTTTTGATGTCTTTTTATAGGCATAGTTTTCGATTATCAAGCAACTTGTAAATTGTAATCATAGTTTGGTTAAGCATGAGCATAAAGGCATGATAATGCATGGGTCAGGTAATCAATTTACGATAAGAAACCACAAAAAATATAATAGCTAATAAGCTAATTTATGGAACACCTAAATAAGAAATCTTGGAAGCTTTACATGAAATTGGTGCCAAACGTCCTGGATATGTTGCTAGAATAGATGAACAAATGGAACTCAAACGCTCCGTCAGTGACATCAATCACAAAGTCCACTCACAAGTTTTACAAACTGAACTAACCCAAAAACGTGTAGCGGGCATCACTATAGAACTCAAAAAGGATCAGAGTGAGAATCAGCTCAAAACACAATTAATTCATTATCTGTATTTGCTGTTTTATCTGCATCAATAGCTTTCTTAGCTTTTAATCTCATAAAGCATTGATGCCATAGTCATATATTGAGAGGTTTCAAAAGTCAGCTTAATTGGCCATCAACTATTTACAGCATTCGTCAAATTTCAAGCCAAGCATGCATGGTAGTACTACATTAAAACGTTAACAAAAAGTCATATACATATTATAAATACAATGAAAATTATGAGTTCAAAAACGCATAGATTAGGATATATGCTTATATACATAAAACTACACAAATCACATTGCAATTTAATCAAAACTAATTAACGAAAATATTTTCATGCTAAGCTTCATTTACTTGTACTAGGAACTTTGAGCCAAACTTGATGATGCCTCTCTTGATTGCAAAGTTGATGTAGGGCATAAAGAGTTATATCGTGGGGTAGTATATGTGCCTTGAAATAAACTCTTGTAGATCACCCGGTAGGCGGCTTCGGTTAAATGCAATCCATCCCAATTAGCATACGTGTCTGGGTCATCGCAAGTTGTTGAGGATGGATCCGCACACGCTACATGGAAGTTGTAGTTATACTGTCTGTTACCTCCACAACATGCCTTTAAAGCTTCATTTGTGAATCCTGTAGTATTTGAAACTCACATTGGGGAAAGTTCAACTAATGTACATAAAAATGAGTTGAACTGGTTGTAAGGGTGTGCATCGGGTGAAAACCGGACCGGAACGAGAAAAACCGGACCGGACCGAGACCGAATCCGGTCTCGGTCCAAATAGGCTAAATGTCTGGTTTTTAAGCCGGACCGAGACCGAAATTATGAAAAACCCTAGACCGAGACCGGACCGAATGTGGTCGGTCCGGTCTCGGTCCAGTCCGATCCGGTCGGTTTTGTCGGTCGGTCCGGTCCATCCGGTCCGTTTGCTCACCCCTAACTGGTTGAGACTTTATTTCTATAAATTTTGATGTGTAAATCTTAAGAAGATAACCAACATGACAGAAGTAACTATTAATGTAGAGTTTATGATTTCTTAATGGCTTAATTCAAAAGGTTGAATTATTTATTTTGACAATAGTTGCGTAATAATGCGCGTGATGTGTCGTTGCGGTTTAGCAGTATTAATGCCTACTCAAGTTTTAAATTTATATTTAGCCGACTTATCAATAACACACACACTTAACGAGCAGTGTACCCGGTCAGTATGAATATAATGGTAAGCAGAGTGTCAATCACTAAGAGTGGAATGTATTATCTAGTAATTCTAATCAGTATTTTAATATCCTAAGTTAGTTATACAACCTAATCTAACGCAAGGGGGTTCAGCCTGAGAGACTGGCACAGTTTGGTTATAATTAAATACAAAACTAAACTAATGAGCACGAATCAGCGATTAGCACACACGTACACAGATAGATACTCGAGACAATAAGAAGACTTGTCCTGATAATTAAATAGCTTGTCACTTGTTTTATTGCTAGTTTTATATGAAGTGTATATAATTAAACCTTTCTCGTTGGCTCTAATCTTATCGGCGAGAAAACCCTTAATGATTACTTATGTCTATCCTACTTTTCTAGAGACGCTAGAATAAATAGGTGAGGAAGGGGCATGGCGACCCAAGCAAGACTCAGCTAGACACAGAGATTATCAATGCACTAATAAAAGTCACCAAAGACATCAACATATAAACTTTAATTAATGGGAAAGCAATATTAAGGGGAGTGCATGATCTTCCGTAGTCACATGACACAAGCCCATCAATCCTGATGAATTAAAGCGTACTAAAACAATAAAACAAAACTACTTAATGAATTGAATACATGCAGGACCTTCTTACAGCTCTTGTATCTTTGTTTGAGGTGTGTCTTGTGCTGCTTGGTCGTCTGAATTCGGCTCTAGGGTTATATCAAAGGTCTCTTAAATTCATCTGACCTTGGGGTATTTATAGTTTTTGTCTGAGGGATCGATGCGGCGCATTGAGTTGATAGATGCGGCGCATTGACTTAACTTCGCGTGGGGTCCAAGATTAATATATTCTGGAATATTCGTACACCGTCTTCAGATGCGGCGTAACTTGATCTTTGTATGCGGCGCATGTACTTTAGCTGTCTGGGATTGTAACTGGTGAAATCTTGATAGTGATACGCCATATGTTAGAAGTATATTGCGGCGTATCTGGAGTAGAACGAGCTTGATCTTCTTCTTTGACCAAAGTTTCATATGCGGCGCATGACAGAATTGCATGCGGCGCATTCTTCAAAGTCAGGAAATGGTCTTCGAATTCATCTAAGTATGATATTGCATCGTATTTGTTGAGTGAGATACGGCGCATCTTCTGGATTTCAGTAGACTTTTGACATCTCGCTTGTTTTGCTCCATAATTAGTCCAAAATTGCCAAGTTTCACATAATGCTTGTTTTTACCTGAGAATTACTAAAGTAAACATTAATGTATCGATTCTCATATATAATATAATAAAACAAGTCAAATAAATAGGATAAATGATGATAATGAAATGTACTTATTAGAGTTCATCAAATATCCCCCCACTTGAACTTTTCTTGTCCCCAAGTAAACCTTAGAATTAATCATATGAAAATGTATCATAAAAGATATTAGGATTTATTTTTATATTTAAGCACGTATTCGTTTTGTCATAATTACACAACCAAACACTTAACGAAGTAGAAACCAAAATAATTTTTAATGTAAAACAATTCTAAATCGTTTAGTTGCTTAGTCGTGGCGAATATTCTATCATAGGCTTGGCAAGTATACGCATCTCCCCACTAAAGCCAAGGAGTAACAAGTCTAAAGCGGTAAAAAGGGTTTGTTGGTTAAGGGTTGATCATCCTTTTTAATCTCTATCGATCTCATATTTCAGAAAAGGCGACAAAATTACAAATACATGATCGAATCCACGACCACCATACTTGCAATTGCTCAATTCCTTAACTCGAATGGGCTAAAGATAGGACCAAGTAATCTTCACCAATAATATTATATCAAAAAGGGCGACAAAATCATAAATACATAGCCGAATCCACGACTACGATACTTAAGATTGCTCAAATCCCTAATCTCAATAAATCAAAGGTTTGGATGAAGAATGATATAGGGTATGGATAATATTTGGGATACAAATTGGTGTAAAATGAAAAATAAACAAAACAGATAAATTAAAATCCTAAGTGTGGTTAATCACTTTCCCAACCATCCCATGAATAAGACTCATATCATTGAATAACTCATGCTTTAACACTTGAAACACACGCTTTAGGTAGACACGAATTATACTCAACAAAATCTCAATCAAAGAATAACCTTAGTTGGCGTTCACATAACGGCCAACTCCCATTCAATCCATAAATATAATATACAACAACAAATAGTGGTGATATCTCCCACTTAATACAAAACTTTACATAAGTTGGTTAAAACAAACATCCAACTTTTCCTTTTTCTTTTTCTTTTCTATTTTTTTTTCGATTTTTATTTTTATTTTTATTATTTGTTTATTATTATTTTTTTAAACATATATGTGTAAAATTTCACAACTTTTCTATCACTATTTTTCCGGATAATTTTTCCATACTCTTCATACTTTCAGAAATAACTGTAATAGTGAAAGTAGCAAACACACGAAAAATAAACTAAAAGTTATACAATATTTACTTTCATACCAATTGCATTGTGCAATTTCCCGAGCTAACCAAAGATAATGAATTACGCACGCGAACACAGGTAATGTAAGGAAACACACTTTGCCTAAAGCAATTAACCACGGATTTTAATCTACAGGGTAGGCTAAGGTGTAAGGGTGTATCGAAACATTATAACAAAGGTGTAAGAAACGAAAGGAATGGCTCTGAGGGTTTTTCTAGGGGTATCTTACTCTAAAAGTGAGAGTAAACAAAGGGTTTATACGGGGGTTAACTAACCAGTGTAGTTAGTTAATATCACATAACATATAAAGGGTATTTGGGTGTAATCCTAGAAATTTACCAATTTAGACAAGTCACTCTAATTATATAGATAATACTCGTTATGGTGGTCTCGAATAGTTTACAAGCCAAGTTCTAAAGTTTACAAGTCACCGGCACACTAAAGTTTTAATATTTTTGAAAGAATAGAGTTATGTGTGCGGTTATGTAATTTAGACTTTAAACAAAAACATGCTAAAAAAATTTTAAATTTTGATATATTAAGCACATTTTAAGCATATTTTGAAAAAGTTTAGGACAAGTAAGTGTTCTAATTCTCCATCCCCCCACTTAAGTTAAACAACGTCCTCGTTGTTTGTGTCAGGCTAAAAACTGGAAAATAAAAGAATTAGAACAGAAAAACTCCCCTGAGATTTGCTCGGTATGATCCTCCATTATTCGTATAAGAGCAAAAATCAACTTTCTTGTGGATGAGAACGTTTAAGCTTCATAAATGATGTATCCACAAAAATGCAGGAATCTATAATACCATTTAGACTTTAACACACCTGAGTTAAGAAGGTTCAAACTTGCATAATACATTAGTAGTTAGTAAAAATAAAACCTAAAAAATTAAACTGTAAATCATCAGGTCAGTCGATACGCCGTATCTTATGGAAGAAGATACGCCGTATCGAGCCTGGAATAAATACGAATCAGAATAAAAGATGCGTCGCATCCTTAACCAGGGATGCGCCGCATTAAATAAACTGACAGAAAGTTTTAAAGTCAAAAATAAAAATGCAGAAAATGAAATAAGATATGACCAGTGTAGGTGATGCGTCGCATCTTATGATGGAGATGCGCCGCATCTTCTGCAGGTCTGACAGACTCGACACAGAACAGAAAAGTAAAAAATTTTCCTTCGGGTTGTCTCCCGGTCAGCACTTGTCTTTATTCCAGAGTCTTCAAGTTAGACTCACGTTCAACTCCTTATTTTGTTCTTGTTACGTGCCATCCTTCTTCTTTCATCCGAAAGATGTTACCGTATAGCTCCGCAACATTTTCTTCTGTTCGACTTAATCTAATATATTCTTTGGTCTTCGTCGCAACATATTCCTCATATGGTCCCAAAGAGTATTTGATGACTTCAATTTTTTCAGAAATTATCATGGGTGGGTTATTATAAGTGATCCCAAGTAGTCGACATTTTCTCTCGATGAATTCTTCTTCGTCTTTATCAACAAACCTGAAATAAGGATCCTTATTCAAATAGTCATCAAGTTCATCAATTAATTTTCCTCGTGACTCATCGTTATTATCATAGGGATAATAATTAACCAAGTTAATGGATTGATAATAATCTTGAGTCTCGTCCCACTTTCTTTTCAATTCCCATTGTAAGCGTCGATTAAGCCTTGTGTAATCATCACATTTTCTATGCACCCATTCCCAGAAAGTAGTATTCGATGCTCCCTTTAGTTCTTTTAAGTATTTGATTCTACCTTTTTCTTGCAAAGCCTCTGCTCTACGTGGGGAGTCTTCAACTTTTTCATACCAATCATAGTCTTCAAAGTATACATCGTTTCCAACTCGTTTCATTCCAATTATACTTCCCCCATTGCAGGTTCCATCATTCTTCCAATCACAAGTTGGCCATTCACTACTTCCATCCTTGAAACGGAAAGGTTTACAAGTGTGATTAATATGCCCAAATTCCCATGGTTTATCCCAAACCCATAGTATCTAGTCATTCCATTCGTAGTACCAGGTGTTTTTGAACTCATCATAAGTTTTGAATCCTGGTAGATCTCCAGTTAGCACATCAGTGTCGATTTGAAGGAGGTAATTAAATTCTTTGAATTGTTTGCACAAGGGTGTCTCATAATTGAACACATCAATGTCTATGCTGAACAATTCTTCAATGTCTTCCTCGATCGTTGAATCGTCATGTGATGATCCATTGTTGCTTTCTACTTCCTCATCTTCCCCTCTCATCCAATATACCCATAACACATCTTTAGTAGCTCGGTCCATGATCTTATGGTTATTGAACTTACTAGCTAACCAATCTGAAAAATCAACATTGTTAGGATCGTAGTTAACGTCAAAGCTAGTATTACCAATCATTTTCCTCCTTATCTCCATGAACTCATTAAATTGTTCTTTAAAACTTCGTGTCAACCATGAGGTCACAATCCGTTTAACTTCATTCGTAGGAGCAAATTTGGGATCACCGTATTTAAGTTCAAGCCATTATTCTAAAGAGATATCCATCAACCTTACCAACTTTTTATGAAACTGTATCTCCGATTCAGCATAAATTCTTTCATCATCCAGATTGCTTTTATCTAATCCCCAATACTGTTCGGAATAAGGCATACACTACAAAAAAAAAAGGCTTTCAGAGACTGAATTTCTAGGGACTGATATATCAGTCGCTGATACATAGCATCGGTAACTGAAATATCAGTTACTGATACTTTTAAGGACTGACCTTTTATTGACTGATTGCGGCGACTAAAAGTCAGTCCTCGATTCAGTGACCCCATATCTGAGACTAAATTTCAGTTACTAATATGCCTGTACGAGAAAAAAATTGGAGGCAAATTTGTTAGTGACTGAATAAGGGTGACAATTCAGTCCCTAGTACATGTACATCATATCTAAGACTAAATTTCAGTTACAAATACTTTTGCGCAATAAAAAATTTTGGCAGAAAATTTGTAAGTGACTGAATTATAGTCAAAATTCGGTCCCTAATACATGGATATCATATCTAAGACTAAGTTTCAGTTACAAATATGTCTACACAATAGAAAGGTGTGGAGGGAAATTTTTTAGTGACTGAATTTCAGTCACAGCTGCGTCCCTATTACATGGACATCATACCTAAGACTAAAATTCAGTTACAAATATAATAGATAAAATGAAATCCTTCATAAGAGTATTTGCAGCAAAACAAAAGCTTAAAAAGGTTCTGCACAGTACAAACATAAATCCTTAAACAAGTACAAAAAATCGAATGTCTTTATGCTTTAAAAGAACGGGTGAAATATGATAAAGGTAGAGTGTGACAACTTGAGCATGACATGGTTCACTTTGATTTTCGTATAACAACATCTCCATAATCGGTTTACTTTTAGCTCGTCTATGTTAATTTGTGCCCTGATATCTTAAGACATATAATCTCACTTTTTTTTAACAAATAAACATGTACAAAGAGATCACCTTGTCAAGCTTTTGTATTAATTTGTTTCTTTCGTTAAGCTTTCATGTTCGTTCAACGTTTACCGACTGTACTTATAAATCTAAGCTTATAAAATTTTGAAACACTAGACTTATTTTTGATAGATATGCTAACAGGTGCCTAAAATTTGAAACACTACGCTAGACTTATTTATTTAAAAATTACGTGCTTTTAGAAAAACTAGGGGTGAAAACGAGCCGATCCGAGCTCGAGCATGCCAGAGCTTGAGGTCGGCTCGTTTAAGTTTTATAAATCTCGAGCCCGACTCGGTTCGAGCCTTATTTGTTAAGCTCGAGCTCGGCTCATTCAAGCTTTTTACTGATATGATCCTGAGCTTTTTACGAGCGGCTTGACTCATTTCCGCCCCTAAGACCACTTCTTATGGTAACGAAAAATTGCGTTAAAGGCCAAATTTTTGCACGTTAAATGCACGTTAACGTGCGTTATGCGTTGGACCATGCTGCGTTAAGGCCACGTTATAACGCATGACTTAAATTTTAAAGCTAAGTTAACTATTGAGAGTGGTCTAATAAAAACAAAGATTAAGATAGTTCATGTGTTAAATTTACATATCCCGCACTTAGTTTTTCCAAAAACAAAATTTACCTCTCAACTCCCCGCCTAAATTTTTCCCCAAAATTAAATTGCCTCTCCACCCATCTTTTTCTTTTTTTCTCAGATCTCACATCATCTTCATAATATGTTCTCCCCAACTAATTTTCTTAATCTATCTCACACCCCCTCTCGTCTCTGTTGTCAACCGAAAACCATCACTAGTCACCATCCACCAGTCGCCGGTCGAGCCATCGACACCAATTTCAAGTTCATTTATCAATGAATCAGGTACTTTATTGTATTGTATCTTCAGTTAGGGAATCAATTTGAAGTGTTCGTGCGTTAACTTAGTGATTTAGTGATTTTTCTATTTTTTTTCTTTTTACTTTGTAATTTAGGGTTAGACTGAAAGGGTCACATTAGGGTTGTTGTTGGTTCATTTTGTCACCACCATCGCAGCACTATCTCGTCATCTCTCTTTCTTCCCTTTCTTGGTATGTCGAAATTTTAAAACCCATTTTTGTTAACTCTTTTATTTAAACCGATCTATAAATGATTTTTAAAGATTTCGTGGATAATAAACCTGATTTAAAACATGTTTTTGATTCACTTTCGTGTGGTATAAATGGATTAAAAGGGTGTGTGTTCTGTGTGGATTATAGTTCAAGTCGGGTCAAACCCGTTTGACCACGGGTGAAACTCGTATCGAATCATTATTTGATGTTATTGTTATTGTTTTGGTCACGGTTTGAACATGGGTTTCTTACTTATTGGTTTTATTCTTGTCTTTTATACGGTTATGGATTTAGATTTGCGAAGGTGTTTGTGTTTGAGTGTGACTTAACTCAACGACAACACATAGGTGTGGTTTAGTCTCGGTTTATCCGCGAACACAAGGGGTGTTTTGAGTTGGTCCCATTAACGAGACACACCAAGGGTGTGCTCGTTTGATTTGCTCGTTCGTTTTAACGCATTGACCACAAGGGTGCGCAATGCTTGTTTGGTTTTTGCTAAGACCCTGTGAAAAATCCTTGTAATTAAACTTAGTGATTAATAATAATCTTGTAATTATGTTTCCTAATGCCTATTTTTGCTAGAAATTTAAACTTTTTGTTTTTTATTATTACTAGTAACCATGCATTATATATACACACATATATATACTTAACACCCCAACGCTAGAAATTATATCTTACGACGCAACAACATCACTTTCTTATACACAACGACAAAGTAAATATATATGACGAGTTCATTCACTACACTTAATCAATGTTAACATCACCTACATCTATTTAATTAAACATTAAACCCTAACAACACTAATTACAAACCTAATACTAAATTACTTCTACAAGCCAAGTTGGGCCTTAATTTTTCGACCCAACAACAATACTATAGCCTTATCATCAAAAGGCCCATCGAGCTAATTTCCAACCCAAACAAGTACCACAGCCACTAGACCCAGTTGCCCTCTTTGTTTTCTTTTCCTACTCAACTGATCGACACAACAAATGAACAAAAAGCTCTCATACACAACTTAAGACTCGAACCAACCATTATACATTGCAACCCACAAAACCCAACTCCAAATTCATAACCCATCAACCCCACGACACCAAGACTAGCTCGTTAGCCACCTTCATCATTTTCTTCATGCCTTACTTGCTACCCATTTTTTTAAAAAGAACTCGACATCCTTAATTATGTCTAGCACCACTTTCACTTAATAATACACATTCAAACCCACCACTAAATATCTCGATCCAAAACTGTGAAAATGAATTTGATATATCCCACAAACCAACTGCCACCTTGCTAGCTAAAATATATCATACAAAAATAAAATACAAACTCCTCAATATGGACATTCTAAGTGCAAAAGTAAAATAGAAAATATAATCTGTGGACAAAGAAGCAATCCACGTATAAGAACTAAGTAAAACAAGAACATCCAACAACTAAAATACAAGAACACCACCACTCTTACACTCAAATGAAGAAATTATCATACAAGTGTCCCTCCTTAACAGTAACTCAATCATATTCAATACATGTGAGATATTTTTGTCCTATAAAAACCACCCCATTCGTCCATTTCAGATCTCTATCACCATCACCTTTTATCACTATCAAAACATTCCTTAAACTTATATCAAAGTTCTGTCGTGCATGTTGGAAGCAAACCCATACAGCCACGCATCATAAGAACAACTATAACTCATTATCCTTTCATTGTACTTCATTCGAACTCACCATACTCTTCACACTCATTTCCCTATCAAATTACCTTCATATAAAAACCACCCTAGTTCGACAGTAAGCCTAACCGGGTGAGAGAAGAACGTTCAAAGCAAGTAGCTATTCGTTTCGTGTTTCGTCTTGACAAGCATAGAGTCCCTACCACCTTTCCAAAAGGTGTTGTAAGTCTCCACCTCCCTTTTTAATCATATCACGTATACATGCATGTTCATTCATTTCACCATTCGAACGTTCCATTTTGTAGTATATAGCCCACTGTCACAAGCTTATCTCACATGTTAAAATGTAAAACACACCATGCATTATCATATAATAACGTTTCATTAGTTGCATGTATATAATATTCGAACATTAAAACATCTAATCTCAACCGGGTTAACAAAATATAGAGAAAACACATCGCAACTTAAGTGAATCGAACCACCTAAGTTACACTTACATATGACCGTCTTATAAACGTCACTCTAAACTTGAATAATAAACTTCCACTCTAAACCGGATAAAAAGGAAACAAAAGAAAATATGTCCTAGACATTACTAAGAAACCTACTCGACACAAGCCATTTCACGATGTATTTAGAACGAACCCTTTCATGTAACACCCAAATATTATTATCCTTCTCGACAGCCTACTTGGTGAACTACATATTTCGTGTTTTGAGATCCCTCTCAAAACCCCACCTCGACACACAAATAATCCCTTTTTAGAGCCACTCGACAAGTATAAAAACTTAGGAAATTGCAAAACATATTTTACAAAATCTCTCCACTCGACCAGCCCCAAAAACTCCTGCTATATCTTCGAAAAACTACAAATGACATATATAAATTTTTATCTCACTCGAATGACAACCTAGCAAACTATGTTTTTCATGTTCTAAGTTCGAATCCATAAGCCCGACGTCACGCCCAAAATAATACCTTTTGATCGGCATTCACTAAGTATTAACAAAACAATTTTCAGAAAAACTATATAGCCTTCGGTTTGGGCCAAAACCAAGCCCAACAAGGATTAACGATAACATGGCCCATCAGGCCCATATGATATATTTTTGGAATCCTAAAAATAACCCGAATCCAAGCCCGAAACTATTTTCAAGCCCTCGCCTCTAAAACTCTTAACGGGCTAAGCTACAAATCGTTATTCGGCCCATTAGTGCAAAAATAATTTATTTTCTGAAATAATAAATGGAAATAAGTTAAAATAAACTTAATAAAGTTATAAAAATTTTCAGAATATTTTTCCCGTCATTTATACGCGAAAAGGACTAAAAATGTAACGCGACTTAACCGTAGAGGACTAAAACTGCCGAACTTGGAAACTAAGGACTGAAACTGTAAAAACAGTTGTGAAGGACTGAAATTGACATAATATTGAACTTCAAGTCTTATATGGACTATTGGACAAGTATTGGACTGATATTGGACTACGGACTGAATAAGGACTAACGACGTAACGCGACCCACGGTTAGGACAGAAAATGTAAAATCTGGAAAGACCAAGGAATAACTATTATAACTTGTCATTCTTATTTTCCTTTTCATTTTGCACCTCATCTTTACTTTACATGCACATTTGCACTATATTTGCATATTAGCTAATAGCGATAGAAATATTGGATAGTAATATTTTATGTACTTGTTGAAACTATAATCTTACGAGGATACGAGCATCATAAGCATATAACATCTTCATTAGATCGTTAAATAATCATCATTCACCACTCATACTCATACACACTAGAAATTAGTAAGATTCTCAGATATTTATATATTTGCCAGGTTCTATATCGAAGTTGTTATAATCATCTCTGAATTATTTTTACTATCACCAGGAACGCATAAGGTGAGTCATGGCCTCACTTTTTAAACTCTTTATACTTTTAAACTCCGTGAGGGGGATACATGCTATAAATAAATCGCAAGTATTTTTCTGTATGCTACCTGACTTGATATATGCCTAAGTACCCATGTTGCCACAAGACCCTTGATCATGAGCCATTAATCACTGCGGTGAACGCGAATATAATGAATAGATCTATTAGAGGTTGACGACCTATCCCACTAATACTGTGACGGAATGCTATTTGCTAGTCGTATTAGTCGCGATGCATTATATTTGAGAAAAATAGGAATTGGCAAAATCACCTATTACATGAGGGCAAATTCTCATCATTAATTTGGTGGGCTCCTTCGTTTAGGCGATACTTTGTTAACGTTTGCGTGTCATGAGACTTAGGGCGATATATGTACTGCAATATCAATATTTTAAACTGATTGTATCCCAATACAATCTTACTTGTGATTGAACTGATATTTAAACTATAAACTCCATGATTTCACTCAACATTATGTTGACTTTTAAGCATGTATCTCAGGGAACTAGGAGAGCACGGCAAGGCATGGAGCAAGCATACCCTATCTTCAATAAATGGTGTATAATAAAGTTGTAATCCAGTTAAAATAATGTTTATTTAAATGAAACCTCGGCACTCTGATGTAATATTTTAGAACTGGATTTGTATTATGGACCTATGTATATTAAAAATGCCGCCTTAGGCTGTTTTCTTAAAATTTTGTTTTCGATCCTCACCGTAACACCCAGATTAATCTTCCGCTGCCACAATTCAAATTTGGGGGTGTTACAGTTTGGCATCAGAGCTTCGGTTATAGAGAACCAAATGTTTTTAAACGTTGGACTATAACTACATTTTTCAAACAAATTAACTATACACCATGTTACCTTAAATTCTCCATGCCTGCTTGCTGCCGTGCTCGGTATGTTATTCGTTAAATTGTCATATATAAGCCCTGCATACTTGATAGTTACTGTGCATAACTAGATCATCTTATGCTCTTATAATACCCCACTTGATGTTAGTAAGTTACTTATTCTACGATATATGGATTATTACAGTACTATGTCGTTTATCACTCACTTTAGTATATCATCGGAGCCGGACTCCGAGGGATCACCAGCATCAGTTACGTCCCCTGTACTCCTCGATGCTGTCGTACCAGAGATTGTACCCGACGCGATTGAGCCCTTTGTAGAGGGTAGAGCCGCCGCCATACCATTATTAGATGACCCCCATGTGCCAGTTTTACCAGCACCTACGTTACCACCACACTTTGTTTACGACACCTACTCTCCTTTCTATATACCACCCCCTGACGACTTGTACTATGAGAGTCAGCAATGGCTCCCTGCTGATGATTTACCCGAGCCCCATCATGTTGCACCACCATCACTACCTGACCATGTACTTGACATACATACCCAGACATATCCACTACCACCTCGACAGCGGGATCCGATTCCTGCAGAGGATATTCCTTCATCTAGTAGACGTCGCATCACAGACCAGACACCCCCATCCTCACCATCGTTACCTTACCCTCCTGGTTTTACTCCCCCGGCTCAGACCCATGATGCCTGGGAAGGATTTAGACCGGTAGTCACCCACACCCTTATCCCATCCACAGTAGTGACACGACTCGAGGGTCACGGAGAGCAGATTGAGTCACTTCTTCGGATGACCGACCATGTTCCATTGGATTCTCCAGGGACTATCAGCGATACTCTGCATAGGTTAGCTTCTAACAGAGCAGTGATACAGTAGTGCCTGAGACAGATGCAGACAGACTTGGCAGATACCCGATCCCACGCGATATCCTTACGTAGAGAGGGCCAGGACTTAGCTTGGGAGGCTCACTTATCACAGCGTAGAGCAGACACACTAGAGAGACTCATGGGAGACATACAGATGGAGCATCAGGCAGAGATACAGAGACTCAGAGACCAGATCTCAGAGCTCACGAGACGTACGGATAGACCTGAGCAGTAGACATAGTTAGCATGATTGTATAGTTTGAGACATTGTAGTCTGCCGCATGTGGCACTTAATAAAGACTCTTGTATCGTTTTGTTGTATAAACTCAACTGATCAAGTTATTAATGTTGTAATGCTGGTAGTGATGTACTATATATCTGTTGACTTATGTATTATGGTTGTTCGTATGTATTGTAATTGTATCCAGACATGTCGTGATGTTACCTGTTATTATTATGATTCTCTAATTGTGTAAATATTGCCAAAAATCTGAACACATAAATATGGTGACATGAAATTCAGCTTGTATAATTAAATTGATTATTCCTTAACAATCCCACATCTGTAAATCGATAAACTACAGATATATCATAATTATGGGCAAATATTCAATTTAATTATCATTTCACACCATGATTACATTGTGCATATACTCAACTATTCTATTCAAATTCTAAATCTATATTCTTGTGCCATTAATAGAAAAATGGAACATAGCACACATGAAACTACCAACCAGACTGTAGCATTGACGCTTGATGAGGTTAGAAGAATGATTGATGATGGCATCGCCGCAGCCCGCGAGGCCGATGCATTAAACCGATCGAGCAATACTATGGGAACAACAAATGAAAGTGAGGCATCTACTCCACGTAAATGCACTTACAAAGAATTCGTGAGTTGTCAACCCACTACCTTCAGAGGTGTGGAAGGAGTGACTGAATTAGGCCAGTGGTTTGAGTGCATGGAAACGGTATTCATGAGAAGCAACTGTGCTGAAAACAATAAGGTTACTTTTGCCACCGGAACCCTGAGGGGAGATGCACTATCTTGGTGGAATTCTACCGTCAAGATAATGGGTGCTGAAGCAGCATATCAAATCTCTTGGACCGATCTGAAGAATAAAATGCTGGAGAAGTACTGTCCAAGAACGGAGATGAGAAAACTTGAAGATGAATTTCACGAGTTAGTGGTGAAGAACTGTGATGTCAGTGCATACAACCGAAGATTTCTAGAATTATCTCTTCTGTGTCCACACATGGTATCTGACTTTGAGAAACTGTTGGAGAAATATGTGGAGGGACTACCTTCAAGCATTGAAGGAGATGTTACTGCATCCAACCCAAAGACCCTCGAAGCTGCATTCATGTTTGCTCAACGAATGATGAATCGAGAGCTTAAACGAAGTGCTAAATCCACGGTCACTGGGCAAAAGAGGAACTATGATAACTTTGGCAACAACAACCGGAACAGTAGCAGTTACTACAATCACAACAGGAACTACCGCAACAATGATCGAAGCAACCGTAATAGAGACCATCAGCAAAGCAGAAATGACAGACATCACCAACAAAACCGCAGACAAGAAGCCGCTAGAGCTTATGTGGCCACACCCGCCGAAGGAAAAGTGTATGCTGGAACCAAACCCCAGTGTAACAGGTGCAAGATGCATCATACAGGACCTTGTACCGCCGTTTGTGGAAACTGTAGGAAAGTAGGTCATGTGACCCGAGACTGTCGAGCTACGGGAGCAAATGCGCATCCAGTAACAGTAAAGTGCCACGGTTGTGGTGAAGCGGGTCATTATAAAAGCCACTGCCCCAAGAATATCAATCAGGTTGCCAGAGGAAGAGCTTACGTGCTCGGAGATGGAAACGTGTCACCGAACCCCAACGTCACTACGGGTACTTTCTTACTGAATCAAAATAGTGCTAAAATATTATTTGATTCTGGAGCCGATAGAAGTTTTGTATCTACTTCATTTGCTTTATTGCTTAAGATAACGCCTGTAGAATTAGACACCTCGTATGAAATTGAGATAGCCGACGGGAAATTGTTAAACACCAACACCATACTCAAAAACTGCACCTTAACTCTCCAAAACAACTCATTTCCAATCGATCTTATGCCTATTCAACTTGGAAGCTTTGACGCAATTGTGGGTATGGATTGGTTATCCAAACATCGTGCCCGGATCATATGCGATGAAAAAGTTATCCAAATCCCTGTAAACAATGAAACACTTATCGTTCGTTGTGACCACTTCAAAACCCAACTCAATATCATCTCGTACATCAAAACCGTGAAGTACATAAACAAAGGATGTCACGCATTTTTAGTCCAAGTAACGGAAAATAAATCGAAGGAGAAAGAAAAGCGACTAGAAGAAGTGCCAGTTGTAAATGAGTTTGCAGAAGTGTTCCCTGAAGACTTGCCAGGTATTCCACCCATCCGGCAAGTAGAGTTTCGAATCGATTTAGTGCCTGGAGCAGCACCTGTTGCAAAAGCACCATATCGGTTAGCCCCTTCCGAAATGAAAGAATTATCTGAGCAATTGAAAGAATTGTCAGATAAAGGATTCATCCAACCCAGCTCATCACCTTGGGGAGCACCAGTCCTGTTCGTCAAAAAGAAAGATGGAACATTCCGAATGTGCATCGATTATAGAGAGTTGAATAAACTCACAGTGAAAAATCGATACCCATTACCAAGAATAGACGATCTATTTGACCAACTGCAAGGATCGAGTGTTTACTCAAAAATTGATCTAAGATCAGGATACCACCAACTACGAGTCAGAGAAGAAGACGTTCCCAAAACAGCCTTCCGAACACGATACGGACATTACGAATTCCGCGTAATGCCATTTGGTCTTACCAACGCACCTGCAGTGTTCATGGATCTAATGAACCGCGTGTGTAAACCATATCTGGACAAGTTCGTAATCGTATTCATTGATGACATTTTAATCTACTCGTGTAACAAAAACGAGCATGCGGAACATTTGAGAACCATTTTGGGTGTACTCAAACAAGAAAAACTGTATGCAAAATTCTCCAAATGTGATTTTTGGATCTCCACCGTTCAATTCTTAGGTCACATCATCAACAGCCAAGGCATTCACGTTGATCCCGCTAAGATCGAAGCAGTCAAAGGTTGGGCTTCGCCCACCACTCCCACTGAAATTCGACAATTCTTAGGACTCGCTGGTTACTATCGAAGGTTTATAGAAGGATTTTCCAAAATCGCAAAACCTTTGACAGAACTCACTCAGAAAAACAAGAAGTATATCTGGGAAGAGAAACAAGAATCAGCATTTCAACTCTTAAAACAAAAACTCTGTGAAGCACCAATTCTAGCGTTACCCGACGGGAGCGAAGACTTTGTAGTGTATTGTGACGCATCGCATCATGGTTTAGGTGCGGTACTAATGCAGAGAGACAAAGTCATAGCTTATGCGTCTCGACAACTCAAGAAAAATGAAGAGAATTATACAACTCATGATCTAGAACTAGGAGCAGTAGTATTCGCTCTTAAAATATGGAGACATTACCTGTATGGTACAAAGTGTACGGTATACACCGATCACAAAAGTCTTCAACACATACTGGATCAGAAGGAGTTGAATATGAGACAGCGCCGATGGATAGAACTACTCAACGACTACGACTGTGAAATTTGCTACCACCCCGGTAAAGCAAATGTCGTGGCTGACGCATTGAGCAGAAAAGAAAGAATTAAACCTCTTAGAGTTAGATCATTAGAAATGACAATTCATTCACCACTCCCATCTCAAATACTCATAGCCCAATCAGAAGCTCTTCAGGAAGAGAATCGAGCTCAAGAGAACATTAAGGGCATGATAGAAAGAGAGAACGGACTCATGCGAAGATCCGATGGAATGTTATGCTTCAAGAAAAGATGTTGGATTCCTTTCTATGGAGGTATTCGTGATTTTATCATGCATGAATCTCACAAGTCTAAATATTCCATTCATCCCGGATCCACCAAAATGTACCAAGATCTCAAACAACTCTATTGGTGGCCAAACATGAAAGCCGACATTGCAACATATGTTGGGAAGTGTTTGACTTGTTCAAGGGTCAAAGCTGAAAATCAGAAACCTTCTGGACCACTTGTACAACCGGAGATACCAGTTTGGAAATGGGAACGAATCACCATGGATTTTATTACCAAGTTACCAAGAACGTCGACCGGATATGACACCATTTGGGTTATTATCGACCGTTTAACCAAATCAGCTCATTTTCTGCCTATCAAAGAAACTGACGAGTTGGACACACTCGCTCAGTTATACTTCAAGGAAATCATAATCCGACATGGAGTCCCGATCTCTATCATCTCTGACAGAGACAGTCGATTCACTTCAGGATTTTGGCAATCCTTACAGAAAGCTCTCGGTACTCAATTAGACATGAGCACCGCCTATCATCCTCAAACTGATGGACAAAGTGAAAGAACAATCCAAACCTTGGAAGATATGCTTAGAGCATGTGTGATTGACTTCGGAAAAGGTTGGGATAAACACCTACCATTGGTTGAATTCTCGTACAACAACAGTTATCAAGCTAGCCTGAAGGCTGCACCTTTCGAAGCACTTTACGGAAGAAAGTGCAGATCACCTATCTGTTGGACAGAAGTTGGTGACATGCAGCTTACCGGACCAGAATTAATCCACGACACAACCGAGAAAATATTCAAAATCAAACATCGTCTCCAAGCCGCTCGTGACAGACAAAAGAGTTATGCAGATTTAAGAAGGAAACCCATGGAGTTTGAAGTCGGAGATAGGGTTATGCTAAAAATTTCGCCCTGGAAAGGAATGATACGCTTCGGAAAGCGTGGAAAACTCAACCCAAGGTACATTGGACCGTTCAAAATCCTCGAAAGAATAGGTCCAGTTGCCTATAAGTTAGAACTCCCGGAAGAACTCAGTAGGATACATCCTACATTCCACGTATCTCAACTTAAGAAATGCTTATCGGACGAGACTCTCGTCATTCCACTAAAAGAGATTAAATTGGACGACAAACTTGTATTCACCGAAGAACCCGTGGAGATAATGGATAGAGAAGTTAAGCAACTCAAGCAAAGCCGTATTCCTATTGTGAAAGTAAAATGGGACTCTAAGAGAGGACCAACGTACACATGGGAACGCGAAGATCAAATCCGTGAGAAATATCCCCACTTATTCCCGTAAATCACTCTTAGAGCCGTTTTAGACTTGAATTCCGGGACGGAATTCGAATGAGGAGAGGAGTACTGTAAGACCCTGTGAAAAATCCTTGTAATTAAACTTAGTGATTAATAATAATCTTGTAATTATGTTTCCTAATGCCTATTTTTGCTAGAAATTTAAACTTTTTGTTATTATTATTATTACTAGTAACCATGCATTATATATACACACATATATATACTTAACACCCCAACGCTAGAAATTATATCTTACGACGCAACAACATCACTTTCTTATACACAACGACAAAGTAAATATATATGACGAGTTCATTCACTACACTTAATCAATGTTAACATCACCTACATCTATTTAATTAAACATTAAACCCTAACAACACTAATTACAAACCTAATACTAAATTACTTCTACAAGCCAAGTTGGGCCTTAATTTTTCGACCCAACAACAATACTATAGCCTTATCATCAAAAGGCCCATCGAGCTAATTTCCAACCCAAACAAGTACCACAGCCACTAGACCCAGTTGCCCTCTTTGTTTTCTTTTCCTACTCAACTGATCGACACAACAAATGAACAAAAAGCTCTCATACACAACTTAAGACTCGAACCAACCATTATACATTGCAACCCACAAAACCCAACTCCAAATTCATAACCCATCAACCCCACGACACCAAGACTAGCTCGTTAGCCACCTTCATCATTTTCTTCATGCCTTACTTGCTACCCATTTTTTTAAAAAGAACTCGACATCCTTAATTATGTCTAGCACCACTTTCACTTAATAATACACATTCAAACCCACCACTAAATATCTCGATCCAAAACTGTGAAAATGAATTTGATATATCCCACAAACCAACTGCCACCTTGCTAGCTAAAATATATCATACAAAAATAAAATACAAACTCCTCAATATGGACATTCTAAGTGCAAAAGTAAAATAGAAAATATAATCTGTGGACAAAGAAGCAATCCACGTATAAGAACTAAGTAAAACAAGAACATCCAACAACTAAAATACAAGAACACCACCACTCTTACACTCAAATGAAGAAATTATCATACAAGTGTCCCTCCTTAACAGTAACTCAATCATATTCAATACATGTGAGATATTTTTGTCCTATAAAAACCACCCCATTCGTCCATTTCAGATCTCTATCACCATCACCTTTTATCACTATCAAAACATTCCTTAAACTTATATCAAAGTTCTGTCGTGCATGTTGGAAGCAAACCCATACAGCCACGCATCATAAGAACAACTATAACTCATTATCCTTTCATTGTACTTCATTCGAACTCACCATACTCTTCACACTCATTTCCCTATCAAATTACCTTCATATAAAAACCACCCTAGTTCGACAGTAAGCCTAACCGGGTGAGAGAAGAACGTTCAAAGCAAGTAGCTATTCGTTTCGTGTTTCGTCTTGACAAGCATAGAGTCCCTACCACCTTTCCAAAAGGTGTTGTAAGTCTCCACCTCCCTTTTTAATCATATCACGTATACATGCATGTTCATTCATTTCACCATTCGAACGTTCCATTTTGTAGTATATAGCCCACTGTCACAAGCTTATCTCACATGTTAAAATGTAAAACACACCATGCATTATCATATAATAACGTTTCATTAGTTGCATGTATATAATATTCGAACATTAAAACATCTAATCTCAACCGGGTTAACAAAATATAGAGAAAACACATCGCAACTTAAGTGAATCGAACCACCTAAGTTACACTTACATATGACCGTCTTATAAACGTCACTCTAAACTTGAATAATAAACTTCCACTCTAAACCGGATAAAAAGGAAACAAAAGAAAATATGTCCTAGACATTACTAAGAAACCTACTCGACACAAGCCATTTCACGATGTATTTAGAACGAACCCTTTCATGTAACACCCAAATATTATTATCCTTCTCGACAGCCTACTTGGTGAACTACATATTTCGTGTTTTGAGATCCCTCTCAAAACCCCACCTCGACACACAAATAATCCCTTTTTAGAGCCACTCAACAAGTATAAAAACTTAGGAAATTGCAAAACATATTTTACAAAATCTCTCCACTCGACCAGCCCCAAAAACTCCTGCTATATCTTCGAAAAACTACAAATGACATATATAAATTTTTATCTCACTCGAATGACAACCTAGCAAACTATGTTTTTCATGTTCTAAGTTCGAATCCATAAGCCCGACGTCACGCCCAAAATAATACCTTTTGATCGGCATTCACTAAGTATTAACAAAACAATTTTCAGAAAAACTATATAGCCTTCGGTTTGGGCCAAAACCAAGCCCAACAAGGATTAACGATAACATGGCCCATCAGGCCCATATGATATATTTTTGGAATCCTAAAAATAACCCGAATCCAAGCCCGAAACTATTTTCAAGCCCTCGCCTCTAAAACTCTTAACGGGCTAAGCTACAAATCGTTATTCGGCCCATTAGTGCAAAAATAATTTATTTTCTGAAATAATAAATGGAAATAAGTTAAAATAAACTTAATAAAGTTATAAAAATTTTCAGAATATTTTTCCCGTCATTTATACGCGAAAAGGACTAAAAATGTAACGCGACTTAACCGTAGAGGACTAAAACTGCCGAACTTGGAAACTAAGGACTGAAACTGTAAAAACAGTTGTGAAGGACTGAAATTGACATAATATTGAACTTCAAGTCTTATATGGACTATTGGACAAGTATTGGACTGATATTGGACTACGGACTGAATAAGGACTAACGACGTAACGCGACCCACGGTTAGGACAGAAAATGTAAAATCTGGAAAGACCAAGGAATAACTATTATAACTTGTCATTCTTATTTTCCTTTTCATTTTGCACCTCATCTTTACTTTACATGCACATTTGCACTATATTTGCATATTAGCTAATAGCGATAGAAATATTGGATAGTAATATTTTATGTACTTGTTGAAACTATAATCTTACGAGGATACGAGCATCATAAGCATATAACATCTTCATTAGATCGTTAAATAATCATCATTCACCACTCATACTCATACACACTAGAAATTAGTAAGATTCTCAGATATTTATATATTTGCCAGGTTCTATATCGAAGTTGTTATAATCATCTCTGAATTATTTTTACTATCACCAGGAACGCATAAGGTGAGTCATGGCCTCACTTTTTAAACTCTTTATACTTTTAAACTCCGTGAGGGGGATACATGCTATAAATAAATCGCAAGTATTTTTCTGTATGCTACCTGACTTGATATATGCCTAAGTACCCATGTTGCCACAAGACCCTTGATCATGAGCCATTAATCACTGCGGTGAACGCGAATATAATGAATAGATCTATTAGAGGTTGACGACCTATCCCACTAATACTGTGACGGAATGCTATTTGCTAGTCGTATTAGTCGCGATGCATTATATTTGAGAAAAATAGGAATTGGCAAAATCACCTATTACATGAGGGCAAATTCTCATCATTAATTTGGTGGGCTCCTTCGTTTAGGCGATACTTTGTTAACGTTTGCGTGTCATGAGACTTAGGGCGATATATGTACTGCAATATCAATATTTTAAACTGATTGTATCCCAATACAATCTTACTTGTGATTGAACTGATATTTAAACTATAAACTCCATGATTTCACTCAACATTATGTTGACTTTTAAGCATGTATCTCAGGGAACTAGGAGAGCACGGCAAGGCATGGAGCAAGCATACCCTATCTTCAATAAATGGTGTATAATAAAGTTGTAATCCAGTTAAAATAATGTTTATTTAAATGAAACCTCGGCACTCTGATGTAATATTTTAGAACTGGATTTGTATTATGGACCTATGTATATTAAAAATGCCGCCTTAGGCTGTTTTCTTAAAATTTTGTTTTCGATCCTCACCGTAACACCCAGATTAATCTTCCGCTGCCACAATTCAAATTTGGGGGTGTTACAGTTTTGGCTAACGATTCGGCCACACCACGTAGGGTGTGTTGAAATTTGCTTTAATTAATAACAAAAAGAGGGTGTCCTATTTTGCTCTTAGTTGAGTACTAAAATCTGCTTAGGCTGTGTTTGATTTGTGTTAATATTTTTACAACTGTGTTTGTATGTGTGTTACGTTAGTGTGTTGGGCTGTGAACCTAATTTGGGTGCATTTTTGTCTTAACGAGACTTAGGGGTGTGTTTGTTTGCTAAATGGACTCATAAGTCCAACAAATATTAGAGAGTGTGTTTGGTTTGAGTAAGAATGGTGAGGTAACTTTTATTTTAAACTCGTGTTTGGTTTGACTCACAAGGTTTAAATGTGTTCAGTTTGGAGCCTCAAATGGTTGTGTGTTTCGGATTTTAGCCAGCCGGAAGATTATCTGCATCAACTCAGTTGTAGCAACTCAAGGTTTACTAAGAATAACAAATCTAGCATCTGTTGTCAGATTTTCCTACTCTTTTGGTAGTTACGCATTTTTTTATATTATTTATATGTAGTATTGATAATAACTGATTATATGAAAGTTATGAATAAAGTGTACATTTGGAGTACAAAACTCTAGTGCAAAACTGCAGCAAAAATCCCACCGCAACGCGGCGGGCACCAATTCTTTGTTAGTTGTTCATGGAGTCATAATGTTAATATGTGTGTGTATGTTTCTGATGAATTCTTTTTTAGGTGCTTCGGTTGGAGGAAACATTGGATCAGCAAGAAGAAGGGCATGTTTGTCGTGAAGCCACTTGAAAGAAGGAATTTGAGGATCAGTAGGTGGTTTTTTTTGCATGGTCAAAGGATCAAGTGGTTTTGGATCCAAAGGTACATACATGTGTTTTATCAACGTGCATATATATGGTAAACAACTTTGACATAATTATTAAATTTAATTATTAATTAATGGCTATTAATTTTCAAGGTTTTGATAGAAACGAAAGTATCCCATTCATTTAGAACATTTTTGGAACATTTTTGGTGGTCTATTGAACAGGTTGATTGCTAGTAAGTATGAAATGAAATAATAAGTTAAAGATAGCCAGCATCTGTTTACCCGTTTTATCATCTGTTTACCCGTTTTATCAATCATGTCAACATTGTGGTGCAGGCTGAGATTCTTTACAAGCTTGTAGAAGAATGTGCTGGTCTTAAAGGAGATGGTTCAGAAATAGTTCTTGACCTGTTTTGTGGAACAGGAACAATCGGCCTGACACTAGCCAAAAAGTACAATCACTTACCTCTCTTAGGTGAAATGTATTGAATACCTTTTACTATGTTGATGCTCACCACAAGGTATTCTCGTGTATATATTTTTGCACTCCTCTAATTGATGCTCACCACAAGGTATTCTCGTGTATATATTATTGTTAGTGACAGAGGGCAGTTTAGCAATACTTGTATGTTATGTATATTTTACGCTCGTTTTGCTGGTTGGTAGTATTGGGAAAGTATTTCATTTAGTTGTGTTTGACAATGTGACGGTGTACAGGGAGGAATGTTGTATTGGACGAATATGGTTCACTGAAGGTGGTTAATGATGGTGTTACAATTGCCAGAGCTATTGAGCTACCTGATGCCATGGAAAACGCTGGTGCTGCTCTTATCAGAGAGGTTTGATCCTAAAAGACTATACTTGGTCGTTACTAGTTGGTTAATAATTCTTCATGTGGTAAATGCTAATCATTTGGCGGCTTAAACTGCACAGGTTGCAAGCAAAACTAATGACTGCTGGTGATGGTACAACGACTGCGTCAGTACTCGCACGTGAAATCATCAAGCTTGGTCTACTGAGTGTAACTTCTGGTGCTAACCCGGTTTCCATAAAGAAGGGTATTGATAAGACAGTGCTTGGCTTGATCGAGGAGCTCGAGAAGAGAGCTAGACCTGTTAAAGGCCGTGATGATATCAGGGGTAGTTAAGATTACTTTTTGGTGTGATAACTTTATCAGCCAAGTTAAAGCAAGAAACGAGGTTTCAGTTTACGTTAACTCATCTTCAGACACAAGTATTCGTATCTTATTTGTAGCCATTGCGTCTATTTCTGCTGGAAATGATGATATTATTGGAACCATGATTGCTGATGCTATTGACAAGGTTGGACCTGATGGTGTGTTATCTATTGAATCATCATCCTCATTTGAGACGACTGTTGATGTTGAAGAAGGAATGGAGGTCTGTATTAAGTTATAACTTATTCGTGTGTTAAATCTGATATTAATCTTCATGATGTTACAATTCGATGACAAATTGATGGCCATTTTGTTTTATAACTATACTTGATCATAACGTGAGTGACCATTTTTCGCATTGCAGATTGACAGAGGATACATCTCTCCTCAATTTGTCACAAACACCGAGAAATTGATTGTTGAATTCGAGAGACTAGCCATTAAAAGTGTTTGTGGCCGAAAGAAGACAATACAGTCAGCATGGGAGGTGGGTGTTGGGCTAGTGATGAGGAAAAAAGATTATTGGATGAAAGAAGCAGCTGAATCATCTCAACAAGCTGACTCAACACTTAAACAAAACTCGACTGAGATTAATGAATTGAGAGCAAAGGTTAGTGAACTTGAACCGTATAAACATATTTATGAGAAATTGGCAAAATTCTTGAGCCAAAAATTTCCAAGACTTCGAGAGCACAATAGACTCACCAAATACTACTGAAGGTGATGGTAACGGTGATGGTAACGATGATCCATTCACCGATAGTGATATATAGGACTTTCAAATTTATTTATATTGAATTTGGTTTTATTTTTAAACATATTGAATTGTAAACTCTTAGTTATTTGGATTGGTGATTATTATGCTTTAAAGAAATATTGTTATTATTATTGTTTATGGTTTGGAGTTTTATATATTATTGTAAGGGGTCATGTATGCATTGTGAATGGGGACTGAATTAAATTGTATTTGCCACTAACTTTTAGTTTATAATAGAAATATAATGGAACGGCGCCATCATATTGGAGACTGATTTGAATGTTATTTTGTATCGATTAACATATATTTTGAAACTAATTTTCAGTCACTAGAAAAACAAATTAAGGACTAATTCATCTGTTTTTTGTGACTAACAATCAGTCTTTAAAGCTTTTCATCAGAGACTAATCAGTTTTTAAATCCTATTATTACAGACTGATTTGGTACGGTAATCTACAAAACAACAAAACGTATTAGGGACTATAAACAATGTTTATGGACTAATTTTCAGTCCCTAAATCCATGTGTTAGTAACTGATCTAACATAGTATTGGCGACTGACTTTTCAGTCGTCGATAATATGCATTGGGGACTGAAATAACATGATACCAACCCATAGAAATAAGGACTGACTTTTTTATTTTGGTGACTGATCTCTGGTCCTCGTTGGTTCGATACAACAAGGACTGAATTTCAGTTGATAACGTCACTTTCCGTAACTAAGCTTCTATCACTGATTAGTGACTAGCAAAATCAGTCCTTGATGGACCATCCGTAACTGATCATGGTGTATCGGAGACTGATTTTTCAGTCTCTGAAAGCCTGTTTTTTTGTAGTGATATAAGAAGTTTGTATAGGTTGGATATTTCCTCTACCATAGCTTTTGTTGCTCGATTTGTTGACTGCATTTGCTGAGTTCATGTATTCAATTTGGAATTTCCCATATTTTTCTTCGATAGTCGTCCAAGTTAATCATTTAGATTCAATGATAGGCCATAAGAGTAACAATTCATCTTCAGTGTAGCTCATTAGTAAATCATAAGAGAATATCCCATCTTCTAAATTGCATAAGCGTTTGAATTCCATATAAGTAGCTTCAAGAGGAGTTTCCCAAGAAAATAAATCGGCATCAATCGTGAGTACATTGAAGTTGACATCTTCATAAACTTCCACTGAGTAGAAGGGCATGTTGGTTTGAGATACAGATTTGAGTAAAGCATCGATCGTAGGTAAGTTACAAGTAATAGCATCGAAATTTTTGAATGAATCCGAAAGCAAGAGTTCCTTTTCCAATTCTGAGCTTTTAGTAATGCTTAATGCTGGGAACTTGCTCAAGCTAACTTCATAGTTATCACACTCGTCATCACTTTCCAGAATTAACGGCTTTTTGGTGCGGGACTTTTCATTGTGCTTATCTTTCATAAGTTCCTTAGCAAGATATCCGTTCATTGACATATCTTCCATAGCAAAACCTGTCATCATAGGTAAAATCGTCAGTAGGATCTGTTCACTAGAAGAGAAATTAATGAATTTAGAAACGAATATAAAGAATAAAAATGGCTGATATATGCGGACGATGCGCCGTATCCAGAAAGTTGGATACGCCGTATCTTATTACGTTAAAATTTAATCAGACTTTTATTCAGAAAACAGATACACCGCTTATGAATTAGAATGCGCCGTATCAAGTTTAAATTATCAAAAATCGATTATATTTATTAAAATTAAATGCGTCGTATTAACAAAAGCTAATGCACCGTATTTTCGTTACGTTTCAAAATACAAGATTTTTGATTTAGTAGATGCGCCGTATCGATAAAGATCGATGCGTCGCTTCTGTTTAATAATTCGAAAAACTGTTTTTAATTTAAATAGAAAATACGTCGTATCTGTTAAAACAGATGCGTCGTAAGGCGTTAGGGTTTAGAAAAATTTCTTATTAAAAACAGAATACGCCGTATCTTGGGGAAAGATGCGTCGTACTCGAATTTATTAAACGCGTTGTATTTTATAAAAGTTAAACGCAATACGCCGTATCTGTGAAAACAGATCCGCTGTATCGTTTGTATCAGCACAATACAACGACAGCAGAATGCAGAAAAATACGGAAAAAAGAAAAACAAAAATAAAAACAAACAAAAAGAAACAAAAATTACAGAAAACAAAAACATAAAAAAATAGTAAATATGGAAATTATACAATGAATGCAATCTATCTAATATACAATAGGGTTAGTGGTTAGAATCTAAAAAAAAACTAAAAAGAAAAACCTGATTAAAATACTTAATCAAATTATCAGATAATAACAATTCACTCCCCGACAGCGGCGCCAAAAACTTGTTGCGCGTGATGTGTCGTTGCGGTTTAGCAGTATTAATGCCTACTCAAGTTTTAAATTTATATTTAGCCGACTTATCAATAACACACACACTTAACGAGCAGTGTACCCGGTCAGTATGAATATAATGGTAAGCAGAGTGTCGATCACTAAGAGTGGAACGTATTATCTAGTTATTCTAATCAGTATTTTAATATCCTAAGTTAGTTATACAAACTAATCTAACGTAAGGGGGTTCAGCCTGAGAGACTGGCACAATTTGGTTATAATTAAATAGAAAACTAAACTAATGAGCACGAATCAACGATTAGCACACACGTACACAGATAGATACTCGAGACAATAAGAAGACCTGTCCTGATAATTAAATAGCTTGTCACTTGTTTTATTGCTAGTTTTATATGAAGTGTATATAATTAAACCTTTCTCGTTGGCTCTAATCTTATCGGCGAGTAAACCCTTAATGATTACTTATGTCTATCCTACTTTTCTAGAGACGCTAGAATAAATAGGCGAGGAAGGGGCATGGCGACCCAAGCAAGACTCAGCTAAACACAGAGGTTATCAATGCACTAATAAAAGTCACCAAAGACATCAACATATAAACTTTAATTAATGGGAAAGCAATATTAAGGGGAGTGCATGATCTTCCGTAGTCACATGACACAAGCCCATCAATCCTGATGAATTAAAGCGTACTAAAACAATAAAACAAAACTACTTAACGAATTGAATACATGCAGGACCTTCTTACAGCTCTTGTATCTTTGTTTGAGGTGTGTCTTGTGCTGCTTGGTCGTTTGAATTCGGCTCTAGGGTTATATCAAAGGTCTCTTAAATTCGTCTGACCTTGGGGTATTTATAGTTTCTGTCTAAGGGATCGATGCGGCGCATTGAGTTGATAGATGCAGCGCATTGACTTAACTTCGCGTGGGGTCCAAGATTAATATATTCTGGAATATTCGTACACCGTCTTCAGATGCGGCGTAACTTGATCTTTGTATGCGGCGCATGTACTTTAGCTGTCTTGGATTGTAACTGGTGAAATCTTGATAGTGATACGCCGTATGTTAGAAGTATATTGCGGCGTATCTGGAGTAGAACGAGCTTGATCTTCTTCTTTGACGAAAGTTTCATATGCAGCGCATGACAGAATTGCATGCGGCGCATTCTTCAAAGTCAGGCAATGGTCTTCGAATTCATCTAAGTATGATATTGCGTCGTATTTGTTGAGTAGAACGAGGTTGAATTATTTATTTTGACAATAGTTGCGTAAACATTATTAGTGACTTGAACATATAAGACATTCAATCTAGAAAATGTTATGTACCGTAATGTTGTGGAGAACGAAAAAATTGCATAGCTGCATTGTAGTAATCGACGTAGATTATGTTGACATCAGGATGAAGCTCTAGGATTTGATGTAATGCCGTTTGGAGCATCTCGTTGTGGTACTCTACAAACTTGTTTAGCTTAGTCAAGCAACCTGTTGTACTATCGTATTCTTCTTTATCAGACCCATAGTATATGGTTAGATAGGCTGCCGAGCATCCAATTGGTAAATTTTCGGGAATAACTAGCGTTTTTGCTCCGAGCTCAATCATGTCCTGCATTTCCATCATTTTTGGATATTATAAATGCTTTACGCGTTTATAGTTGTACAAGATTATATATACTTACATTAATAGCCGAGGCAATGGTGTTAATAATGAGTGGAACATACGACTTGAGCTCATCGAAGGGTTTTCCAGCGATAATTGGGTGATTGTAGTCGTTACCTCCAATCTCCCCCATAAGAATTAAGGAATTTTGAAGTAAGCTTTTGCAATCTGCTAGTACACATATAGATTTCGTAAGAATTTAAACACTAATATGTTACATCCCAAATGTAATGTAAGACCCACAAACATGTTTTTAAGTATTTTAATGTTAAAATGAACTGGAATAGTTGACTATGACTTTTATAAGTTTGAAGGCTTTATGTGATTGGTCATTCAATGTATTAAGTTGGAAGTCAAACCAAATAGTCAAACAATAAGTCAAAGTATATGTAATATGGAAGTAGAAAATACAGTGCATCACATTTCAAGGGTTTAGTTCCTAGCAATGATCCTCCCCAGTTAAGTAAGTCTAATCCTTGACCAATTTAAGAGTTAGGGTTCTTGAGTTAAATTGGAAATTTTGGGTAAAATGAGTTTAAAGCTAAATTAAAGATGGTAAAGGGTTTACGGCTTATGTACCTATATTGATTTATGTTAAATTTGGGTAGATTGGGGGTTTCATCATATGATCAAGATATGATCATATGATTATTAGAGATTGATGATGGGTATGTTCTTGGATTATGTAAACTCTTGTTACTTACATTGCATTAATGTGATAATAGGTGTTTGTGATGATTATTTGATTAGGAACCATTGATTTTTTGATGATGGCGTTCTTGGTAATTAGCTTTGGATTTGAGGTAAGTAAAATGGTGACAATGTGATGTTATATTGAAATTATCATATTAAGTGTTATGTGCTATATGTTTGTGTTATGTGATAGATGATGTAAGGACATTAGTAGGTGTTGGCTTTATGGTTTAAAAAAATGGTCTGAGGCGGCGCCTCGAGGCGAAACGGCCATAAAACGCTTATGAGGCGGCGCCTCAGGGGGGTGTTTTGGAACGTACGTGTAAAACCCCAAAATTTATAACTATCCAAAATGACTAAAATGCCCTCAAAATTAAAATTTAAGAACTTATGAAGAATTATACAAGTACCCTCATTTGTACTAAACCTAAGTCATCTAACAAGTTAATTTAATTTAGACTTTACGTTATACATTTAAAAGACACAAAATAAATAATAATCCTACATCTAAATAACTAGTCGACTTTTAATGTACCATGTATACAAATTTTCGGCCCAAGTTTAATAGAGATAAGCATGTATTGATTAAATAAATTAAGCCCATTATGAAAATTGATTCATTCCTTAAATATACAAAATTAATACACGGTTTTCCTTGAAATTCCATAAACCGAAAATCCCTATCCCTCATCCCTATAAGTCGGATCAAAAAAAAAAAAAAAAAAAAAAAAAAAGAGAAGAGAAGAAACCCTATTAGATCCAAGGAAGAAGAAAAAGGGAGGAACGTTGGTGATTCGATCGTGTGTTGTTCTTGATCTTCGTGTGGTCTTCAAGGGTAATTTTGTATCATCTTTTCTTGCTTGATCTTTGTCATCTTCAATCCATTTGATGTTCTTGTCACATATGATAATAAAATTGGCTACATAAAATAATGATCTAAAACCCTAAAAACCCTAATATGTATAATCGATCCAGGTGTGTATGATGATTGTTTTGATTATGTTAAGACCTGTTATAAATCGACCTAAACATGTTATGAACTCATCTATAATCGTTTTGTGTCAAGAATTAAGATTGGAATGACAAAACTCTAAATATATGCATGAAATTATAAAACTGCTACTGATCTGGAAATTTATCCGAATTTAATCGACTGTATTAAAATAATGGTAACGGGTATTTAGTAGGTTTTTAAGTCTAGAAGTAAGCTCAGGAAAATAGATTTCTGGAGAAATTAATCTTGTATTTTTTTGAGGTCGGGAAGGCACTTTTTTCTGATTTTATGAGATCGGGTGTCAAAACTGTATTTCGGGTTACGAAAATTCACCTGTAGTTTATGAATATTAATTTGAAATCTATAACGATTCATGAGCTAAACTTTTTGCAAGATAATATTTGGGATATAAGTTAGTTACTGTAATTTTTACAGATTTTTATAAATTTATTTAATGGGGCTATGAACTGCATAGTTTTCGTATGTTAAAACTGATCAGTAATCTGGACGACTTGAATTAAAGGATTTTTAGACTATAGTTATACTTAATAATAAATTCTGGAAAAATTTGGGGAAGTTCTTAAGACATATAGGAGCGTGTGTGAATTTTTTGGAATTTTATCTCTGAGTTCTTATAAGGATGAAAAATTCGACTAAACAGGTCAAGTTCATGTAAATCTGTTAGAAGTGTAAAATATATTAAAAAGGTGTTATGTGGATATTTTCCAAAACTAAAGGGTTTAAATGATCATTTTTTTTCTAAAACTAAAGGAATTAACTTGTAAAAACATGTAACTTGGTAATATTTACATTACGAACCCTAAACTTGTGATAATTGCATAATGAACCCTAAAATTATGAAAACTACATTATGAACCTTAAACCACTAATATGGTCATCTCTAATACTTTAAGTTGATAAACGGACATGTTGATAACTAAAGTTACTAAATAATAAAACTTACTATTTTTGGAAAATTACTAAGTATGGAAACTTGCTATTTTTGGAAAGTTACCTAAGATGGAAAAAAACTAAAATGAAACCTTCGTGATTATGAAACTAAGAAACTATGAAATCATAAAACTATGAGACTTATAAGTAAACTTATAATTCGTGTAGATTCGCTGAAGAAGGAGTTTATTCCGATCCTTATGTTTCTAGTGTGTGTTTTCCGTGGCGGTTTAAGGTACAGATATTCTACCCTTTTTCAGTAAGGGTGCTTTCGATCTCCTGACTTTTGATCTTGATTCATTAGGATTCCCTAAGCCATTGCTATGTTCCCTTATACTTGATTCGTTCTTCGTGATCCATTTGACATTCGTCATCATGACCCTATGACTTAAGTATTCAAATCACTTGATGATTAGAAGGTTCATTTGATTTTGTAACTGGATGTGAAAACTTTTCTAAATTTTATCATGGAAATTTTGAGAAAGATAAATTTTAAAGTGATGTTTATGAACGATGCGATACCACTTATATAGGAAGTTTTACTAAACTTTTATGAAAAACTACTTTTAAAGATTACCTTTATGGAAACTGTTTTAAAGATCATTTTATGAAAACCATTATTAAAATATTTCTTTAAATGAACATTCGATAGAAACTTCTAAGTTGAACCTTGCTATGAACCATTTGATTTCGAACCTTTGATTATGAAAGTTTGAGATCCTATGCCTGACGTGATTCCCTCATTGACTCATGACATTCATTGATTGATTGTTATTCTTATTGTTCCACTCTGACATTTATTTTAAATGTCTCTGCCATGCTATGCTTATGTGTTTGCCATGCTTATTTGAGTTACTTTCTTGTTTCTCTTGCCAAGCTAGTTTTGATTTTGTATGATATGATATTCCGTGCCTGAGTTTAACTAGTTCTAGAGGTACTAGGACCATGTCTTTGATGGCACCTTAGGCATGACACCCCCGTAGAGGTGTGATAGATCTACGGCGTTCCCCCCTTATGTATATGTATTTTATCGCGATTCACTATTGGCCAACCTTTTATGTGTGCTTAGTCTAGAGCTGACACACATACTTATGTTAGGGAGCGTATGGATGCATCCTAGGTTTTATGTATATGTAGTTATGGTGACCAGGTGGTTTTATGTATATGTAGTTATGGTGACCAGGTGGTGTGGCCAACCTTTTATGTGTGCTTAGTCTAGAGCTGACACACATACTTATGTTAGGGAGCGTATGGATGCATCCTAGGTTTTATGTATATGTAGTTATGGTGACCAGGTGGTGTGTGCCTTGCACTCCTTCTCATACTATTATTATTTACTTAGAGGTCTCCCCTCTTCGTATACTTGTATTTGCTCTAGTTTGATTTGACGGATTATGTATGGAGTTCTTATGGCACATCCTTATATGACCCTTCTCATCATTTTCATTCCATTCCTTGATTCATTATTTATTCAGTTCTCATGCGTTCTTGATTTTATGTTTTCTTAATATTCGTATGACTTTCATGATTATGCTTTTTGTTTTGTATTCTTATTCTTTCGCTTATGCTTATTTACCGTTCTGTTACGTTATATATATCTGTTCACTGGGCTTTTTAAGCTCAGCCGCATTTCTTTTCCTGCGGCAGGTTATAGTTGGTAGCTGGGTTATGAGTGGAGTGTTTTGGACTTAGAAGGCTACGCTTAGATTGCTTTCATGGATTTAGAGTTGACTAGAAGAGCTTATATTTAGACTTAGTAATCATTGTATTCCATTGTAACCTTGTATCTTCAGATTTCCTTTGTAACCATTGAAATTCATTTTGTATTATTTAGTCATGTGCTTATTTTTATTTCTGATATGTCACTATAACGTAATACTTCTACCCTTATCGGGTTAGGGTGTTACAATTATGGTATCAGAGACAGGCTACGACTTGTAATACATTTACCCTTGGCCTGTGTAAGTTTGGACCACTAAGTTTTCACTGTAGGCGCTCATAAGACAACCTTTGAGAAATTGCTTTAGGATTTCCCCATAAGAACTTAAGTTATTACCAATGAGGAATGGGTAGACTAGGACATCTATGTAAGTAGCATTGCTTCTGCATTACTCTGATTCGTGCCTATGCCTTTAGATATGCCTTGTAAGAACATTTGTTTCAGAAGCTAGAAAGTTTTAAAACTTAAGCTTAGTGACCAAGTAAGTTTGGAATTCCTCAAGAACTACATGGATACCTTGCACCATTTAAGTTTCACCTTCTGATTTTGTTCTCCAATTCCGATCTGTTTGATAAACAGTTAGATACCTTTCCGACCATCCAGATGGTCATTCAACCATAATGTGTTTGAAACATTCTATGAATTCATTACTCATGTCGGATATGAAGTGTATCATCTGATATTACTTAATTTTGCGTAATCCATTACTACTCCTATGAGAACCCTGGAAATTATCAACCACGAATATAAGAAGTTTTGTTCCCTCCCTTTAAATGATTGAACCTTGTCAGCCAACCAGTTCCTTTGGAAGGATATGGTGTAAATACTATCTCAGTACGAAATTGTTAGCTAAGCATGATGATGCTGATAGCTAATATTCCATACAATCTTACTTTTGACGGTTATACGATATTCGTATTACCAATGATACCCACCCTACCTGCCCTTATGCTAGAAAGCTTAACAAAATTCCGACACTTTGAACTATTCGTTTATCTATCTCAACACAATGATGAACCATGTACTTGACCTTGACATATGAGCTACCCGCCTGGCTTGACGACCATATTCGATCTACGAATCCATTTACTTGATTCATTATTTATTCAGTTCTCATGCATTCTTGATTTTATGTTTTCTTAATATTCGTATGACTTTCATGATTATGTTTTTCGTTTTGTATTCTTATTCTTTTGCTTATGCTTATTTACCATTCTGTTACGTTATATATATCTGTTCACTGGGCTTTTTAAGCTCAGCCGTATTTCTTTTCCTGTGGCAGGTTATAGTTGGAAGCTGGGTTATGAGTGGAGTGTTTTGGACTTAGAAGACTACGCTTAGATTGCTTTCATGGATTTAGAGTTGAATAGAAGAGCTTATATTTAGACTTAGTAATCATTGTATTCCATTGTAACCTTGTATCTTCATATTTCCTTTGTAACCATTGAAATTCATTTTGTATTATTTAGTCATATGCTTATGTTTGTTTCTGATATGTCACTATAACGTAATACTTCTACCCTTATCGGGTTGGGGTGTTACAGTACGCCTCATGTACCTGAGGCGGTAGTGAAGCGTATGAGGCGGTGCCTCATGGCCGAGGCGGATTTTTCTTTTTTTTGGAGCCAAATCAGTCAATAATATTGATTTTGTACCTTGAATCGATTTACTTTTAGGGTTTTTAGCCCCACATAGCGCCGGATTCGTGATTTTCGGCGACGAATTGTGATGGCGGCGGCACTGCAACTTCTGCCAGAAACCCAAGGAGGAAGAGAGGAAAGAGGGAAGAAAGCTATATGGCTGGAACTTTGTTTTAGTCTTTTATGGTTTAAATAAGTTTAGACTTTTTAATATTTAACCCCTCTAACTTTCACTATTTTACATCTTTCACTATTTTACATTTAGTCTCTAACCTTATAAATTTTACTCAAAAAGTTTAAAATAAGTTTGTGTATTTAAACATTTGACCACCTCTATCTTTAATAGTTTACATTTAAGTCTTAAACTTATATATAAAAAATATAAAATTAATTTCGCCTCGACCTTACGCCTCGGTTCGCCTCGAGGCTCGTTTCCGTACTTTTAAACTTTGGTTGGCTTTATGAGTTATGATTAAAGTAAGATTGGATCTGGCTTGGTATAACTAGCCAAAGGATGTGACTAGATTAGTTGCGAGATTGGTAAGGTATGTAAAGTTTATGTTTATTATGGAATGAGATGGGTTTAATGTGTTTATGCAATAGATGGTGTAGATAAGTCTTGTTAATTGATGTGGAATCTATATGACACTAATATGACGTAAATGATGTATAATGCCATGTTATTTCCCATTTTACTTACTAAGTGTAATACTTACAGTTTAGTTGTTTAACCATTTTTTAGGTTCATATGATTTAAAGGATGGCTCGGATAGCAGCTTTTGATGCTAATACGGAATGGAAGTGTTTGTGGATATTAGACAAGTAATTATGATAGGTAACTGTGCTATGGAACGAGTTGAACCCCCAAGTGTCGTTAAGTCTTAAATTCTTGGAAAGTGTAGAGTTGTGGAGTCCTTTTATGGGTTTAAACTTGTATCTTTGGAATTTAAGTATGTTGTAATACTTTGTGTAACAGGTGTGAAAGTGTTTAAAAAGGATGTTTGGCTATTTATACCCATTTGGGGTCAAACGGGTCAATCGTCGTACATTCATTGTATAATGGTTGATTTCAGTTTTGGTAGACAAATAGATGATAAGTTCAGATTATGAGTTAGTTTGTGTGTTTAAATGTGTTTTGGTCAAGTGTTAAAAGTGTGCAGAAAAGTGGTACATGTACTTAACTAAGACGTAGAGGGTTGGGTACCTCTATGTCGTAGACAAGTACATGTTCTAGTCTTTTTGTTACAGTATGGTATACGCCGTAAATGACACGTATCCTTTACGATGTAGACGATTTATGGCATTTCTTACTTTTATTCAGTAACATGTATGGTGTATTGGGAATATAGCCTAAAAATATATCGAGTCGAGAATAGGGAGTTTCATGTAACACCAATGATTAAGGGTCCGCAAAAGTGAAAAGTGACCTCTCACCACTAATTAACTAGTTACTAAATGGATATTGTTCAAAAACATAATGGATGTCCACAGTAAAAAATTAAAAAGTAAAAAAATAATTTAAATTTCACAACTTTTTTTAGTAACAAGTAAAGTAAATAATTATTTGCCAACACAATGATAATATAACAAATGTACTATAGAATCATAATTCACTTCAAGAAAATAGACATTTAGTGATAGAGGTTTTAATAATACACAGAAATATCACTAAATCTAATTTTTTAATGACATATCTAAAAAACGAGGGCAAAATCTAAAATTTTGAAATTTAATGATACTTATAAACAAAATGTGTTAGGTGAAAACTATGTACTCACACTTTTTTTTTCACCACAAATAGATTTTTACCTATTGGAATTCTACCTACACTTTTTAAAGTGCGGGAGAAAGCATATAATTTTTTAGTGACACTTATTTGACATTATTTTAAATTTTTTTTAATGACACTTTATTTTATTTTTGGCGATTTTTTTTATGTGTCACTAGATACTGGATGACAATTTTTTTATAGTGATTGTAATAGTATATTCTATAACTTGTTATAAGTTAAGAGGGTTAGCAATTACTATATATTAGTGTCTTTTTTTTTTTTTTTTTTTTTTTTTTTTTTTTTTTTTTTTTTTTTTTTTTTTGTCAACGATCTTATTTAAATCCTCACAATATCGTGATGCTAAACTTAACTATGATATTAAGTACTACTATATTACTAAACTAATATTTATGTTGATCCGCAATCTCATTTGTTATTAAGTACCAGTTGTCGTTAATCAGCTGGGTCGAGAGGTGGCCATTTCCCGGTTCTTTCAAAAACCGGTTCCAGTTTCAAACCGGTTCTGGTTCCTGGTCAAAGTCAACGAACCGGTTCTGGTTTCAAACCGGTTCGGTTTTTTCGGATCCGGGGTGTAAAAAACCGGGACCGGTATAACCGGTTCCGGATCGATTTTAAAACCGGTTCCAAAAAACCGGTGCTAAAACCTTAACAGCGGCATGCAATTTTTTAGATTTCGCGTTTTAACCGTTAGAACCGGTTTGTCTACTGTCTAAAACCGGTGCTAAAAGAGTTTTGTGGAAGAACTGGTGCTAAAAGAGTGCTAAAGCCTTAACAGGGTGCTAAAACCGGTGCTAAAAGAGCCTTGCGACATAACCGTTGGAACCGGTTCTAACGGCTAAAAAGTGGAACCGGTTAGGAACCGGCGGTTTTTGGAAGAACGGGTTTTGACGGGTTTCGGTTTCGGATTTTTTTGGGTTCCGGGTTCAGAACCGGTTTTTTTGCCACCTCTAGCTGGGTCACCTTGTGGATCACGCACATAATTGTTTAAGTATTGTAAAATCTTTTATTGTGAGTGTTGGAATTAAATATCTTGACATTCAAATAAATAAATAAACATCAAAGCACGTAATTGCGGAAGCAAGGATCTAATTTAACATGTATAAAGTATTACCGAATATTAAATAAGAAACATACCGTTATGATCCTAGCAAGAACAAGGAACAAATCTTCTTTCTCCTTCACTAGAAAAACCAAACGTATTAACGTGGAACCCCTTACCTTTTGTTCCACAATCCAAGATGAATAACAAAAGTATGTTATATCCGAGATCTTCCACACACGTACTATAAAAGCAACCAAAGGTTGATGCTAGTGAATGAACACAATTATTAAACCAAAACTATTATGTTTAATAAACCTTGAATCTTATATTCAAGAAGGAAGTGAGAATATCTTGCACATACTGTACAATACATATGTCAAACATATCATGTGATATAATAACATGCATAGTGTATACTGTACAATGCATAGAATAAAGATTCTTCTAAATACTGTACAACGATCATCACAATGCATATCATTGACCAAGGGTAGTTGGTCGAATAAATTATTATTCACAATACATACAATCGAATGACCTTTTGAGAATCATAATGTCGTCTGACTTTATGATTATTATTTGTGTCGACTGACATTTTTTTAGGTTATTATTGTATATCGTTTGAAGAGCTAATGTGGAGTATATATAGGCTCCAAACTTGTTCTCCAAGTTTGAGTCTAATACCTTCTCAAGTTCTAAAACTCGACACTTAACCCCCTCCTTTATTTACTAACGGTCATTAGTCAATTATGTTAATTACTTTAACGTCCATTAGTCCATATTTCGTGTCCAAATAATTAAAATATATAACAATTATACATATTAATCATTCCTTTGATCATTCATACATAAAGTGTGCAATCCCTCAGTCCCCTGTTCGATTCTAGTCATACACGATTTAATATTTTTCCAAAACTCTAACAGCTCCCACTTGGAAATCTATTAAAAAGGTAATGACATTGGTTAGCGTCTAGCAACACGCCAATGCCCCTAGTACAACTCGGGTGGTGGCCTCCTGGAAAAACCACATGATGATTAATCATCATACTTATCCTTTTGTTCTAATACTACATTAATAAAGATATGGATCTAAGTCATTCTTTATTAATAATTATGTTTCTCCTTGTTTATGATTGAGCAAGATTACCAAATCATCTGAACCTATTCAGGGGAGATCTTGGGTGCGGCCGCACAAACATCTTGTCAACCCTACGAGGGGCCCAACAGTATTAAACTCCAAACAATTTGAAGGAACAAATTCTATCTTGACTACGAGCATAACACATGCACTTCGCAACGCTTCCCAAAACAATCCGTATAGCTACCCGTTACGTATAGCGTTAAATTGAATCAAAGAAATGCACTACATGCATGACAGTTATCTGGTATCTCAAGTCTGAGGATAACTATATACTCATGATTTACTTGATGACAAGATCCATAAAGTAAACTCAAGTCGGCGGGATAAAGTCCTATATTCAAACAATTTGAATATCATGTGAAATTGGTATGACAACGCATCAATATACTTTCAAGTATATTATACCAATACTCAGATTTACCTTAATTTAATGATATTCCCATATCATTAACCGGCAATGGACAGTTTAGAATATATAAATATATTCAAGGTTATAAACATGCAAATATAGGATATATTATTAAGGAAATGATAAACAAACATAACCATTATTTTATTTCATTAAAATAATAACTGTTTAATAACATCTCATTATCCAAACAATAAAATAGATCAATGCATGATAATTCTTATTAATGAATTATGCCTCAAGTCATGTCAAACATACTTGTTGACAAGGCATAAATCAACTAATTTTGATCTATGGGAATTTTGAGAATACTTATTTCAAGAATTCAATTAATGAAGTTCTTGTATGTGTGCTATCAATTATCTTGATAATGCCACATAATATTTCATAAAATACGTGACATCCTCAACCACGAATTTATGACAAGTAAACTATCAAACCTCTTATAGTCAAAGTATTCTAATTTTTTTTTAATATAAAATGCAACTATGCTTACAGTTAAGCATAACTAGTACACATAGCCATTAACTAGGATAAAATCCTACCATGACTAGTATTGAGTGTCATCTCAATCTTATTAGCATCATTGTATGCAAACAACAATATGCTCTTTAAAATCCCGTAAACTTTAATATCCAATTGTGTAATGTTTGATAGCTTCAAATCTTTCAAGATTTTGTCGGCTACATCAATTACGCAAAAATTGCCATATGGTTCATATTTAAAATTTTGGAGCTATTCCAGGATGAGGATGTTAATTCTATATCTAACCATATCTATTACACTCAGTTATCTAATAACCTTTCAATTAGATACTAATGTTGTCAAATCATCTTTCATCAAGCATGATACAACAAACAACATGATGTACATGAAAAATCCTTGCGTCAAACTTAGATTTATTCATGCCATATCTTTTTAAAGATATGTATCTATCTAGACTTTCTAATAGTATAATCATGTTAATTAGAATCAATACTTTTACCGCTTATGCTTATAACAATAAACATATATTCCAAGGTTGTATGTTTATTTTCTAAATCGTCATGTGAAGTTTCATTCCAAACTAAGACTTAACATTTAATGCTTATGGAATGTTACTTCCTATATGTTATGCAACATATATGAAATAAGAAAATAAATTTATCACTTCCACTAGCTTTTAGGAATATTAAGGAAATCTCTTATTTTAATTATAAATCAAAATATGGATTTAATAACTAAACATAAGTATATCCCAGATGCATGCATTAATTCATTCATAAATGATTTGCACTTTGTATACTTCCAAAGATTATTTGAATTCAAATACGCATTTCAATTACTTATCGTCCTCGCACAAGTAATTACTCAAGAAAGAGTTTTGATCTTCCATTGTTAATTTCATGTAAATGAAACTAAGAATGACAATCATAATCTTTATACATTGAATGTGCTTAGAAAGAATTTCAATCACTGTTAATTGCTTAAGTGTGATTGATAATCTCTCCACACATTAAATATGTATACAAAATTTTGTCCATTATGATTTCTACTCGAAAATTTAAATCTCTAGGATTTTATTTCCTTTGTAGAAACTCATCTTCATTCTATAGTGTAACTATAGAGTTCAAGATTAATTAAGTTTTCAAAACTAATTATCTTTATGGACTGCATCTAATCATTCATTGTATGAGTAATTTGCCAAATTCAATATTTGCAATTCATCAACAGGTTTACCATAATCCTGTAACTCATAATCCTCAATATATTTTACAAATATTTGAGATATCCTTGCGGAACTATGAATGAGAATTCCCTCATCTTGAGATTTAACATTAACATGTTTAATCCTCAGCATGACATTTGCTAGTGTATTTTAGAAGATCATGTATCTTGTAATTTTATCTTTTCAAGATAAAACTCCCACTTGCTTTTAGCAATTTATAGACTATCTATAAATACTTAGCAAGTAGAGCAACACAAAATTGTTCTCTTTTGGGACATTACAAATACACATTGACAGTTCCTTACATGAAGTTTGTTAATAACCTACTCAAAATAGTTTTAACAAATTTTGAACTTCAATTTTAAGACTTAATGTGATTCATCACATTCCATAATAAATGGTGTCTTATTAATCTTCTAGGTTGGAGTCTAATTGAGTATATACAATGCATACTCAATTTCCTAACCTTGATAACAATTTGGAAGAAAAGAAGATATAGTTATCTTTAATCAAACAATGAACGTACCATAACCATTATGTATTTCATTAGGATTAATATTGTAAGACAATCTTACAATATGTAAGATAAATATATTTTGTTTTGGCTTACCTATTTACCAACTAAATCAAGTTAATGGTAATATAGATTTTCCAAACCAATTGCATGATATATAACATAAGTACTTTTTGACCAAGTCACTTCATGTCCATGTCTTAACAAGAAGACATAAACTGTTATAATCCCAATCTACGTTATAAATCATTGATCAACTCAATGACTTCTTGTATATGTCTTAATTAAAACATAACATGTTAACATCTTACTTTTTTATAAGTCTTGTAACAATTAAAAGACTTCATATTTATATCTTTACAATAAAATATAAATATGCATAACTAAAGTAATCATGAACACCACAATTTGGTTTCACTTGTATTTCAAGTTAATTTATTTACTTCTTATATTTATGACATTCCAAGAATACATAAACATTCAAATTTGAAGTAGTATTAGGTTACTTCATTTATTTATGTCATTTCAATAATACATAAATATTTAGTTTGAAGTAATCTCATTATCATATTGACACTTGTTCTAATAAGAATCTAATTTAGAACTTGCAAATTAACATAGTTTCATTACATCAGTTGATCTGCTAGTAATGAAAGTATGTAATTTACCTTGTCATTAATATCTATGTCAAGGTCTCACTTATGCTAGATATTAATTCCAAGTGTTTTATTTATTAGTTGTGAATAAATCACATTAGAACATTAATTCTCTTACCTTGTAGTCAAGAGAATCCTTTGAATCATATTCCTTTGTGTTTTTGCTTGCACACAATTAAGATTTCTCCCACTTGTGCATGGAACAACATCATGTATCAGATAAACAACACGTCACGCGTTTGTTTAATGTGATCAATATGATTGTGTCATAGATATTAGTAGATATAGAACCACCTTGTCTAGTAAGGAAAACGCACATGACTATCCTTAAATCCACAAGTGTCTACAATTGGAAAGTAATTATCTCAAGACATTCTAGAGATAATATGGGTTACTACAAAGATAACAAGCTCGTAGCTCCCACTGAATCACAGTTCATTACATTAATATATGTTATTCAGTAATTACAACACTATGCTCCCACTGGATTTGACAACATTATAAGTGTTTCATAACCAGTAAAAGCAAATAGTGTGCTATTTACTTCCCTACACCTTTGAGTAATCCCAAACGTAACAATTACTTAGGTACTAAAAGAATGTATTCTACCTTGTAAATGATGGACTATCCATCAATTCAATTAACTTGGAAATAATTGGGTATGCAATTTCTTCCTTAATTTGACTACCATCCCCACAATGGTATGTAGCATCTAAAAGTGGTCAAAACACAACAACTAGACAAAGTGTGCTAGTTTGCCTTTTACCAATTTTGCGGTAACTAGTCTAGCTTCTAATTTAATAACTCATAAAATATGCAATTTTCTTAACTATTAAAATTTTGCTATGAGTTATTTCTTAGAATTTAGACAATTCTAATTTTCCCATTATACCCTTCTCATACTTGAAAAGGTATATGGTTTAAGTCTCACTCTTCTCAAAGAAAGTAGACTTGGTTTGTTCTTTTAGTAAAGTTGACTCTAGCCTAAACCCCTACGGGCGTAGATCAATTTTCCACTAAAAGAATGCCCCACATTTACGGTTTTAACGTTGCATTAATACATTTAAAGAATTTACAAAATTCAATATTAGTATTTTCGATAATTTATAATTTTTCAAGAAAAGAAAATTACCCAGGAAATACAATATATCCATTTAATTTTCTTGAAAACTAGGATCCAACTTTCCATAGTTCCACCACATCAGTTGATCTGCTAGCAGTGAAAGTACAAAAGATGGTAACTTGTCGTACAATAATCGCGAAACAATTTTCGACTCCTAAATTTATGGGAATTACATTTGCCAAAAATAATTTTGTAATGTAAGCATATTTCTTCCCATCTCATGCTTTAAGTCTCAAAGGTCTCACTTATAACTTAATTAAGTCGTCTAATTTAGAAACTTGTAAATTTACATAATTTTATTACACTCCGTTGATCTGCTGGCAATAAAAGTATGTAATTTACCTTGTCATTAATATATGTGTCAAGGTCTCACTTACTATTGATATTAACTTCAAGTGTCTCTTATAATTAGATAGCATGGACTTAAATTTTATAGGGTATTTATTTTGATGTTATAATAAAAATATGTACAAAGATGCATGCACTCATCTTTGTATCATAGGTTTTCAAAACAATTTTAATTACCAATTAGCTGAGAGTTAAATCAACAAAGTTTAATTGAGGCGTTGAGTAACTAACAACTTTGCCTTAAGATTCTTCGTACATATAATGGTGTACTTGGTAAGTCTAATTAGACGCACAAGCGAGCGGAGAGACTGAATGGAGTCTCTTTAAGGTCACAATTTAATGCGTACCAACCTTATACCCACTTTATAGTTTGTCTAATTAGGTCCGCCGCTTCGACCATTTGTATAGTTGCATCATTCAATTAAAAGTTTTTGATTCTAAGTCTTATAAAATTATGTTGTAAATTATTAAATTGCTAGTCTCGCCTGTGAGCAAATTACCATGCAAAGCGAACCACTGTCGGCACATAAGACTTGGCAATAATTAATTTACCACATCAAGGTTTCATAGTTATTATGTCCATTTAATTTTTATACCTAAAATCACCATCTTTTTTTGCTTACAATTCAAGAACAATTTAAACAAATAAGACAAGTAATTTTGACAAAAATTAAATAAACACAAATAACGTATATAATCTTAACAATTAAATCATATAGCTACATGCAAACCTTTTGATATGTATATAATTAATAAAACTCCCATTGGATTTCGAGCGCATTGTACCCAATGGACCACAGACGCCAACAATTGACCGCGTAAGTTTTAATAATTAAATACCACATTGCACATTGTTGGTCACGATGATATCTCAAACACACTCTTGATATGACAAATAAGAACACGTACTACTACACTAGATTAAGCTACGTATAAAGATAAATAAGCTAATAAGCAAACTAGAGAAGAAAAGAGAATAAGAAGAATGGAAGGCTTTCAATAAATCGAATTACACACTAGCAGAGCTTTCGCACAATGCATGGAAAACCAACAATAATAATGCATCCCATGCCTTCTATTTATAGGCAATGGGAGGGGAATAATGCTAAGAATATTCCCTTGCATGTTTCTAGAATAATTAGACTAATGTGGCTGGTCCATGGACTACTAATGGACCGGACCATAATTACAAACAATATAGTCCTTAACGTGCAACATTTAATCTAAATGAACAAGACTTGTAAATATTTAAAACGTGTTCCTAACAATCTCCCCCTAAGTCTTGATCATCAATGTTGCTTGACGTCTTCTTTGCTTCTTAGGCTTCCGACGTCTTTATAATCTTTGTTTCTTTGTTCTTGAATAGTGATGATATGATGTTGTCTCGATCTGCCAATCTCCAATGTCTTCTCCATCATGCTCATATGTCTTTGACTTGTTTTCTGCAACTGGTTCTTGCTTTTCAATCTTAAAAACATGAGAAAGGTTGAAGTGCTTAAACTTTAGACTTTACTATATCATATGTTGAACTTTTGATGTTACTGAGTCTTTGAGAGAACATTTCTTCAAGATATGAACATGATGGAATCTTGATGGTCGAACTCCAGCTCCTCAGCAGCAGCAGCAACAGCACGAACCAACCGGTACTTACAGGCTCAGACTTGAGATCATCAACAGCATAGTGTGAAGACTTTCTCAAATCCTAACCCAGACCGTTCTGAACCGGATTCCCCCGAAAGGGATTACACGGACACACCGAAGTGCACCCACGATTCAGTGAGTCGCTGGAGATCACCCCACGACTGTAGACCGTTTGGAGCAAACACTAAGCGTAACCCACAAGGAGTTACCGAAGTGACCTACTGACAGAGTTGTTTGATGTTGCTCTGGCAGGATTTCCATTCAATCATTGATAATCACAATTAGTGACTTTTCTCATGAATGTTCTCGGCAGATTGCTAAGATCTGCGAAGGACACTTTCTTAATTTTACATCTGCTGCCCATGATGTAGAACAACAGAGTAATACTAAGTGTACCTAAGAGATCTTTTATGAATCTCATGGCTCTAGACTCAATTAGTGAACATTTGTTTGGTCATCGGAGGCGTGGAGCAGATTGCCTCCTTTTCAATATCAACACTCTCGTAATGAGAGGTCGATAGATTATGAAGGGTTCTTCGTGTGAATGAAACAAATGTCTTTTGAGAGATACTTGAGTGGCTTAGAAGGTTTATTAGTGCGTCACTGGGTCCATGACGTCTTTAGTCTTCAATACCGGTGATGCTCATCAACCAGTAGATTATGAATTGAACCCGGTGTCTGCCCTAAGGTTGAACAAATGGAGGGCTATTTCTTTTCACCCTTTTCTTTGCTTTTCTTTTTAATTCTTCCACCCCTTCTTTCTCCGTTCATTCATTTTCTCCTTTTTATATCATACCTAGGACTTTCTAGTTCTAAACTATTGGTATTGTCCTGGGGTAGATCCCTCCGGCTCTGGCAGATCATAGGACGGTTTTCCCTAACCTTAGTCACCTTATAACTCCATTACTATCCTAATGATGCCATAAACCAAACCATTGAAAATCTCTCAAAGTGTCGATAATTGTAAAGACATTTTGTTGACACCTTGAGAGTTTGATGATTTTCAGAAATACTTCCCCTTAACATGTGCTCATAAGTAATAAAATTTTGAAATTTGCACATGCCAGAAAAAGTTGGCACTTTTGAATTGATTGACTTTCAATGAACCTGATCGTTGCGAGACACGCTTACATCACCAGTTGAACTGGCTTGAAATTATTACCCGTCCAGATCAGATTCAAAGATTATCGCTCGAAATCGGTACATTCTACTCAGACACGTCCTTTGCGAGACACGCTTACATCACCAGTTAAACTGGCTTGAAATTATTACCCGTCCGGGACATGTCCTTTCGACTACTGACTTTCCTATTCGTCAATTCGAGAGTCAATTCTGAGTTTGAGCACGCGAGATTCCAGCAGTGAGACATCATATTTTAATCATCTTTTTACTTCTCCCCCTCAAAAATAGCATACTCATGATGTTTTTGAAAAACGTTTATTATTAAAATATGCTGTTTTTGAGTTTTAGGGAAGAATTTCAAGAACATTTTTTATTTAGAACAAAGATTATATTTTGCAAATACTCCCCCTTAACAAGGGAATACTTGTCCTTATGAGCAGAATGTTTGAAAAAACTTTAGAAAAAACATTCTGGTTTTAATTCTGCTCATAAGTAAGAAGCTTTCGCTCCTTTTTCAGGATTGAGTCACTGAAGCGTACCTCAGGGTCCTTTCTTTGAGGTCCGGGTTCTACACTGTTATGTGTGCACAAGCCGTAAAGCACAGGCCAATTATGGAAAGAATAATGATATGATGAAATATGAGAATTGATTCTTACATCAACCGCCTTTGCCAAAAGTTGTGAACACTGGGTCAGTCCGCTGAAATAGTTTGATAGCGAACGGTGGATGACCCCCAACATAGCTTTCTAGCCTCCTCATCTGATCCCGATGGTATAACCGTTCTTCAATCTTCCGAATAAATTCCTTAACTTGTCGCAGCTCCTTCGAATTCCATCTTCTTGATTTACCCAACGCCGAATCTCGAACTCTATTAGCTAACCCATCACGTACACTCTTTAGGGTATCGTCACAGAACTTATGAATTTCATTGAATGCCATGAAACGGTGAAAATCTGTTGTGCTTCTGTAAACGAACCCGAAGACTGGACTATGTAGCATGGTGTACTGAGGGTCCTTTTTGCTATTTAGAAGGAATTGTGGTTCAACAAGGTTAAGCTGAGTCTGATAACTTTCAACACCAAGCTGGAGATCTTCTACACGTTCTTTGATGATGGTTCTCCTGATGTAATGACAGAGGGAAGTACTAAGTGCATATCGAAGCTCGTTAGTTAGATGCTGCAGTTTGCCTTGGACCTTCATCAGATACATGTCTTCGATATCATTCAGATTCAAATCAGGAAAATCCGCCTCAGAGAATGTGTAGAGATTGTTGTCGATTCTTTTTAATGTGATCTCTTCGAGAAATATATAATCGCATCTTCTGGATCCGCTCACATTGATGACGGCCATTATTCTGTGATCACTGTAAACTGGTTCTCGGGATTTCTGGAGAGCAAGTTTGTACTTGTACCAGCTTTGTCGTTTAGAGTACCAGTGATGAATCCCCAACTCTGCATCACGATCATATTTGACAAGCTTTTTAACAAACAGATGTCTGTTAATAGCTGCCTCTTCAATAGCTGACTGTGTGTAATGAGCAGCTGGTGTGAAAGTGATTGACATAGCGTACTTTGTCGTCCCTTGTGCTCCATTCTTTAGAAGTTCCAGATCGTTGTTGAAGAACATTTGGAAGGGAATTTCCGAGTGATGAAATCTTCGTATCACGGAAAGCGGCTTAGTCCAATCAGTGATGAACGGTTGATTCTTGCCAACTCTCCTGACTACGTCTGGATTAGCCCAGTCGAAATCACTTGACATTGCGCGTGCAATGTTTTCAAGGTGATATTCAAGTTCTGCTGCGCTGTTGGATTTATCTTTCAGAAGAAGGAAAGCATCGTTCTTGATCCGACGGAGTTCCCTTTTGGTCATCTTCTTAATGTTAAGACTTCTTTTAATCTCTTGAGTAACAGCAAACGTGCTGTCTTCAACTCGGGAAGCTTCGTCAGTCTAAACTTGAGCACTTGCTAGATGATCAAACCATTCATTCCCTAGCTCATCCTTATCATTATCCAGCCATGTGACAACAGCTGGTTCAGTAGATGACTTTTTGCTGTGTGAAGGCTTGGATTTGGAGGGCTTTGGTTTTGGTGGTGATGGTGGTGAATGAGGTTGATCATCTTGTGGCTGGAATTCCACATCTTCTGCCGTAAAATGCTCATAGTGATGTTCGGTTACAGTGGGACCAGAGGATTGATGTTTTGGAGGTAGAGATGATGTTGTATGTTCAGTTGGCTCCTGAATGTGTATCCCTGACCCGCCTTTGTGTTTCTTATGTTCGGGTTTAGGGTCCTGATCATCCTCATCATCCTCTCGAATACGTTTTCCTTTGTCAGCAGCTTCCTTGCATGATTTCTTCTCAATGTGTGCTTGAAGAGCCGCGATCAGGTTGATTTCTTCTTGAGAAGGAGAGGTGATTTCAAAAAGTCTGTCGAGAAGCACAAGCTCGATATATTCAGTGGTGAGATCCGGAAGTGGTTTGGTTTGGGAAGAAGAAGAGACGGCTTCTATGATTTTTTCGTCAAGTTGTGAATCAATATGTTCATTAATGTTTTGTTGAAGATCAGGAAGAAATTGCTTAACAAATTTCCTTGTCTTGCGTGTCATATGATCTTTGATATTAAAACCAAGGAATTCATCTATCTTCTTCTTACTTTCCTGCATCTCTTCCATTTGTTGAGACAAATTCTTGACTAAACTTTCCATTTCAGCCAATTTTGTTGTTGCTTGTTTGTCTCGTTGTGCTTGTGCTCTCTTTACTGCCTGTTTAAGTTTCTTTGCTGCAGGAGACACAACTTCAACTTTTGTAACATGGACGATTCTTTTTTTGCTCTTTCCTTTGTAGGCCTTATGAATATTCTCAGAAATCGTTGCTTTTGATTTGGGTGATGAAGATCTCGAAGATGATGGAGGGACTGAAGGGATTGGTTCATCAGATTTAGTAGTTGATTCCTTTTGAGATGAGGGTGGAGGTGTTGGATTCTTAGGCGGTGATCCAGGAGGTGTCTTGGGTGAAGAAGCAGACGAGGGCTGAACTGGTGGTTGTTCTTGCTGCTGTTGTGGGTTATGAACGACCATAGTCAGTGCAGATTTGGCTGTGTCCTTTGGAGGGGAAGGAGGAGGTGTTGGAGTGTGAGAACGAATGTAGCTATCTGCTTCCAGATTAGCTTGAGTATCCTCCTTAAGTTTCCTTTCTTCCTCTTGTCTTGCCTCTTCCTCAAGATCCTTGGCTGCTTTAGTTGCTTTATCTCCCAGAATGTCTTTTTCGTCTTCTATGTTCCAATCGTCTGTATCATCGTTGCGTGGTTGTTCCTCGGGATTGTCGTCAAACATAGAATCAGAGATATCCTTGTCAGATAAAACAATATTGCTATCCTGATCTTTTTCCTTCTCCTCCTGAGTTGGTGCTCCCAAGTCGGGTTGATTAACCGAACCTGTTTGCTGAGAAGAGACCGATTCAGCCTTATCGAGTTGATTAATCGTATCAGGCTGAACCTTGGTGGATGCAGCTCCAGATCCTCCGGGTTGATTAACCGGATCATCTTGGGTCAAAGCTGCTTCATGAACAGTTTGGGATCCTCCAACTCCATGTGTTTCTCATACTCCATCTGTTGCTCCAATACTTTCCTTGCTCTACGCTCTTCATCTTCTTTTAGTGATTTGAGACTCTGCTTTTGTGCATTTTCATGAGAGATCTTATTATGAAGTTCAGCCTCTTCAACAGTCATAAAGACATGTTTTCTTCGGATTCAGATGATTCGGATTCAGATTCAGTATCTTCATCAATGATTCTATTTGGTTCAGGTTTTGGTTGAGGTTTACTGGGTACTCTCCTCTTGATGAAAGTGGTTCTGGGATGTTTTTGCTTTGGTTCAGATACACTTGATGCACTACCCGTCTTAGTCTTACTTCGAGAACGAGTCTTTGAAGATCCTGATTCTTCAACCATCTTAGCAAGACCCACACGATGTTCACGGAATGCCTTGTCGTAATCATGATAAGCTTTAGTTTCTTTGACCTCATCAGGCATCAAAAATTCTGGCAACCGTGCACCTTGTTTGCGCGTGCTTTCTTTTGGGAAATAGACTTTGCTTAATGTTTTATCCATGCTGTACTCATGAACCTCTTGATCAGTAGGTCGCTTATCGATGTCTTCATGAAGATCAAGTAGATAGCTAATAAGAACTTTGGTGTATCATACAAATGGAATTTTCTTGGATGTTTTTCGCATTAAGTACATTATGTCTTCCCAAATGAGAGCAAGCAAAGTCAATTGGTTCCTGGTTTAGAAATCCCCATAAGACTTGAAGATGAGAAAGTCTTGGATGCTCAAACCCACTATCTCTTCCAGTTATGGAATGGGTTATGATGAAGAAGATAGTCCTCCATGGTTGAGGGATGTATCTAGCATTGACTTTGGAGATTGTGGTTAATGGTGTATCAGGTTGAACATCATAACCAATGTCTTCCAGGAATTGCATGACCTCAGACTCTGAAGGTGTTGGGTGGTATTGGTTAGAAGGTTCAGGTGCTTCTGGAAGTTTTAAGGCTTTACGGAGTGTAGCAGGTGTAACTCTGATTTTCTTACGATCCAGGGTACAAGTGAAATACTTGTCATCATTGCTTCTAGTGAAGGTATCCCAGAATTGATGAATGTATAGCTCTGGAATTGTGTCTGAGCTATCAAGAAGATCCCTGCATTTATGAGCTTTGAGAATCTCTACTGCAATCTGGCAACTTGAGTCAGAGCACTTGATCTTGTCCAGTTCTACTCGTGAATTGTTCTTCCCAATTTCCAGAGTATACCCGCGAGGAAAGACTTCATCTTTGGTGAGAGCAGGAAGAGGTTGTTGTTATGAAGTTGCCATTGATGTGTTTCTGAATCAACAATCATATATGAATATACAGAATGCATGTTTGTTAGAAAAATTGTTAGCTTTTGAAAGCAATACATAGCACCCTATTGTATTTATGATTGGTTGTTACATGCTTGGTCAAAGAATTTATCAAGAGTTAGCCAAATTCTATAAAATTTGATTAATTTTAATAAGTATAAAGGATATACCTAAGGAAATTGATCAAAATTTTATATCAGATCACAACTGCGATAATTATGTCAACTGCGATAATTAATGTCAACTGCGATAATTATGACAACTGCGATAATTATTCAATCAAGATAAATATCCTAATTGCAATATTTATCCAACTGCGATAATCATTTCAACTGCGATAATCATCCCAACTGCGATAATTATTCAACTGCGATAATTATCCCAACTGCGATAATTATACAACTGCGATAGTTATGTCAATCAAGATAATTAAACCAATCAAGATAAGAATCTCAACTGCGATAATTATCCCAACTGCGATAATTATCCCAACTGCGATAACTATCCCAACTGCGATAATTTTGGCCAACTTCGATAAACTCTTGTACAAGAGTTTACGAACATTTTTGACGATGAACATACACTTAAATCTTTATCGTGATTCATTATAACTCATGATTTGTGTCCACAGATTTTCACAATCAATTTGAATGACTATTATGGGCATTTTGGCTAAGTTATAACAAAAACAAACCACAAATACGCACAGATCAAACTGCTAGTGTTCATGTTCTTCATAAACCCTAAAATTTAATCGATTCACTTAAAGTGTTTCTGGGTACAAATCAAGCATGCCAACATTCAATTAAGCATCAAACAACAACATTCCAATAAACACATTACACAATAACGCTTAAACATGGTTTTCCCCAAATTGACGCTTAAACCCTAAAATCCAATTAGAACAAGTTATAGTGTTTGGGAGTAATTAAGCATGCAATATAGGTTCCTAAACAATGTTACAACATTATCGTACAATTGCTTTCAACACAAACACTCTTAATCCAAAATCCCCAATTTAACGCAAACCCTAGAACTAAATATTACAATTTTGATTGTTCTAGCCGTTGGATCAAGAATCTGTTCAAAACCATCTTAAATAATTACATGTTAATCATAAGATCACTCACAAAATTCGAAAATCTTGAGCGGATTTGCAGAATGATTATAAGCCGTCGATGATGGTGGGTGGGGTGAATTTAATACGGTAGGTGAAATATGCAGAGTAATAACTGAGATAATTAATTTTCTTGACTTAAATATCTACCAATTAGCTTTGCACTTATTACACATATAGTCCCCTAACCTTGATAACTTTGAACATTAGGTCCTAAACCACCATCATGCAAACACTAAGTCTCATTATTGACATTTAAGGCATACAACTTTTCTATCTTAAAATCTTATCACCAAATTTTGTGAAACAACAATTTCTGAAAAATATGCAAGTACAATTTTAAAACTTTTGGAAAAAATTATGTCTCCCCCTCAACACGTGTTCAAAAATAATTAGTGACATAAAAAAATGAACAAAGTGTTGGATAAGGGTTTGTACTTGCATTTTTTTTTAATGTTTATTTACAAAGATAGTTTGGATATTCGACTCATTTATTTGTTTTTGAGAAAATTTGTCAATTCTTGGGGAGTCAAACATCGCATTCCAATTTGGTGAACCAGTTTCACAAAACGATCATGAGGTAAGGCTTTCGTGAAAAGATCCGCCAATTGGTGTTCCGTTCCCACGAAATACAACTCAACGGTACCCTGCTCCACATGCTCCTTGATGAAGTGATATCTGAGAGCGATGTGTTTGGACTTGGAATGTTGCACAGTGTTGCATGAGATAGCGATGACACTTTTGGAGTCACAGTACATCGGGATTTTGTTGAATATGTAACCATAATCCATCAGTTGTGATCGCATCCAAATGATTTGAGCACAACAGGCAGACATGGCTACATATTCTGATTCCGTAGATGATAGAGACGTACAATCTTGCTTCTTTGACTGCCAGGACACCAGCTTATCACCTAGGAATTGAACACCACCGGATGTGCTCTTTCTTGTATCAATACATCCCGCATGATCCGCATCTGAAAAAGCAGTTAGTGCAAAACCAGAATCCTTTGGATACCAGATCCCCAAATGAATGGTTCCCTTGATGTATCTAAGGATTCTTTTAACAGCAGATATATGTCTTTCTGTTGGGTTAGACTGATAGCGAGAACACAGGTATGTGGCAAATACAACATCCGGTCTGCTAGCGGTGAGATACATGAGAGACCCAATTATGCTACGATAATTTGTAGGATCAGTGGGTTTCCCATGTATGTCAGCATCTAGCTTCGGGGATGAGGAGGACATAGGGGTGTTATAGGTGTCACTAGATGTCATGCCATGCTTTTTTAATATCTCTTGTGCATATTTGGACCGACTCAAGAATATACCACGAGGTGATTGGTGAACTTGTAATCCTAGGAAAAAATTTAATTCACCGATCATGGACATCTCAAAGTTTTGTTTCATAAGTTTTGCAAAAGCATTTGAGTACTTTTTATGGGTAGACCCAAAAATGATGTCATCCACATAAATTTGTACGATGAGAATGTCCTCCCCGTGTTTTTGAATAAACAAAGTCGGGTCCACAGATCCTTTAGTGAAATGATTAGCAAGCAAGAATGCAGCGAGTTTATCGTACCATGCCCTCGGGGCTTATTTAAGGCCGTAGAGAGCTTTTTTAAGCCTGTATACGTGTTGTGGATGTTCTGGATCGACGAAGCCCTCTGGTTGTGAAACATACACCTCTTCACGAAGTTGTCCGTTCAGGAATGCTGTCTTCACGTACATTTGGTAAACTGTGATGTTCTTAAGAGCCGCGTACGCTAGAAACATTCGCACTGCCTCAAGCCTAGCTACTGGAGCAAAAGATTCCTCGAAGTCAATTCCTTCTTCTTGGCTATACCCTTTAGCAACCAATCGAGACTTGTTACGAATAACCGTTCCTTCTGCATCCAGCTTATTTTTCCAAATCCATTTTAAACCCACAACTTAAACTCCATCTGGTTTTTCAACGAGTTCCCAGACTTCCAATCTTTTGAACTGATCCAACTCCTCTTGCATTGATTCAATCCAATTGTCGTAAGTCATGGCCTCTTTGATATTTTTCGGTTCAACTTGACAAACGGTGAGAGCATAAATGCAGGTTTCACCATCTGTGTGGAGTTTCTGTCGTGTCATAACTGGTTTATCTGGATTGCCAATCACATTCACTAACGGATGATCCCTTGTCCATTTATGAGTAGATGGGTAGTGTTGAATCTTGTTGTGATGATATGACGGGTCCATATTGCTCGAGGATGATTCTCCGGTATCTGGAATGGTTGGTGGTGGAGCAAATGGATTAAAGAAGGCGTTCCCGTCATATCCTGATGGTGTTGGAACATTGTTAGAAATGGGGGAAGAATCTTCAACTGCTGGTTGAGGTGTTTGATTCATTGATGATGATGATTCAGGTTGTGGTGCACCGGCAGCAACTACGGTAGAGGTAGATGCTGATGGATCAGGTGCTTGTTGTATGACATGTTGAGCAGCGGAACTGGTGGAAGCATCTGATGCACTAGCAACACGAACGTCATCAAACATTGGTGCAAACAAATCTTCCAGATCCTTCCTGTTGAAAGGTAGGGGTGCAGCCGAAGATTCAGGGAAGTTTAGACGGTTATGTGCGGGTTCTAAGCGGTCTTGCTCAGAAGCCATTTCAGTGAGTTCATCAAAATTAGCGTGTATGGTTTCTTGAATATCCCCAGTCCGACGATTCCAAATTCTGTATCCCTTGGAGTTCTCACAGTATCCTACAAATATCCCAATATCTGCTTTAGCCTTAAGTTTACCAAGATCATCTTTATCATTCTTCGGATAACACAGTGCTCCAAAGACGTGAAAATAGTTGATGTTTGGTTTTCTTCCTTGTATAAGCTCATATGGTGTTTTGCTGTGTCTTTTGTTGATCATGGCACGATTCTGAGTATAACAAGCAGTATTGACAGCTTCAGCCCAAAGATAATCTGGTAATTGAGCATTGATCAACATAGTTCGAGCTGCTTCCACGAGCGTACGGTTTCGTCTTTCAACTACACCATTTTGTTCTGGAGTGCGAGCTATTGAAGTCTGATGAACAATACCATGTTTCTCAGTGAATTCCCGAATGATTTGATTCTTAAATTCAGTCCCGTTGTCTGTTCTGATGATGCGGACGGTGTTACGGACCTGAACTTGAATCTTTGTGAGAAACGTGATAAGCATAGAAGGAACTTGATCTTTAGTCCGAAGGAAATAGACCCAAGTCCATCTTGAGTAGTCATCTACTATTACCAGAATATACTTCTTCCCGTTAATACTCTGAACTCGCATCGGACCACACAAATCCATATGAAGCAGTTGTAGGACATGGTCTGTGCTGTGTTCTGTTTTGGGAGGAAAATGAGCACGGTGACTTTTCCCTTGTTCACATGCAGAACACAAGTGATCCTTGGCATATCTGAATTTTGGTAAACCGTCAACTAATTTCTTCTTGGCAAGGTCAGTGATGGTTTTAAAATTGAGATGAGACAATCTTTTGTGCCATAACCAAGCCTTTGTGGGATGAGCCTTGGAGAGTAAACAAATAGGAGTAGAAGCTGTCATGCCTTCAAGGGAGATAGTATACAGACTGGTTCCGAGTTTCCCTTTCATGAGGTCGTTACCTTGAAGATCACGAATAAAGCAAGTTTTCTCCCTGAATGCTACTTCCAAGTCTCCATCGCAGAATTGTCCCACGGAGAATAAATTATGACCAAGGCCTTCAACATAATACACACGGCTGATTTCGATGTTCCCATTAATGTAATCCCCATAGCCCATAATTGCAGCGAAGTGATCATTCCCGAATCTGACCGTTCCGATAAACTTTGCAATAAAGTTTTGAAGAAGTTTGAGATTGCCGGTCATGTGTCGGGAGCACCCGCTATCAACAATCCAAAGGACGATTTGAATCACCTGCATCACAAACATTGGAAACAGGTGGAGAATTGATAACGGTTGGATCCGCTGGGTTAGTAACACAAGAGGTTAGTACTTTAGGTAACCATTTAAAACCAAAAGTGTGCTGTAACCAACGTTGCCAGGTCCAACTAGTCTCTGCCTTTTTCCTAATGTATGCACTAGGTGAAGTAGTAGTTTTGGATTTGGGCTTGTCCATTGTCTTCTCAGAAACAGCTAGTGGGGGCATTCCTAAAATGGACTTTGCACTGGTTTTAAGCCTAGAGGAAGCACCACTAGTTCGTTTCTTTCTCTTAGTCAGCAAAGTTTTAGCAACACATTTTGTATGATCACCAGATAGTATGCTATTACGACAAAAAACACAAGTAGCATCAACCAAAACATCTTCATTAATATTTAAAGATTCATGATCTGTTACATCAATCCTAGAACTAGACTCAGATAAGTGCAAGTCTATTCCTGATGTTACATTCGTCATATTCAAACTACTAACTGGAACCTCTTCAGACTTAGATAACTCCTTCCTAGGTTTCTTGACTCTATTCTTCCTCTGTTTCTTGTGAGTCTTGGAATGGCTGACCTTAGATGTGGTTTCTAGTCCTGTGGAAGTACAAGTAGCTAAATTAGTGGTTACATCAGATGCTAGGGTATGTTCTTTGTCTACTACATACATCCCTGGGGCAATCTTATGAACGTCTGTTTTGCCTTTGTCTAAAACTCTGATTTTCTTCTTCAGATCAATAATGATGTGTTGAAACTCTTGATTTTGTGAGTCTAATTTTCTGTTGAGGCGGACTGTGTCATTTCTGTTTTGAAGAATTTCATCCAGTTCCTTTTCATTTTGAAACAGTTTAATTCTTAAGAAAGCTTTTGTTTCCTTAAACTTTTCAGGAACATGACTGTTTTGAAATGATAAAGAGGCTATAAGATTTTGAAATTTAAGTTCAAATTCAACACTCTGTTTTTGACACTAGTCAAGCCTTTTTTGAAGATTAAAAACTTTGTTTTCCACATCATTGTTGATCTGTCGAAGATTCTCATTCTCATGTACCAGATTATCAATTTCCATACGCAACATCTTACTATCCACAGCATGATCATTCACAAGTAAAGCATTACCAGATTCATAGAGCAATTCATAATCACAGATACCACGTCATAACACAAAACTTTTTCCAAGAGTCGATCATTTTCTTTTGCTAAAAATTTCCTTTGAAGTTTTTGACGTTGAACCTTGTCATCTTTAGCTTTGAAAATGGTTTGCATAGATGCTACTTCCGTGTATAACTCTTCTTCCCATTTTGTTGCGCATTTCTTCAGATTTCTGACATGAGGAAGAATTTTCTTTTGAAGAATCTCTTTCTTTTCTTTTTGAACAGGAGAAAGAAAAGAAGAGACAGGAATTTGAGAACTAAACTCAATTTCATTCTCCAAACGAGAAATGTCGTCCATAAATGTCTTAAAATATCGAAGAACCCGACATTTTGGAGGCATTTGTGGATCAGCAAGATCCTCTGTCAGACAATCTTTGAAATGTACAGCAGTCGTGGGGACAGAAGTTATAGACGAAGGAACACTTATGTTTGTGTATGTTAACGTTTGTTCTGGATGGTCCGTAGGAGGGACAAATGATTTGCTCAAATAAGGTCGTGCATTATAATCATAATGTATCTTTGAAAATTTTGTTTGTGAATCTGATCGACCCTCAATCTTGTTTGCCAGAAAATCAGTTTCTTCATCAACAGAATACATAACAATACGTTGAAAGGTATCATCTAACAGAAATGTTGCATTGTATAACTTGGGATTGTCTTTGAGTGCTTTGTGTAAATTACGGGGTGTGTCACTTCCAAGTGCAAAACTTACTCCTTTAGGACTCGGTTTCACAACATTCTTTTGAATTTGCGTTACAGAATTACCCGTTTTATACACAATGTTTTGAAATTCTTTGAGTTTGGTTTCCAAATCCAGAATTTGATCAAGATATGAGTCAACACGTTTCCGAGTGGCTTGCTTTTCTTCAAGAAGATCCTTCTGAGATGTAGAAAGCTCAGATTGAGTTTTGAACAACTCAGAATTTAAAGCATCAATTTGTTTTTTGAATTCAAATTGATCCTTTTCTTTTTGAGAGAAAAGCTCAGCTTTGGCTACGGTTAGCTCACGAACTTGACTTTCTAAATTTTGAACGTTTACGTATTCTTGTTGGAAAGCTATTTCAAATCCTTTTTCACGTTTATCTTGTTTAAGATATCCTGAAAGTTGTTGTTGGTAGCACTCATTATCCTTTGTTAACAATGCAATTTTTTCTTTGAGCTTTTGATTGATGTCATTGCATATTTCTATTTGTGACTGGGTGGTCAATAACAAGGCCTGTAACTCCGAATCTTGATCATCCAAAGGATCTTTTTGTTCAATATGATCACAATGGTCATCATCAATGAGATCATCAAAACAAACAACGGTGTTATCATCATCAAATGATACAACCGTGTTAAGTTGATCATCGGATGGTGATGAGAATGAATCATGTTGATCAAACGTTTCATTTGTAGATGAAGATGCAGATGGTGACGCAATTTCATGGATGAGACATGTAGAATCAGGTACCTGAGAAAGACCATCGGTATCATAGACCGGGCCTGACTCGGACATGTTTATTTCTTGCATATAAGCCATAAGCATGACTGCAGCATTTGCCTCAAGATCTTCCATTTCATCATCTGATTCCACATTAGCCATAAAACTTTGATCATTCTGAGTCAACCTTCCAGCAGCCTTTTCATCTTTGAGTGCCATCAGAAGAGCCTCTTTGTGATAAGCACTGCCCATTGTTCGTGGCTTCGGACAAGCATTTGCCATGTGACCATTCCCCCCACAGTTGTAACATGTGATAGACGTATTTGCAATGCCTCTCTGAACATTCCCAACAGTCGAATTTCCTCTCTGATCATTCCCCATATTGTTTCTGTTTGCCCATGCAGTATTGAACCTATTTCCTCCTGACTGAACCCTTTGACTACCATATCCACGATTTCCCGAACCATATCTGCCTGAAGACCTGTTTTGAATTTCTACTATGCCATCATTAACAACTGCCTGATTTCTAGTATTTGACGATGAACGAAGACGGTTGTTGGATTTGGTGAATCTGCCAAAAGCTTTAGCAATCAATCCAAATGCTTCATTAAGAGAGTTGAAAGCATCCTCTTCTTCATCATAATCTGCATTTGAGTACATTACTGAATCGGTGTTGTTGTATGGAACCATCTGGTTATCAGAGTATTGGTGTGGTGCTTCATAGGAAATGATTTGATTATGAGGTTGGGGTGGAAGGCTTGGTTGAAAAGATGATTGGCTAAATTCCTGGTGTGGTAAAGAGAAGTTAGATTGAGCAACGAGAGCAAGTGAGTTTGGTGTTGGTGCTGGTGTGAAACCTCCTCGTGCTGCAATTTCTTTATCCACTTCTGATTGATGTTGTCTGAGGTAATCATACATGAGTCCATATTTGACATCACCAATTTTCTTTGTCTGTCTTACAAAAGTTGCATATTTCTGCCATTCAGGACCAAGACATCCAAGGAATTTGGAGTTGACAGCAATCTTTGGTAACTTTATATCATGACGATCAAGGTCATTGATAATGTTGGTGAAACGGTGGTAGTAAGATTCAATGGTTTCCCCTGGTTCCATGATGAAGTGAGTGTACTCCATATACAACTTAGACTCAAGATCTTCTTGGTTTAACTCTGTTCCTTCCATGAGAAGATGAACATGTTCCCACATATCTTTGGCTGTCTTTTGAGCATCAATACTTCGATAGATAGGATTGGGAATTCCTTGAAGTATGAAAGACATTGCCAATTGGTTTGCTTCTTGTTGTAATGTTTGCTCAGTTGTGTAGTTGGCAACAGGAGTGGGAGTGGTTGTTTCTTCTCTCTCTGAAGTTGCTGGAATAACAGTAGGCGGAATAGGATAGGGTCCTTCTTCAATGACTTTCTTGAGGTATTGACCATGGGGTTTTTTAAGTTCAACGAATCTGAGGAATCTACTAGCCCATTGCACGTAGTTACCCGGAGTTAGCATTGGTGGAGTTTCTTGACTTCCAGCTTCATGACGTGATTGCTGACTACTAATTGCCTCACACATCTTGTTAAACCAATGAGGTTCTCTGGAGTAGGATGAATAATTCTGCAGTTGTTCATTCTGTTGCATGATTTGTTGTGGGGATACTTGTGGTGGAGAGAGAAATTGATGCTGTTGCACGAATGCTTGTTGTTGTTGATACTGAGGATGAAATTGCTGTTGTTGTGGATGTTGCTGTAGCTGGTAGTAGTAATTGAAGTGAGGTGGTTGAGACATATCTGGATCTTGAAGATAATTAAGATATGTGTTGATGAGATATGTTAAGCTGGTTTGGAAATCTAAAGATCTTGTCCAAATGCGATAAGTACTGTTCACCAAATGCGATAAGACAGTTCACCAAGTGCGATAACCAAGTGCGATAATGACAGTTCACCAAGTGCGATAAGAACACTATACCAAGTGCGATAACCTTCAATAGCGATAACGAAAGTAGAAAATGCGATAAAACTATTAAGTGTGATAAATATTGACAACTTAAATATGTTATCTTAAAGTGCGATAAGTTATAGCAAAATGCGATAAAATATCAAACAGCGATAAGATAAGATATCAAACTGCGATGATTTATGGCAAATGCGATAGATTTATCACAAATCCAAGTTCGATAATCCTCAACTCTTGTACAAGAGAAGAGAAGCAACCAAATCGAAGTATTACAACTTTCTAATACAAGAAAGTACAATACTGAGTCCCAATGCCGATAATTGAAGATCTCCCAAATGCGATGAAACCCTAATTTATCTTGATTCGAACTACGATAAAACCCTTAGTTATCTGGATTGCAACTGCGATGAAACCCTAACTTGTCGAAGTTCACTCAGAAACCAAAAATATCACTTGTCATCAACTTTTCCAATACGCTAAAAATACGGATTACACCAAATCGTCTAAATAACCAATAAACCCGATTGTTTTTGACTTTAAACGATTAGTAATCAAAAGATTTGATGAATATTAAGCTTTGTTAACGTAGAAAATATGAAAACCGATGAAGATTAGTGAAATTTTAACGATCTCAAAGCTATTTTCAACACAAACAAGAGTTTTCACGTTAAGATGTGTACAAAAACCTTACGATAACTATAAAACCAACGTAATTAACAATACTAATGATTCAAACACACGATCCTAATTATCCCTTGGCGTATGATACCACTTGTTGGTCACGATGATATCTCAAACACACTCTTGATATGACAAATAAGAACACGTACTACTACACTAGATTAAGCTACGTATAAAGATAAATAAGCTAATAAGCAAACTAGAGAAGAGAAGAGAATAAGAAGAATGGAAGGCTTTCAATAAATCGAATTACACACTAGCAGAGCTTTCGCACAATGCATGAAAAACCAACAATGATAATGCATCCCATGCCTTCTATTTATAGGCAATGGGAGGGGAATAATGCTAAGAATATTCCCTTGAATGTTTCTAGAATAATTAGACTAATGTGGCCGGTCCATGGACTACTAATGGACCGGACCATAATTACAAACAATATAGTCCCTAACGTGCAACATTTAATCTAAATGAACAAGACTTGTAAATATTTAAAACGTGTTCCTAACACACATAACTGATTCATTAATTTAATAGATTAGGTCTTCCCTAATTTTAGATTTATCTAAACATGTAGCACATAACACAAACCATAATTCATAATTCCTTGCATGAAGAATTATGGATTAGCCAGGAACGTAACCCTTATTCAAATAAACACATAAACATGTCATAATTTAGGGTTACAAAACTAACTTTTTAACTAAGAAGGGTCGAACCCCCCCCCCCCCCCTTAAAAAGAGTGATTTATTAGTTTTATTTAACTTTGTTTTCTTATTAGTGACTTTTGTTTTCTAGCTTTGCATGAATTTTTATATTTGACATTTAAGTAATAAAAAATGGATTAATTACACCTACGCATTTCTGAAAGGCCTGTGTTATCCAAACACCCCCTATAAAGGGTGTTTTCAATTATTGGACGCTGCCACCGGTGGTACTGTTTGCTTTACGGAGTTGTACATTTGACTAAAATAGGGGGGGCCCACATAATAGGGGGTGTTCCCTTAACACAACCCTTCTGAAACTATGTACCTTAATTTGTCTTTTTACATATTTATAATTTATTTTGAATTGAAAAAAAAAAAAAAAAAAAACAGACACTTTACTTATAAATATGATAAATAATTCAAACATGAGTAAACTCCAAAATACATCCCTGTGGTTTATCCATTTTCGCATCATACATCCAAATATTTTTTTTTTTGCAAAATATATATCCCTCCGTTAGTAAAAGTCAAACACAATACATCCCTCCGTTAAAATAAGGATAAACGGCGCAAACCATTTCTCTGTTATCTCCTAACGAGATAGAAAATGTTTGCACCGTTAGTCCTTTTTTACGTTTTGTCCTTTTTTTTACATTTTCGTCCGCTAATTTACGTTTTCGTCCGCTTATTTACGTTTTCGTCCATTTTTTACGTTTTTGTCACTTTTTTTTACGTTTTCATCTGTTTTTTTACGTTTTCGTCCATTTTTTTACGTTTTCGTCCGCTAATTTACGTTTTCGTCCGCTTATTTACGTTTTCGTCCATTTTTTACGTTTTTGTCATTTTTTTTTACGTTTTCATCTGTTTTTTTACGTTTTCGTCCATTTTTTTACGTTTTAGTCCGTTTTTTTACGTTTTCGTTTGTTTTTTACGTTTTATGCCGTTTTTTTATGTTTTGTCTCTTTTTTTACGTTTTCGTCCGTTTTTTTTCGTTTTTGTCCCTTTTTATACGTTTTCTCTGTTTTTTTACGTTTTTGTCCCTTTTTTTACGTTTTCGTCCTTTTTTAACGTTTTCGTCCACTTTTTTACGTTTTCATCCATTTTTTTTACGTTTTCGACCACTTTTTAACGTTTTCGTCCTTTTTTTACGTTTTCGTCTATTTTTTTTCATTTTGTCCCTTTTTTTCATTTTTGTCCGTTTTTTTACGTTTTTGTCCATTTTTTTACGTTTTCGTCCGCTTTTTAACGTTTTTGTCAGTTTTTTTACATTTTTGTCCTTTTTTTTACGTTTTCGTCCGCTTATTTACGTTTTTGTCTGCTTTTTTACATTTTTTTTACTTTTTTTAGTTTAAGTCCGCTTTTAGTTTAATTTTAAGTCCCTTTTTTTCCGCTTTTAGTTTAAGTTTAAGTCCGCTTAAACGAAAAAAAGTAAAAAAAAAGGTTAAAATAATGGACGAAAACGTAAAAAATCAGACGAAAACGTAAAATATCGGACGAAAACGTAAATAAGAGGATGAAAACGTAAAAAAGCGAAAGAAAACGTAAAAAAAGGGACAAAAACGTAAAAAAAACTACCTAAGACATCGGGTGGACTTGACACCATTTGGGTCATTGTTGATCGTCTCACTAAATCCGCGCACTTCTTGGCAATCAAAGAAACTGACGACATGAATACCCTTGCACGATTATATTTGAAGGAAATAGTCTCACGGCATGGAGTGCCGGTTTCCATCATCTCAGATCGTGATAGTCGCTTCACATCTAGATTTTGGAAGTCATTGCAGAAAGCATTGAATACCCGGTTAGACATGAGTACCGCATATCACCCCCAAACTGACGGCCAAAGTGAGAGAACTATTCAAACCTTAGAAGACATGCTGCGAGCATGTGTAATTGATTTTGGAAAAGGTTGGGATAAGCACTTGCCATTGGCAGAATTCTCTTACAACAACAGCTATCACGCTAGCATTAAAGCTGCTCCATTCGAAGATCTTTATGGTAGAAAGTGTCGTTCACCTTTATGTTGGACAGAGGTTGGGGATGTTCAAATCTCAGGACCCGAACTCATTCATGAAACCACCGAAAAGATCGTCCAAATCAAACAACGTCTACAAGCCGCACGGGATCGACAAAAGAGTTACGCCGACGTGAGAAGAAAACCTATGGAGTTTCAGGTTGGAGACCGAGTAATGTTGAAAGTATCACCTTGGAAAGGAATGATTAGATTCGGAAAGCGTGGAAAGCTAAATCCTCGATACGTTGGACCATTCAAAATCCTAGAGAGGATTGGTCCAGTGGCATACAAGCTTGAACTTCCGGAAGAGCTGAATAGAGTGCACAATACCTTTCATGTATCGAATCTGAAGAAATGTCTATCGGATGAAACCCTTATCGTTCCCTTAAAAGAAATTCGACTTGACGATAAGCTAAACTTTGTCGAAGAACCAATGGAAATATTAGATAGAGACGTCAAACGATTAAAACAAAGCCGCATTCCCATTGTCAAGGTTAGATGGAATTCTAAGAGAGGACCAGAGTACACCTGGGAACGCGAAGACCAAATTCGTGCTAAATATCCTCATCTATTCGATAAGACAACCCCGACCACTATCACATCTTAGGATTCGGGACGAATCCAGTCTAACGGGTGGGTACTGTAATACCTTGTAATTTACCATGTCATTATTAATGTTAAACACCAAGTAATTCTAATTGAAGGGTTGATTAACCCATTTTTACGAGTTAATTTATTTTTTTTATATACAAACATATCAAACAACACAAACACAAATCACTCATTGAACGAATATGTGACGTGACTCGAATAGCTCACTTGCGCACCGACTCTAAATATAAAACACCGAGACACATCGAACCATACAAACCTATTGGGCTTATTGGACCGAAGATCCCAAACAAATCAAACCGGGCTAGATTTCTTTTCTTTCTTTTTCCTTTCTTTGGGCCGAACAACACACCAAGCCCATTCTATTATTTTCTCTTCTTCTTTTTGTTTCTGTTGGGCCGAGCTAACCACAAAACCCCCAAGCCCAACACCCCCTTTTGTCTTTCTTACTTTTGCACATACATATTGTTTTCTTTTCTCCCTTTCTGCTCCTACACGTCTCGACACAAACACCACTTAACACGACACTCACACTTCACTTTTGCTCCTTACTTTCTTGCGTGTGAACATCAACAAAACAACATGCCAAGCCAACCTAACACATGCTTAAAACATTAAACTAATCCCTACACCACACTTTGACCATTTGACTTCATTAACCACTGTGTATTGTGTCTTCTACTTCCCCAAACTTTGATAGGAGAAATCCACCATGCTCCCTACAATTCGGTCGAGCCATACAAGACCTCCCAACACTAGCCTAAATCAATAAATTATTGTCTAAACCATGGCCTACTCGACGTGACCGATCCAACATGCTTCCAAGTTATTGACTCTTCCTTCTTACACGATAGAACACAACAACATGTCAAATTCATCTTTTATTGGTACCATGAACATGAAGATTAAAATAATCCAAACCCCATGCTCGACATTGCCTATATAAACCTTCACTTCTCACTTTTGATCTCACCTAAGCTTACAAACTCAAAAACAAATACATTTCATTTCCTTCTTTCCTTTTTATTACTGTCGAAGCAAGATGAGATAAGGAGCAAGATATTTAGATTATATTTCAAGCCTTAGAGTCCTCTTTGGGTATAGTTGATCGAGTGGTTATTGTTCAAGAAGGGTTTCGAAGTTGCTAGCTCGTGTTCTCTTCATCTCGTCGTACCACATTTTCTTCGTGTATCATCACCACCAAATTTGGTGTCGTAAGTCCTCACACACTCTTCTTCTTTCACTCGCAACTTTTATTATACATAGTACTCAACTCGAAACACATACTAACTCATTAAAATGCTAAAACTTAAGAATGTTAAAAACGTATAAGTCACCTAAGATTTGTGTCCATATCTTTTTAATTGGACATACACTTGATATATTTTAAAGCATTTCTCGATTCCTTGTAAGCATATAAACCAAGTCGACTTCACATGCAAATCTATAAATCTTAAACACTACCCTAATCGACACTAATCCTAAGCTCACTCGAACCATTCTTTATAAACTTCCAAAACATATTTTTGGGCTTAATGGGCTAACGAGCCCATGAAAATTTTCTTATATATTTTCGGGTAAAACTAAAATGAATTTCGAAGTGTTTTGAAAATAAGAACCGATTTTGTAAAGTTTTATGAGATAAAAATGACAACTTTTATAAGGATAAAAGTTAACTTTTCAAAAACTAAAGTTTGGACTAATTTTGTAAAATATTTCGTTAAGGGGTGAATTGTGTCAAAACTGTCAAACTTATGGAACGAAACTGTAAATAAGCCAAACTTAAGGTAAGAAAGTGTAGAATAGTAATTTTGGACTAAAAATGCAATTATTTTAACAAAAGGGTATAAAATGTAACTTTTATAAAGTTAAGGGTAAAACTTGACATATATATTAACTTTGAAAAACTTCATTTATTTAATTTTTATACTTATACTTTTGCAAATATAACATATTATTTAATTTACTTTTTTTTACAAATGAATAAGAATAAAAGTATACGACAAAACTTTAATCGAGAACATTTTGTAAAATAACAACAATAACTATTATAAGTTATCTTTGAACTTTGAAACATCTAAAATACACAAATCCGACACTATCGCACTTGAAGGTCTTCACACTCGTCATTTCACATCGAACCCTAGAATAAACGAATCTAAATTTATCGTATTACTCTAGGTCGCAAGTTGGAGCTATTCACTTACATCACTTGATCACTACTTGACTACTGTATCACTAAGGTGAGTTCGTAGTCCCACTTTTTACTATGTTTTCAAATCCCGTGGGGAGATACACGCTACAAATCTGAACACAAGTATTTTTCTGTATCTTACCTTGATTGATATTGCTAAGTTAATATTGCCTAAGTTACCACCCTTGCCAAAAAGTCACTCTTATCATGAACCATTAATCACTTGCTAGTGAACGCGAATTTAGTGAATAGATCTATTGGAAGCTGATGCCCCATTTGAAGTTAGCCTGGAATGTTAACCAAATGCACTTTATTCGAATTAAGAGTCTGGCAAAACTCCTACGACGAGGGCATTATCACCTACATCATTTTATGATGTAGGCTATTTATTTCATTACACAACTGATGTTAAGGTTTGCGTGTCATGAGGCTTAGGTAAATATATTTATATCTGTTACACTACGATATCATTGTTTTTACTACTATCTGACTTGTGTTCAAACTATTACAATTAAAACACTATGGATTCACTCAACCTTTGTGTTGACCCTTTTAGCATGTTTTATCTCAGGTATTTAAAGATCTCAAGGCACGAAGATGGCAAGGGCATTGGAAACCTACCCCTTTTTATTTCAAATAAATATATCATTCTTTTCAAACTCATCATCACTTTTGTGAAAACTTATCCCTTTTTGGAAACTATTGTGTAATCTTTGAATATTGAGTTTTAATTGAATGATATAAATTCTACTTTTAATGATTATCTATGCTTACGACTGTGATCTAATTGGTAATACCCCGTTTAAGTCTTCCGCTGTTATCTAAAATTTTAACGGGGTGTTACAGATTGGCATCAGAGCCTAGGTTATAGAGAACCAAGTGATTTTCAAAACACTGGACTATAACCACGATTTCTAAAAGGACCATTTTAAACCTTACCACCTTATGCCCTCCGTGCCAACACTTTACTAACATATGCATTGAGATTTGCTTGGCAGATTATGCATAACGAATGAATTTTATCACTTACAAATGTTATTATGACTAATGCATGTTAATATTATTAATGACCTATATTTATTATTACTGGGATATTGCAGTACCATGTCGCCCCCTATTATCATACTTTCTGACAGTGATGACGCACTACCCGCATCACCTCTCATCCCCACTATCATTCTATCCGACTTTGACACCGATAGCACCTTACCCGTTTCACCCGTTATCCCATCTGTTGTTCCATTTGGGAACGTATCTGGGGAGACAGAGCCCTTTGAGGAGGGTGAAGTCGCCTCGACATCAGTTATCTCACCCACTATCCCACTTTCATCTTCTCTCGCCTTTGGTCCTTTGACTCTCGATCAGTACTATGAGTCACAGCAGTTTCTAGCTGCTGATGATCGCCCTGAGCCATCACTACGCCGAGTTCTTACCCATGATCACTACTCCTCAGTATCTGAGGCTGATGATGAGTCCTCCTGTCACACCCCCAAAATATCGCAGCGGAACGATAGTGTCAATGGGGTGCAACCTCAAGGCACAAAGTACAAGATATAGAAAACGACCTCTAAGTGAGACGTTTTAAAAAGTTACCATTCGAATAAATAGAAAATCAGAGTTTACAAAACAAGAGATCCCAAAGTATAGTAATACATAAGTTTTAAAAGCATATCGAATGGTAAACGGTAATAGCACAAGTCTACAAAACATGCCCTAAGACTCTATGCTCCATACCCCCGCTATCGCCTTACTAACCTGAGACAAACATGCTCAAAAGTGTCAACACAAAGGTTGGTGAGTTCATAGAGTTCGTTTTAAATAAGTTGAATAGCTTTTAGCGAAAGTCTCCACAGCAAAGGCATTGTAAATCCACTCAGTTGCAAATCCCGCCCATACAAAACTTGCAACCTGTGTGTTCACAACTCACTGCTAAAATATAGTATGAGTGAGGCATGAGTGTATACGATATGAATGCACTTAATGTAAAGTATAACAACCAACCGAACCTCATGACAAGAATAAACAAGAATATAGCATAGCTGGATTGTATTCACCCAAGGCCAAGAATCGCTGACCAAAGGTGGGGGCGTCAGCCCGATAGTACTATCAATACCTCTCCGTCGGCTCCATCCCGGAGTTAAACAGTGGTTAAAGAATATAGCGTATAGAATAGTATTCACACATTAAGGCATATATCTTAACAAAGCTACACATCGTGTTTAAGAGTATAAAAGTATAGCGTAGCATATGAGTAAAATTGTCTTGAGTAAAAGCGAAAGCAAACAGTTTAAGCATGTATCTCCCCCAAAGAGTTTAAAATGTATAAAAATAGGGGCTATGAAACTCACCTGATATGATAGCACAATGATCACAATGTATATGATGAAAATGAGGCTCGGTCTCTAACCGCGACCTATTATGAATGATATGATCTAGTATAAGTAAATGAAATAATTTTACTCATGCAATTACGTATGTTATCGATACCACTCGATGATTTCGGAAAATAACGTTTTTCGATGAAAAGTACATTTTTGACGTCTCGTTATGTTATAAACTACTTTTCGTGTAAGTATGTTGAAACGGTACTCCACGATCCTTGTTTGGTGTTCTATCGGCAAATATAATGTTTTCGTCGCAAATTTATATTTTCTTAACTTGTGAAAATATGCCCAAATGGCCTCGTAAAACTAGTCGTGAAATGGTGTACGTTAAGTGTTAGTGAATAAGCTTGGCGATTTTAGAAACCTCATATCTTTGTCTTGAATTCATATGTTTATCATTTTGATCATACGCGTCACAATCCATGAGAAAAGAGTCTCTCAATGTGACGTAGTGCAAAAACTGTTTTTATACTTAGAAACACTTTTCTAATAGCGGCTGTAAAAAATAAATAGAGTTTGTCGGGTTTCAAACGTGTATATCTCGGTCGTTATAAGCTCGTTTTCTACGTTCTTTATATCCTCGGGTTTGTACAAATATGAACTAACATATTTTCAATAGGTCGGCTCGTCTAGATCACGTCTAACGTCTCGTTTTGTCCCTTGAAGTTCGGAAAACAGCAAGCTATTTTCAGAAAATAGATTTTTCGTCGCCTAACTTTGAAAAATCATATCTCCTTCGTTATAAGTCGGTTTTTAGTGATTCAAGCGGCCACAGTTTCGTTTTTGAAAGAACTTTCTGAATATGAAGGCCAAAATATCTCAATGTTTACTGAAATTTCCAGATCTCACGTTTAAGGACAGTAGGCTATATATAGTGTTAAAAACTTATTTTTCTAGTTCAAGTCTTGATCAAACCTCTTCCAATCAACTCCACAAGTACTCAAATCCTACCATACACCTTCTTAGGGTGTCATGGGGTCCTAAACATCACTAACTATAGTGGGTTTCATGAGGATGTTAGTAAAAACCATAGATCTAATGTTTGAGGTGAAAAATATGTAAAGTGGTATCTAAAACATAAGTAACTTGCATTACTAACTAATATATCATGAAAATACATGAACATATGAATCAAATGAAAGTATAAGATGATCAAAACATGTTCTTGAAACTTACTTGATGACTTGATGAGTTTTGGTAAGAAATGAGTAATAAACTTGAGATTTGATCACAAATCCATAACTAGGAAGATAAATGGAGTGTGATTATGACTTGATCTTGAAAAATTTATGGATTTTGGTTGGTGTTCTTGGTTGGGTCGTGGGGTATGATGATGAAGGAAGAGAGAATTTTGATCTTATTTGCTTCTTGATTTTGTATAATGAATTGTTAGTGTAAGTGGAATGGAAATAAAAGAGTAGAAATGCATTAATGGGACTTTGGCATATTAGGGAAAGTAAAGGGTTTAGGGGGGGCGGCACATGGGTGCAATTAAGAAGGATAGGATGATTTAATTAGGCTTATGACACATATAGACAAGTATTAGCTAGTTTAGTGCATACATTAGGTGTTATCGGGTACCGGGTTAACTAAAAATAAATCATGAAGAGGTAGAATAAAATACGACGAAGTTGTAAAAATTGTAAATTCATATTCCTGACAAGAATCGGGTGTTAAAATAATGATCGGGTTAAAAATTCGCAAACCGACGGAGTTATAAGCTCCTAACGGAAAATATAGCGATTGGTTTAAAAACACCGGGTAAATTGATAATACAATCTCTATATTATTATTATGAGTATGAAAATATGTTAGGATCATAGTCGGGAGTATTGGGTATAATGTTAATAGTAATAACTGAGTGGTAATGTTTAATGAATAAATGAACATACATAAATTGAAATAATGCATATCCGTGCATGAACTAATATACTGATTATGTTACAGATGATATGCAGACTTCTCTAGTCTACATGATGTGTCTTTACTGACAATGCATGAATTCACAGCTAAACCGAACTGGTTACGTGAATTTAAAACACCCGTAAACTAGGTTTACGAAGTAATGAATGATGGTTATGAACGGGAATTTTTTTCTCCGAGATGAATAGTGTCATGTGAATAGTAAAATTTTTGAAAGTTTCTCAAAGTCTTAAACTGACTCCAAAAACGATGAATAGTGAAATGATGAATAGTGATCGGTGAATAGTAAATGATGAATAGTAAAAAAACCCGAAAAATGCGAATTGTGACACCTCCGCCGGCGCAAGCGAGTCACAGTCCTTCAGCCATATGAGCCATCCCCTTTTAGGAAGAGATTTAAGCACTGCCCTGATGGTCGCACCTATATATACACTGCTCGGAAACGAGTACGTACCCCACCAGCTCTAGTACCACCACCACCAGCTCTCATATCTACACCACCACCCATTTCTCTTGAGCCATCACCATCAGCACCACAGCCCCACCCTTATATGCTTCCGACCTTTACACCACTACTCTCACCAGAGATTTCACTATCCCCCATACCACCACCACTGTTCCCCTATCATCCCCCATTTCATCTCCTACTCCTTCACCCATTCGTGCTCATAGTGTTCCCTTGCCCTCTCCTGAGAGAGCACACCACTTGAGTCCTTCATCATCTGACCCGTATGTTCAGGCTGCGCCGTTTGTCCTTATTTTAACGGAGGGATGTATTGTGTTTGACTTTTACTAACGGAAGGATGTATATTTTGCAAAAAAAAATTTTTGGATGTATGGTGCGAAATTTGGTAAACCACAGTGTTGATATAAAGAATGCCTATACACGTTATTAATATTTTTCGATATCTCTACGTTTTGATAATCACAAAATGTAAAATCATTAAACGAAAAATTATGACGTAAACAAGTATTTAGTTGTAAATATCTATTTTAACAACTCAATCACTTAAGGTATGAATAAACAAATGCTTAATGAATTATATGATCAAAGGAACATTTTCTTAATCACTAGATTTTTTTTAAAATGTCAAAAACATTTTATATCTTTTAGAAAATCATGTAGGTCGCTAATATCTCAAACACACACACGATATGACTAATAATAACACGTACTACTTATCTAGATTAAGCTACGTACAAAAGAGAAATAAGTAAATAAGCAATAAGAGAAGAGAATAAGAGAGAATGGAAGGCTTTCACTATTCGAATTACAAATGAGCAGAGCTTACGCAAGATGCATGAAAAACCAACACGAAATGAGGAGCCCTTGCCTTCTATTTATAGGCAAATACTTAGGGCGCCTCATACTTACTTGTTTCTAGAAGGATTAGCCGGTCCATGGGCTACTAATGGACCGGAATCTAATTACAAACAATATAGCCCAAATAAGCAACATATTTATCGCATTTGATCAAGACTTGAATATTACAAAACGTGTTCCTAACAATCTCCCCCTAAGTCTTGATCATCAATGTTGCTTGACGTCATCTTTGCTTCTTCGGCTTCTGACGTCTTTATAATCTTTGTTTCTTTGTTCTTGTTCTTAAGATGATATGATGTTGTCTCGAACTGCCAATCTCCAATGTCTTCTTGTCTCTCCATCATGCTCATATGTCTTTGACTTGTTTTCTGCAACGTGTTCTCACTTTTCAATCTTAAAAACTTGAGAAAGGTTGAAGTGCTTGAACTTTTGACTTTATTGTATCATATGTTTGAACTTTTGATGTTACTGAGTCTTTGAGAGAACCTTTCTTTATGATATGAACATGATGGAGTCTTGATGGTTGAACTCCAACTCCTCAGCAGCAGCAACAGCAACAGCAGCATCAGCACGAACCAACCTGTACTTACAGGCTCAGACTTGAGATCATCAACAGCATAGTGTGAAGACTTTCTCAAATCCTAACCCAGACCGTTCTGAACCGGATTCCCCCGAAAGGGATAACACGGACACACCGAAGTGCACCCATGATTCAGTGAGTCACTAGAGATCACCCCATGACTGTAGACCGTTTGGAGCAAACACTAAGCGTAACCCACAAGGAGTTACCGAAGTGACCTGCTGTCAGAGTTGTTTGATGTTGCTCTGGCAGGATTTCCATTCAATCATTGATAATCACCATTGTGACTTCTCTCATGAATGTTCTAGGCAGATTGCTAAGATCTGCGAAGGACACTTTCCTAAGTTACAACTGATGCTCATGATGTAGAACACCAGAGTAATTCTAAGTGTACCTAAGAGATCTTTTGATGAATCTCATGGCTCTAGACTCAATTAGTGCACATTTGTTTGGTCGTCGGAGGCGTGGAGCAGATTGCCTCCTTTTCAATATCAACACTCTCGTAATGGGAGGTCGATAGATTATGAAGGGTTCTCCGTGTGAATGAAACAAATGTCTTTTGAGACACACTTGAGTGGCTTAGAAGGTTTATTAGTGCGTCACTGGGTCCATGACGTCTTTAGTCTTCAATACTGGTGATGCTCATCAACCAGTAGATTATGAATTGAACTCGGTGTCTACCCTAAGGTTGAACAAATGGAGGGCTATTTCTTTTCACCCTTTTCTTTGCTTTTCTTTTTAATTCTTCAACCCCTTCTTTCTCCGTTCATTCATTTTCTCCTTTTTATATCATACCTAGGACTTTCTAGTCTTAAACTATTGGTATTGTCCTTGGGTAGATCCCTCCAGCTCTGGCGGATCATAGGACGGTTTTCCCTAACCTTAGTCACCTTATAACTCCATGACTATCCTAATGATGCCATAAAACCAAAATCATTGAAAAATCTCTCAAAGTGTTGATAATTTGTAAAGACATTTTGTTGACACCTTGAGAGTTTGATGTTTATCAGAAAGACTCCCCCTTAACATGTGCGCATAAGTAATAGAGTTGAAATTTGCACATGCCGGAAAGAGTAAGCACTTTTGAATTGGTTGACTTTCAATGAACCTGATCGTTGCGAGACACGCTTACATCACCAGATAAACTGGCTTGAAATTATTACCCGTCCAGATCAGATTCAAAGATTATCGCTCGAAATCGGTACATTCTACTCAGACACGTCCTTTGCGAGACACGCTTACATCACCAGATAAATTGGCTTGAAATTATTACCCGTCCGGGACATGTCCTTTCGACTACTGACTTTTCCTATCATCAATTCGAGGGTCAATTCTGAGTTTGAGTACACGAGATTCCAGCAAAGAGACACCATATTTTAATCATCTTTTACTTTGGTATCAGAGCCAAAGAGAGAGTAGATGTGCTTTGACTTTCCTTGACTTTCCTTGTATCAAATGTTTGAACTTTTGATGTTACTGAGTCTTTGAGAGAACCTTTCTTTAATATATGAACATGATGGAGTCTTGATGGTTGAACTCCAGCTCCTCAGCAGCAGCAGCAGCAACAACAGCATCAGCACGAACCAACCGGTACTTACAGGCTCGGACTTGAGATCATCAACAGCATAGTGTGAAGACTTTCTCAAATCCTAACCCAGACCGTTCTGAACCGGATTCCCTCGAAAGGGATAACACGGACACACCGAAGTGCACGCACGATTTAGTGAGTCGCTGGAGATCACCCCACGACTGTAGACTGTTTGGAGCAAACACTAAGCGTAACCCACAAGGAGTTACCGAAGTGACCTGCTGTCAGAGTTGTTTGATGTTGCTCTGGCAGGATTTCCATTCAATCATTGATAATCACCATTGTGACTTCTCTCATGAATGTTCTAGGCAGATTGCTAAGATCTGTGAAGGACACTTTCCTAAGTTACAACTGATGCTCATGATGTAGAACACCAGAGTAATTCTAAGTGTACCTAAGAGATCTTTTGATGAATCTCATGGCTCTAGACTCAATTAGTGCACATTTGTTTGGTCGTCGGAGGCGTGGAGCAGATTGCCTCCTTTTCAATATCAACACTCTCGTAATGAGAGGTCGATAGATTATGAATGGTTCTCTGTGTGAATGAAAAAAATGTCTTTTGAGAGACACTTGAGTGGCTTAGAAGGTTTATTAGTGCGTCACTGGGTCCATGACGTCTTTAGTCTTCAATACTGGTGATGCTCATCAACCAGTAGATTATGAATTGAACTCGGTGTCTACCCTAAGGTTGAACAAATGGAGGGCTATTTCTTTTCACACTTTTCTTTGCTTTTCTTTTTAATTCTTCAACCCCTTCTTTCTCCGTTCATTCATTTTCTCCTTTTTATATCATACCTAGGACTTTCTAGTCTTAAACTATTGGTATTGTCCTTGGGTAGATCCCTCCGGCTCTGGCGGATCATAGAACGGTTTTCCCTAACCTTAGTCACCTTATAACTCCATGACTATCCTAATGATGCCACAAAACCAAAATCATTGAAAAATCTCTCAAAGTGTTGATAATTTGTAAAGTCATTTTGTTGACACCTTGAGAGTTTGATGATTATCAGAAAGACTCCCCCTTAACATGTGCGCATAAGTAATAGAGTTGAAATTTGCACATGCCGGAAAGAGTAAGCACTTTTGAATTGATTTACTTTCAATAAACCTGATCGTTGCGAGACACGCTTACATCACCAGATAAACTGACTTGAAATTATTACCCGTCCAGATCAGATTCAAAGATTATCGCTCGAAATCGGTACATTCTACTCAGACACGTCCTTTGCGAGACACGCTTACATCACCAGATAAACTGGCTTGAAATTATTACCCGTCCGGGACATGTCCTTTCGACTACTGACTTTTCCTATCGTCAATTCGAGGGTCAATTCTGAGTTTGAGCACACGAGATTCCAGCAAAGAGACACCATATTTTAATCATCTTTTACTTCTCCCCCTCAAAAATAGCATACTCATGATGTTTTTGGAAAAACGTTTATGATTAAAATATGCTGTTTTTGAGTTTTAGGGAAGAATTTCAAGAACATTTAAATTAATTTGAACAAAGATTATATTTATCAAATACTCCCCCTTAACAAGGGAATACTTGTCCTTATGAGCAGAATGTTTGAAAAAAAAAAAAAACTTTAGAAAACATTCTGGTTTTAATTCTGCTTATAAGTAAGAAGCTTTTGCTCCTTTTTCAGGATTGAGGCACTGGAACGTACCTCAGGGTCCTTTCTTTGAGGTTCGGGTTGTACACTGTTATGTGTGCACAAGCCGTAATGCATAGGCCAATATGGAAAGAATAATGATATAAGAATAATGTAATATGATAATATATTCTTACATCAACCGCCTTTGCCAAAAGTTGAGAATACTGGGTCAGTCCGCTGAAATAGTCTGATAGCGAAAGGTGGACGACCCCCAACATAGCTTTCTAGCCTCCTCATCTGATCACGATGATATAACCGTTCTTCAATCTTCCGAATAAATTCCTTAACTTGTCGCAACTCCTTAGAATTCCATCTTCTTGATTTTCCCAACGCTGAATCTCGAACCCGATTAGCTAACCCATCACGTACACTCTTTAAGGTATCGTCACAGAATTTATGAATTTCATTGAATGCCATGAAACGGTGGAAATCTGTTGTGCTTCTGTAAACGAACCTAAAGACTGGACTATGTAGCATGGTGTATTGAGGGTCCTTTTTGCTGTTGAGTAGGAATTGCGGTTCAACAAGGTTTAGCTTAGTCTGATAACTTTCAACATCTAGCTGGAGATCTTCTACACGTTCTTTGATGATTGTTCTCCTGATGTAATGACAGAGAGAGGTACTGAGTGCATATCGAAGCTCGTTAGTCAGATGTTGCAGTTTGCCTCGAACTTTCATCAGATACATGTCTTCGATATCATTTAGATTCAAATCAGGAAAATCAGCCTCAGAGAATGTGTAGAGATTGTTGTCAATTCTTTTTACTGTGATCTCTTCGAGAAATATATAATCACATCTTCTGGATCCGCTCACATTGATAACGACCACTATTTTGAGATCACTGTAAACTGGTTCCCGTGATTTATGGAGAGCAAGTTTGTACTTGTACCAGCTTTGTCGTTTAGAAAACCAGTGATGAATCCCTAACTCTGCATCACGATCATATTTCTCGAGCTTTTTAACAAACAGATGTCTGTTAATAGCTTTTTCTTCAATGGCTGATTGTGTGTAGTGAGCAGCTGGTGTGAAAGTAATTGACGTAGCATACTTTGTCTTCCCTTGTGCTCCGTTCTTTAGAAGTTCCAGATCGTTGTTGAAGAAAGCTTTGAAAGGAATTTCTGAGTGGTGAGATCTTCGTATCACGGGAAGCGGTTTAGTCCAATCAGTGATGTAAGGATGGTTTTTGCCAACTCCCCTGACTACGTCTGGATTAGCCTAGTCGAAGTCACTTGACATTGCGCGTGCAATGTTTTCAAGATGATATTCAAGTTCAGCTGCGCTGTTGGATTTATCTTTCAGAAGAATGAAGGCATCGTTCTTGATCCGTCGAAGTTCCCGTTTGGTCATCTTCTTAATGTTAAGACTTCTTTTGATCTCTTGAGTAACAGCAAACGTGCTGTCTTCAACTCGGGAAGCTTCTTCAGTCGGAATCTGAGCACTGGCCAGATGATCAAACCATTCATTCCCTAGCTCATCCTTATCATTATCAATCCAGGTGACAACAGCTGGTTCATTAGATGACTTCTTGCTGCGTGATGACTTGGATTTGGAGGGCTTTGGTTTTGGTGATGACGGTGGTGAATACGGTTGATTGTCTTGCGGCTGAAATTCCACATCTTCAGCCGTGAAATGCTCATAATGATGTTCGGTTTTAGTAGGACCAGATGATTGATGTTTTGGAGGTAGAGATGATGTTGTTTTACCAGTTGGCTCCTGAATATGAATCCCAGACCCACTTTTGTGTTTCTTATGTTCGGGGTTTTGGTCCTGATCTTCCTCGTCATCCTCTCGAATACGTTTCCCTTTTTTCAGCAGCTTCCTTGCACGGTTTCTTCTCAATGTGTGCTTGAAGAGCCGCGATCAGGTTGATTTCTTCTTGAGAAGGAGAGGTGATTTCAAAGAGTCTGTCGAGAAGCACAAGCTCGATATATTCAGTGGTGAGATCTTGAAGTGGTTTGGTTTGGGAAGAAGATGAGATGGCTTCTTTGATTTTGTCTTCAAGTTGTGAGTCAATATGCTCATTTATATTTTGCTGAAGATCAGGAATAAATTACTTGACAAAATGCCTTGTCTTGCGTGTGATATGATCTTTGATATTAAAACCAAGGAATTCATCTATCTTCTTCTTACTTTCCTGCATCTCTTCCACTTGTTGAGACAAGTTCTTGACTAAACTTTCCATTTCAGCCAATTTTGTTGTTGCTTGTTTGTCTCATTGTGCTTGTGCTCTCTTTACTGCTTGTTTAAGTTTCTTTGTTGCAGGAGACACAACTTCAACTTTTGTAACATGGACGATTCTTCTTTTACTCTTTCCTTTGTAAGCCTTTAGAATATTCTCAGAAATAGCTGCTTTTGATTTGGGTGATGAAGATCTTGAAGATGATGGAGTTAGTGAAGGAATTGGTTCATCAAATTTAGTTGTTGAGTCCTTATGAGGTGAGGGTGGAGGTGTAGGATTCTCAGGAGGTGACCCAGGAGGTGTCTTGGGTGATGAAACAGATGAGGGCTGAACTGGTGGTTGTTCCTGTTGCTGTTGAGAGTTGCTAATGACCATAGCCAGTTCAGTTGGAGGAATGGTATCCTTAGATTTGTTTATGTCCTTTGGAGGGGAAGGAGGAGGTGTTGGAGTGTGAGAACGTATGTAGCTATCTGCTTTCAGGTTAGCTTGAGCGTCCTCATTACGTTTTCTTTCTTCTTCCTCTTTTCTTGCCTGTTCCTCAAGATCCATGGCAGCTTTAGTTGCTTTATCTCCCAGAATGTCCCTTTCTTCTTCCATGTTCCAATCTTCTGTATTATCATTACGTGGTTGTTCCCCGTGATTGTCGTCAAACATAGAATCAGAGATTTCCATGTCAGATAAAACAATATTGCTTTCCTGATCCTTTTCCTTCTCCTCCTGAGTCTGTGCTCCCAAGTCGGGTTGATTAACCAAACTTGTTTGCTGAGAAGAGACCGATTCAGCCTTATCGAGTTGATTAATCGTATCAGGCTGAACCTCGGTTGATGCAGCTCCAGATCCTCCGGGTTGATTAACCGGATTATCTTGGGTTGAAGCGGCTTCATGAACAGTTTCGGATCCTCCAACTCCATGTGTTCTCTCATACTCCATCTATTGCTCCAATACTTTCCTTGCCCTTCGCTCTTCATCTTCCTTTAATGACTTGAGACTCTGCTTTTGTGCATTTTCCTGAGAGATCTTATTATGAAGTTCTGCCTCTTCAACAGTCATAAAGACATGTTCTTCTTCAGATTCAGATGATTCAGAGTCAGATTCAGTATCTTCATCAACGATTCTACTCGGTTCAGGTTTTGGTTGGGGTTTGCTTGGAACTCTCCTCTTGATGACAGTAGTTCGAGGGTGTCGTTTCTTTGGTTCAGAGACACTTGATGCACTACCCGTTTTAGACTTACTTCGAGAACGAGTCTTAGAAGATCCTGATTCTTCAACCAACTTAGCAAGACCCACACGACGTTCACGGAATGCCTTGTCGTAATCAAGATATGCCTTAGTTTCTTTTACCTCATCAGTCAACATAAATTCTGGCAATCGTGCACCTTGTTTGCGCGTGCTTTCTTTTGGAAATTAGACTTTGCTTAAGGTTTTATCCATACTGTACTCATGAACCTCTTGATCAGTTGGACGCTTATCAAGGTCTTGATGTTGATCAAGTAGATAGCTAATGAGAACCTTGGTATATCGTACAAATGGAATTTTCTTGGAGGTTTTTCGCATTAAGTACATTATGTCTTCCCAAATGAGAGCAGCAAAGTCAATTGGTTCCTGGTTCACAAATCCCCATAAGACTTGAAGATGAGAAAGTCTTGGATGCTCAAACCCACTATCTCTTCCAGATATGGAATGGGTTATAATGAAGAAGATAGTCCTCCAGGGTTGAGGAATGTATCTAGCATTGACTTTGGAGATTGTGGTTAATGGTGTATCTGGTTGAACATCATAACCAATGTCAACCAGGAATTGCATGATTTCAGACTCTGAAGGTGTCGGGTAGAATTGTTTAGAAGTTTCAGGTGCATCTGGAAGTTTTAAGGCTTTTCGGAGTGTGGCAGGTGTGACTCTGATTTTCTTACGATCCAGTGTACAGGTGAAATACTTGTCATCATTGCTTCTTGTGAAGGTATCCCAGAATTGATGAATGTATAGTTCTGGAATGGTGTCCGAGCTATCAAGAAGATCTCTGCACTTATGAACTTTGAGAATCTCCACTGCAATCTGGCAACTTGAGTCAGAGCACTTGATTTTGTCCAGTTCAACACGTGAGTTGTTCTTTCCAATTTCCAGAGTATACCCGTGAGGAAAGACTTCATCTTTGGTGAGAGGAAGAGGTTGTTGTTGTGAAGTTGCCATTGATGTGTTTCTGGATCAACAATCATATACAAATATACAGAATGCATGTTTGTTAGAAATTGTTAGCTTAAGAAGCAACACATGGCACCCTATTGCATTTATGATTGGTTGTTTCATGCTTGGTCAAAGAATTTATCAAGAGTTAGCCAAATTCTATAAAATTTGATTAATTTCGATAATTATAAAAGGATATAACTAGGGAAATTGATCAAAATTCTATATCAGATCACAACTGCGATAATTACGTCAACTGCGATAATTATGTCAACTGCGATAATTATCCAATCAAGATAAGTATCCCAATCAAGATAAGTATCCCAACTGCGATATGTATCCAACTGCGATAATCATCCCAACTGCGATAATTATCCAACTGCGATAATCATCCCAACTGCGATAATTATTTCAATCAAGATAAGTATCCAACTGCGATAATTATCCCAACTGCGATAATTTTGGCCAACTTCGATAAACTCTTGTACAAGAGTTTACGATGATATTGTCGATGAACAGTCACTCAGATCTTATCGTGATTCATTATAACTTATGATTATTAACCTCAGATTAGTTCAAACAACTTTTATGATTATTTTGAGCATTTAGGCTAAGTTATAACACAAACGAACCACAACATTGCAAAAATCAAACTGCTCAAGTTTGTGTTCTTCATAAACCCTAAAACTTAATAGATTCACTTAATGAGTTTCTGGGTACAATCCAAGCATGCCAACATTCAATTAAACATCAAACAACAACTTTCCAATAAACAAATTACACAATAACACATACACAAAGTTTTCCCCAAATCGTTGCTTAAACCCTAAAATCCAATTAGAACAATTTGTGGTTTCTGGAAGTAATTAAGCATTCAATATAGGTTTATAAACAATGTATAAGCATTATCGTACAATTGCATTCAACACAAACACTCTTAATCCTAAATCCCCAATTTTACGCAAAACCCTAGAACTAAACATCACAATTTTGATAGTTCTAGCCGTTGGATCATGATTCTGTTCAAAACCATCTTTAATAATAACATGCTAAGCATAAGAACACTCATAAATTTCAAGGATCTTGATCGGATATGCAGAATGAATGATAACCGTTGATGATGGTGGGTGGGTGATATTAAATTCGGTTGGTGAGAATGTCAGTTGAAATAACTGCGGTGAATTAATGTTTTGACTTTTTATATCTTTTAGCTACTTTGCAGTTTTGACAACTTTAGTCCCCTAACCTTGATTCTTTGTATGCTAAGTCCTAAACCACCATCATGTAAACACTAAGTCTCATTTTTGATATTTAAGGCACACAACTTTTCTTATCTTACAATCTTATCACCTAAACTTGTGAAGCAACAAAATTCTGAAAATATGCAAGTACAATTTTTTTTAAAAAATTGTGGTAAAAATTATCTCCCCCTCAACACGTGTTCAAAAATAATTTGAGACAGTGTAAAAATAAACAACGTGTTGGATGAGGGATTGTACTTGCAATTTTTTTTTTTTTTTTTTTTTTTTGGAATATATATATTTACATAGATAGTTTGGAGATGATTGACGTTTTCAATTGGTTTTAAGAAACTTTTCCAAATCATTTGGCGTCAAACATCTCATACCAATCCGGTGAACCAGATCCACAAATCTTGCATGAGGCAAGGCTTTTGTGAACAGATCCGCCAGTTGGTGTTCAGTTCCCACAAAGTATAATTCAACAGTACCCTTTTCCACGTGTTCCTTGATGAAATGGTAGCGGAGATCAATATGCTTGGACTTCGAATGCTGTACTGTGTTGCATGAAATGGCAATGGCACTCTTGGAGTCGCAATACATCGGAATCTTGTTGAATATATATCCGTAGTCCATCAGTTGTGATCTCATCCAGATGACTTGAGCACAACAGGCAGACATGGCTACATACTCAGATTCTGTTGAAGACAGTGAGGTACAATCTTGCTTCTTTGACAGCCAAGAGACGAGCTTGTCACCTAAGAATTGAACTCCCCCTGATGTACTCTTGCGTGTGTCTAAGCATCCTGCATGGTCAGCGTCTGAAAATGCAACAAGTTCAAACCCAGAATCCTTTGGATACCAGATCCCCAAATTAATGGTTCCCTTGATGTATCTAAGAATTCTTTTTACGGATGACAAATGCCGTTCAGTCGGTCTAGACTGATACCGGGAGCAAAGGTACGTGGCAAATACAACATCCGGTCTGCTAGCCGTGAGATACATGATCGAGCCAATTATACTACGATACTTCGTAGGATCAATGGGTGTCCCATGTATGTCAGCATCTAGCTTTGGGGATGAGGAGGACATTGGGGTATTATAGGTGTCACAGCTGGTCATACCATGTTTTTTTAGGATTTCCTGAGCATATTTTGACTGACTTAGAAATATACCACGGGGTGACTGATGAACTTGCAATCCTAGAGAGAATTTAAGTTCACCCATTATAGACATCTCAAAGTTTTGTTTCATCAGTTTAGAAAAAGCGTTTGAATATTTTTTATTGGTTGAACCAAAAATAATATCATCCACATAAATTTGAACAATGAGAATGTCTTCCCCGTGTGTTTGTATAAATAAAGTCGGGTCAACAGTTCCAATTGTAAAATGATTAGCAAGGAGAAATGCAGACAGTTTATCGTACCACACCCTCGGGGCTTGTTTAAGGCCGTATAGGGCTTTCTTAAGCCGATATACATGGTTTGGATGATCTGGGTCCACGAAGCCTTCTGGTTGTGACACGTACACCTCTTCTCGGAGTTGTCCATTGAGAAATGCCGTCTTCACGTCCATCTGATAGACTGTGATGTTCTTGTGTGCTGCGTATGCCAGAAACATTCGAACTGCCTCAATCCGAGCCACTGGAGCAAACGATTCCTCAAAGTCAATACCCTCTTCTTGGCTATATCCTTTTGCTACCGGTCGGGACTTGTTACGAATCACTGTACCATCTGCATCCAGCTTGTTCTTCCAAATCCATTTCAAACCAACAACATAAACCCCATCTGGTCTTTCAACTAATTCCCAAACTTCCAAACGTTTGAATTGTTCCAGCTCTTCTTGCATGGATTCAATCCAGTTTTCGTATGTAAGGGCTTCTTTGATGTTTTTAGGTTCAGATTGACAGACAGTGAGTGCATACATGCAGTGTTCACTATCTGAGTGAAGTTTTTGTCTTGTGATGACTGGATTGTTAGGATTTCCAATTATATTTACCAAAGGATGATCTCTTGTCCATTTGTGGGTGGAAGGAAAATGTTGAATGTTGTTTTGATGAGATGACGGGTCCATGTTGCTCGAGGATGATTCTCCTATTTCTGGAATGGTTGGTGGTGGAGCAAATGGATTAAAAAATGCATTCCCGTCATAATCAGAAGGTGTGGGAACTTAGTTAGAAGTGGGGGAAGAATCTTCAACTGCAGGTGAAGGTGTTTGATCCATAGATGATGATGGTTCAGGTTGAGGTGCATTGGTATCAACTGCTGTAGTGGTAGTGGCAGATTGATCAGGTGCTTGATTTGGGAGTTGTTGAGCAGCGGAACTGGTGGAAGCATCTGATGCACTATTAACACGAACTTCGTCAAACATTGGTGCAAACAAATCTTCCAGATCTTTCCTGTTAAAAGGTAACGGTGCAGCCGAAGATTTAGGGAAATTTAGACGGTTATGTTCGGGTTCTAAGCGGTCTTGCTCAGAAGCCATTTTCGTGAGTTCATCAAAATTGGCGTGTATAGTCTCTTGAATTTCCCCGGTCCGACGATTCCAAATTCTATATCCCTTAGAATTCTCACAGTAGCCAACGAATATCCCGATGTCTGCTTTAGCCTTAAGTTTACCAAGATCATCTCTATCATTTTTCGGGTAACACAGTGCTCCAAAAACATGAAAGTAGTTGATATTTGGTTTTCTGCCTTGTATAAGCTCATATGGAGTTTTGTTGTGTCGTCTGTTGATCATGCCGCGGTTCTGAGTGTAACATGCAGTATTAACAGCTTCAGCCCAAAGATAATCTGGCAATTGAGCATTGATCAACATTGTTCTAGCTGCTTCCACAAGCGTACGGTTTCGTCTTTCAACTACACCATTCTGTTCGGGAGTGCGAGCAATTGAATATTGATGAACAATCCCATGCTTCTCAGTGTATTCCCGAAGGGTTTGATTCTTAAATTCAGTGCCGTTGTCTGTTCGAATAATCCTGACGGTGTTACGGACTTGAACTTGAATCTTTGTGAGAAACGTGATGACCAATGAAGGAACTTGATCTTTTATCCGCAGAAAGTAGACCCATGTCCATCGTGAGTAGTCATCCACTATTACCAGAATATACTTCTTCCCGTTAATACTCTGAACTCGCATCGGACCACACAAATCCATATGTAGCAGCTGGAGGACATGATCTGTGCTGTGTTCTGGTTTGGGAGGAAAGCGAGCACGGTGACTTTTCCCTTGTTCACATGCAGAACACAAATGATCTTTGGCATATCTGAATTTGGGTAACCCGTCAACCAATTTATGTCTTGCAAGGTCAGTCATGGTTTTGAAATTGAGATGAGACAATCTTTGATGCCATAACCAAGCCTTTGTAGAATTAGCTTTGGAGAGTAAATAGATAGGAGATGAAGCTGTCATGTGAGAGGACCTGTGACACACAGTTAAGGTGGTTAAACCTTGTATACTTTGTGTGTAAGATATATTTAGTTTATATGATTAAGCACGCGGAATTTACTTAACCACACTTAGAAGGTTATGTATGTTATGGAAATGAAAGAATTATGTTTGTTACTTAACAATGAACAAAGAAAGTTTTTCACTAAACGATTCAATATTATTCAAAATAATACGAGTGATCTTAGGTTTATCACTAGGGTTACAAAACCTTGAATCTTATGTTACAACTTGTGATTTGTGTTTGTTAAATATTCTTAACAGTTCTAAGTTCTTAGTTGAAGTGTGTCTTGTGTGTGTACACAATATCCAAGTCTAAGATCTCTTTTATAGTTGCAAGAGATCTTTACAAATTGCTTAAAGTCTTGGCCGACTTACTTGGTTAACTTATGCTTATTGTGTGTCAGTACATAAGATACAACATGTATCTATGTATACAACTTGTTAACTAAGCACATGGAGTAAGATATTATCTACCGTATATGTTTGACCAAAATACAATAAATATCTTTTCGATCTTATCCTTGAAGTAGCTTTACGACTCACTGATCAGCAGTACCATTCTCTACCAGCAGTACCTTCTACTTGAACTAGCAGTACCTTCTTGTTCTGGCAGTACCTTGATGTACTAGCAGTACCTTGATCATGAACTAGCAGTACCTTCGACTTAGAGTAAATTCTAATACTCTAACTTCAGAATATTTAATTCCCAACATCATGCCTTCAAAGGATATGGTGTATAGACTGGTTTCGCGTCTTCCTTTCATCAAATCATTTCCTTGAAGATCACGAATGAAGCAGGTCTTCTCCCTAAATGCTACTTCTAAATCTCTGTCACAGAATTGTCCCACTGAGAATAAATTGTGACCAAGACCTTCAACATAGTATACACGACTGATTTCGATGCTCCCATTAACATAATCTCCATAGCCCATTATTGCTGCGAAGTGATCATTCCCGAACCTGACCGTTCCGATGAACTTTGCGATAAAGTTTGTAAGAAGTTTGAGGTTGCCGGTCATGTGTCGGGAACACCCGCTATCAACAATCCATAGGACAATTTGGATCACCTGCATCACAAACATTGGAAGCAGGTGGAGAATTGGTAACGGTTGGATCCGTTGGGTTAGTAACACAAGAGGTAATTATCTTTGGTAACCATTTAAATCCTGGAGTGTTTTGTAACCAACGTTGCCATGTCCAACTAGTCTCAGCCTTTTTCCTAATGAATGCACTAGGTGATTTGGTTGTCTTATGTTTGGCTATGGGTGTTTCAACGGTTTGCTCAGAAACAACTAGTGGTGGTTTCCCAAAAATGGACTTGGCAACAGTTTTGAGCTTAGAGGAAGAGCCACTAGTTCGTTTCGTTTTACGTTTCATCAAAGTTTTAGCAATGCAGTTTTGATGATTACCAGATAATATACTAGCACGACAAACAATACAACTTGCATCAACCAAAACATTAACATTATCATTCATAGATTCAACATTTGTTACATCATTCCTAAAATTAGACTTTTCTAAGGTCGATTCTATTCCTGACATTACATCTGTGTTATTCAAACTACTTTCTTCAACTTCTGAAGACTTAGATGATCCATTCCTAGACTTCCTGACTCTTCTCTTCTGTTGTTTCTTGGGAGTCTTGGAACTACTAGCCTTAGAGATAGTATCTATTCCTGTGGAAGTAGAAGTGTTTGCATTAGTGGTTGAGTCGGATGCTTGGGTAATTGTTTTGTCTACTACATACATTCCTGGGGCAATCTTATGAACATTTGTCTTGCCTTTGTCTAAAACTCTGATTTTCTTCTTCAGATCAACAATGATGTGTTGGAATTCTTGATTTTGTGAATCTAATTTACTATTGAGGCGGACAGTGTCATTTCTGTTTTGAAGAATTTCTTCCAGTTCCTTTTCATTTTCAAACAGTTTAAGTCTTAAGAAAGCCTTTGTTTCCTTGTGATTATCAGGAACATGACTGTTTTGAAATGATAAAGATCCTATGAGATTTTGAAATTTTAGTTCAAATTCTGCACTTTGATTTTGACACCAATCAAGCCTGTTTTGAAGATTAAAAACTTTGTTTTCCACATCATTGTTGATTTGTCGAAGATCCTCATTCTCTTTGACCAAATTTGCTATTTCCATTTGCAACATCTCAACTTTTACAGCATGATCTTTCACAAGTAGTTCATTGCATGACTCATAAAGCGAATTCATAATCACATAAACAAAGTCATAACACAGAACTTTTTCTAAGAGTCGATCATTTTCTTTTGCTAAAAATTTCTTTTGAAGTTTTTGACGTTGAACCTTGTCATCTTTAGCTTTGAAAATGGTTTTCATAGATGCTACTTCCGTGTATAACTCATCTTCCCATTTTGTTGCGCATTTCTTCAGATTTCTGACATGAGGAAGAATTTTCTTTTGAAGAATCTCTTTCTTTTCTTTTTGAACAGGAGAAATAAAAGAAGAGACAGGAATTTGAGAACTAAACTCAATTTCATTCTCCAAACGAGAAATGTCGTCCATAAATGTCTGAAAATATCGAAGAACCCGACATTTTTTAGGCATTTGTGGATCAACAAGATCCTCTGTCAAACAATCTTTGAATTGTGCAGCAGTTGTGGGGACAGAAGTTATAGACGAAGGAGCATTTATGTTTGTGTATGTTAACGTTTGTTCTGGATGGTCCTTAGGAGGGACAAATGATTTGCTCAAATGAGGTTGTGCATTATAATCATAATGTACTCTTGAAAACTCTTTTTGTGAATTTGATCGACCCTCAATCTTGTTTGCAAGAAAACCAGTTTCTTCATCAATAGAATACATAACAACACGTTGAAAGGTATCATCTAACAAAAATGTTGTATTGTATAACTTAGGATTGTCTTTGAGTGCTATGTGTAAATTACGGGGTTTGTCACTTCCAAGTGCAAAACTTACTCCTTTAGGACTCGGTTTCACAGTCATTTTTTGAATTTGTGTTACAGAATTACCCGTTTTATACACAACATTTTGAAATTCTTTGAGTTTAGTTTCCAAATCTAGAATTTCCTCAAGATATAAGTCAACACGTTTCCTAGTGGCTTGATTTTCTTCAAGAAGATCCTGCTGAGATGTTGAAAGCTCTGATTGAGTTTTTAACAACTCAGAAGTTAAAGCATCAATTTGTTTTTTGAATTCAAATTGATCCTTTTCTTTTTGAGAGAGAAGCTCAGCTTTGGCAACGGTTAGCTCACGAACTTGACTTTCTAAATTTTGAACTTTTACATACTCTTGTTGGAAAGCAATTTCAAAACCTTTTTCACGTTTATCTTGTTTTAGATATCCCGAAAGTTGTAGTTTGTAGCACTCATTGTCCTTCGTTAACATTGCAATCTTTTCTTTCAGATTATTATTGATTTCATTGCATTTTTTAATTTGTGATTGGGTGGTCATTAACAAGACCTGAAGCTCTGAATCTTGATCAGTCAAAGGATCATTTTGTTCAAGATGATCCAAATTTTCATCGTCAATCGAATCATCAAATGAAACGACGGTTTTATCATCATCAAATGATACAACAGTGTTTATTTGATCATCTGATAGAGATGAAAATGATGAATCATGTTGAACAGAATTGTCATTTGTAGATGAAGATGCAGATGGTGAAGCAATTTCATGTATAAGACATTGTGGATCAGGTACCTGAGATAGAACATCGGTGTCATAGACCGGGCCTGTCTCGGATATGTTCATCTCTTGCATGTTTGCCATGAGCATTACTGCAGCATTTGCCTCAAGATCTTCCATCTCATCATCAGATGCAGCATTTGCCATGAAGCTTTGCTCATTTTGTGTCACCATTCCTGCTACCTTTTCATCTTTAAGAGCCATCAGAAGAGCTTCCTTGTGATATGCACTGCCCATAGTACGAGGCTTTGGACATGCATTTGCCATGTGACCATTCCCACCACAGTTGTAGCATGTGATTGAAGTATTTGCAATGCCTTTCTGTGCATTCCCAGTCATCTGATTTCTGCTCTGAGAATTATCCACACTGTTCTTGTTACCCCCTGCTGAATTGAACCTATTTCCTCCTGACTGAAACCTCTGAGACCCGTAGTTTCCACTGTTTCCTGAACCATATTTTCCCGAAGACCGATTCTGAATTTCCACTCTGCCATCATTAATAACAGCTTGATTCCTGGTGTTGGAGGATGAACGAAGACGGTTGTTGGATTTGGTGAACTTGCCAAATACCTTAGCAATTAATCCAAATGCTTCATTAAGAGAGTTGAATGCATCCTCCTCTTCATCATAATCAGCGTTTGAGTACAACATGGAATCTGAGTTGTTATATGGAACCATTTGGTTTTCAGAGTATTGTGATGGTGCTTCATATGGGATGATTTGGTTAGAAGGTTGTGGTGGAAAACATGGTTGGAAAGATGATTGACCAAATTCCTGGTTTGGTAGTGGAAAGTTGGATTGAGCAACGAGAGCAAGTGAGTTAGGTGTTGGTGCTGGGATGAAACCGCCTCGTGCTGCAACTTCCTTATCTACCTCAGATTGATGTTGTTTCAGAAAGTCATACATTAGTCATACTTGACCTCACCAATCTTCTTAGTTTGCCTGACAAATGTTGCATATTTCTGCCATTCTGGTCCAAGGCAACCCAGAAATTTTGAATTGATAGCAATCTTAGGTAACTTGATGTCATGACGATCGAGGTCATTTACAACATTTGTGAAACGGTGGTAGTATGATTCAATTGTCTCCCCTGGTTCCATGATGAAATTGTTATATTCCTTGTAAAGCTTTGACTCAAGGTCTTCTTGATTTAACTCAGTCCCTTCCATGAGAAGATGCACATGTTCCCACATGTCTTTGGCAGTCTTTTGAGCATCAATATTTTGGTAAATAGGATTAGGAATCCCCTGAAGTATGTAAGACATTGCCAATTGGTTTGCCTCTTGTTGCAGTGTTTGTTCATTTGTGTAGTTAGCGACAGCAATGGGAGTTGATGTTTCATCTCTTTCTGTAGTTCCTAGAACAACATTTACTGGAAGTGGAAATGGTCCTTCTTCAATGGCTTGCTTAAGATATTTCCCATGGGGTTTACGGAGTTCAATGAATCTGAGAAATCTACTTGCCCACTGCACATAGTTACCAGGTGTCAGCATAGGTGGAGTATCCTGATTCCCAGCTTCATGTCGGGATTGCTGACGGCTGATTGCCTCACACATCTTGTTAAACCAATGTGGCTCTCTGGAGTAGGATGGATTGTTTAGCATTTGATTCTGTTGCATGATTTGTTGTGGGGATACTTGTGGTGGAGAGAGAAACTGATGCTGTTGCACGAATGCTTGTTGTTGTTGATACGGAGGGTGAAATTGCTGTTGTTGAGGATATTGCTGTAGCTGATAGTAGTAATTGAAGTGAGGTGGTTGAGACATAACTGGATCTTAAAGATAATTAAGATATGTGTTGATGAGTTATGTTAAGTTGGTTTGGAAATCAGAAGATTTTGTTCAACTGCGATAAGTACTGTTCACCAAATGCGATAAGGAAAGTTCACCAAGTGCGATAAGTACAGTTCACCAAATGCGATAAGTACAGTTCACCAAGTGAGATAAACTTCAATAGCGATATCGATAGTAGAAAATGCGATAAAACTAGAAAGTGCGATAAACAATGACAAATTTGATATGTTATCTTAAAGTGCGATAAGTTATAGCAAAATGCGATAAAATATCAAACTGCGATAAGATAAGATAGCAAACTGCGATAATTTATGGCAATTGCGATAGTTTTATCTCAATTCCAAGTTCGATAATTCTCAACTCTTGTAAAAGAGAAGAGAAGCAACCAAGTCGAAGTATTTCCACTTTCTAATACAAGAAAGTACAATACTGAGTCCCAATGCCGATAACTGAAGATCTGCCAAATGCGATGAAACCCTAACTTATCTTGATTCGAACTGCGATAAAACCCTAACTTGTCTTGATTCGAACTGCGATAAAACCCTTAGTTGTCGAAGTTCACTCAGAAAGCAAAAATATCACTTTTCATCAACTTTTCAATTCGCTAATAACCCGGATTACACCAAATCGTCCAAATAACCAATAAAACCCGATTGTTTTTGACTTTAAACGATTAGTAATCACAAGATTTGATGAAGATTAAGCTTGTTAACGTAGAAAATATGAAATTCAATGAAGATTTGTGAAACTTTAACGAAATCAAAGCTACTTTTTCAACACGAACAAGAGTTTAACGTTAAAACTTGAACGAAAACCTTATGAAATCTAGAAAACCATCGTAAATAACTATACTAATGACTCAAAAACACGGTCCTAATTATCCCTAGGCGAATGATACCACTTTTAGGTCGCTAATATCTCAAACACACACACGATATGACTAATAATAACATGTACTACTTATCTAGATTAAGCTACGTACAAAAGAGAAATAAGTAAATAAGCAATAAGAGAAGATAATAAGAGAGAATGGAAGGCTTTCACTATTCGAATTACAAATGAGCAGAGCTTACGCAAGATGCATGAAAAACCAACATGAAATGAGGAGCCCTTGCCTTCTATTTATAGGCAAATACTTAGGGCGCCTCATACTTACTAGTTTCTTGAAGGATTAGCCGGTCCATGGGCTACTAATGGACCGGACTCTAATTACAAACAATATAGCCCAAATAAGCAACATATTTATCGCATTTGATCAAGACTTGAATATTACAAAACGTGTTCCTAACAAATCATTTTTAGTATTAAATAAAAATGTTTAATCCTGTATAAATTTATGAATTCAAAATTTCAACCAAAAATGGCAAAAATGTTCCAGAAAAACCTTCCCCACAAAAAGACAAATCTGAGAAACGTTCAGAAAGGGCGGCCCCCTTAATTATACTAGGCGGTCCCCTTAATTTTAAGGGGGCCGGCCACCTATTTAAGGGGACCGCCCCGCTCCAGTAGGTTCTCAGATTTGCCTATAAATACTGGTTCATCTCTGGACTTTTTCCTCACCTTTTGCACCCCAAACCTTCTGTTCTAAATCTCTTCTCATCTTTCTAAATCCTTTTTAAAATCCTTTGATCATATATTCTTAAGCATTGGTTTCTAAGTGATCCAAGCTTCCATCATCAAAGTGCAAAAGAAGAATACTCCTTCAACTAGAGAAGAAGTATTGTAGTTCAATTCATATCATTTTGTAGTTGTGTAAAGTGTTTGATAAAGTGTTGTATAGTTGTGATAAGTAGATCTAAGTGTAAGTAAGTAGTTGTGTTGTAAAGAAGTAGTGTAGAAGTTGTGAAGTCGTCGTGAAGAAGTCGTGAAGTAGCCGTGAAGAAGTCGTGAAGCCGGTGTGAAGAAGTTGTGAAGTAGTTGTGAATAAGTTGTGTAGAAGTTGTGAGATTGGTTCTAGCTACGATTAGAACCCGACATCTAGCTTTGTGTCGTTAAACCGGTGTAAGCAAAAGTTGTGTAAGGTTTTCTCCGCCATAAGGGAGTTTGTTGACATAGTGAAGAGAACTCTCGAGTAGGTGACTCGGAGAGTGGAGTAGGGCAAGGAAGGTGTCCTTGTAGCCGAACCACTATAAATCCTTGTGTTGTGGTTTGATCTTTCCATCCTTATCTTTCATTTTATTTCATTTACTTTACTTGCATTACTTATTTACATTTACTTATATTTGTTTCAATTGTTAAAGAGTTGAATTCACATAAGGTCGAATCAAAGTTTTAAAAAGTAAACAAAAGTTTTCACAATAAAAAGACGTCAAAACTATTCAACCCCCCCCCCCCCTTCTAGTTTTCCACAATTGGTATCAAGAGCCACGTCAAACAAGATTTTTAAAATAAATTGTATTTTAAAACTTGAAACGATCTATGGAATCCGAAAAATATTTAGAAGGGCAATCTATGCAAAGACCACCACTATTTGAAAGTGATGGATTTCTTTATTGGAAAAATCAATTCGAAACTTATGTGAAATCAAAAGATCTAGATCTTTGGCATGTTATTACTAACGGTGATTTTTTACCTATTCAAAATAATCCAGAAACTAAAAAGGATGAGATAGTACCTTTTGAAAAACAAAATGATGATTTAAAAAGAAAACTTGCTAAAAATAATGAAGCGAAAATGGTTATTTATAATGCGCTACCACGTAAAGAATACGAAAGAATCTTTATGTGTGAAACCGCAAAAGAAATTTGGAACTCTTTACTAATAACTCACCAAGGTAATAGTCAAGTCAAAGATAATAAAATAGATCTTCTTGTTCAACAATATGAACAATTTACGATTCCGGAAGAGGAATCAATTGATAATGCTTTTGCTAGGTTTAACACAATCATCACAAGTTTAAAAGCACTTGATGAGAGTTTTTCTAGTAAGAATTTTGTTAGAAAATTTCTTAGGGCGCTTCATCCAAAATGGCGGGCTAAAGTTACGGCGATTGAAGAATCGAAGAACTTGTCAAATCTTCAACTTGACGAGTTGATCGGCAACTTGAAAGTCTACGAAGCAATAATAAAGAAAGACTCTGAGATGGTCAAAGGAAGAAGAGAGCAAAGCAAGTCAATTGCGTTGAAGGCTAGAAAAGAATCTAGTGACGAGGATAGCTCAACCTCCGAAAGTAATGACGAAGAATATGCCATGGCCGTGAGAGACTTCAAGAAATTCTTCAAAAAACGAGGAATATTCGTTAGACAACCACATGACGAAAGAAAGGCATTCCAAAGAAATAAAGATGACAAAACTAGCAAGAGCAAGAGGAAGTGCTTTAAATGCGGTGATCCAAATCATCTCATCGGAAGATGTCCAATGATGTCAAAGGAAAAAAATCAAAAGGCGTTCGTTGGAGGAGCATGGAGTGATAGTGACGAAGATGAGAAAGAAACCACAAAGGAGGAGAAGTGTCTTATGGCTAAGACATCAAGTGAGGTACATTCCGAAACCGAATATTTTAGTGATGAATATTTATCATTAGACGAAAAAGACTTAGATAGTGAATATAATAGGTTATGCAAACTATGTCAAAAAATAATGACTAAAAACAAATCACTAAAACGCATAAATAACCAATTAGAAAACGAAATACTTGAATTAAAAATTAAACTACACAACTTAGAAAAAGGCAAAGAAGCTTTTGCAGAATGTAAAACATGTCTAGAGACTAAAAATGAAAACGAAAAAATTAAGGAAGAAATTTGTAAACTTGACAAATTCGAAAATAGTAGTAATTCACTTAGAAAAATAATAAGTATTCAAAGAGTATCAGGAGATAAAACTGGCTTAGGATTTAATTCAACTGAGGCTTCAACTAGTGAAACTAAAAATGTAAAGTTTGAATGTGAAACTAATAAGCAAAAATCTTTAGAGTCAAAACCTAAATATATACTTATGAAAGATAGAAAAATACCCATAGCCAGTAATGAGGAAGTAAAAATTTTCTACAAACCATCTTTAAAAACCGAAGTAGAATATTCTAAACCAAAATTAAGGTCAAAAACACCTCCTCCTAGAAGACCACTTAGTCCTCACCCTCGGCCTAAAACTCCTCAACCTAGAAGAAACCAAAATAGACCAAACCGCCAAAATAATAGTCACCTAATGTGGAATTATTCAAGTCCACCAAGTTTCAATCCTTGGGGAATACTTCTACCATATATGCATCCTAGTCAATTGCAAACCATGTTTGGTTCAAACAACTTTGGACCAATTAGACAATGGGGACCAAGTGGCTAAATTGCTAACTCATTGGGAAATCGGCATCTCTTCTATGATTGGCTTCTATAAGTCAATATAAACACTCTGAAGTGCTTGAAGAATACTTATTGAAGACTAAAAGGTACGCATCTCTTTCATGCTCTCTACAATGTTATATGCTTAGCTAATTGCATGCCCCCGTTAGTTTAATGTGCCTAGTTTAGTTAATACTTATGTGTTTGTTAGTATGTAATTCCTTTATACATATACTTATACTATTATACATATACATAAGAACTAGTCTATATACTTATATATATATATATATATATATATATATATATATATATATATATATATATATATATATATATATATATATATATATATATATATATATATATCCTCACATAACCTAGATACGTCATTAGTTGACTATCTAGAACTAAAAGAAATTGTTCGTTCTCGAACCTTTTCTTCCCCCTTGCTCTCTTGGACTATAACGTTCAACATGAAAATCTTCTATGTCTACTCTCACAAGACTCATGGTGATGAAGAGAAGTAAGTTGAGTGGATCAACATAGAAGTAGAATTCGAACCTTCGCGCAAAGAAAACTATGGATGAAACAAACTCCCAACGCCATCAGCACTCATCTCCGTCTCTACCTCATCATCTCTCGACATCATTCAACATCCAAATTTCCCATGTAATATACATATATATATATATAAATATACACATTCCCTCTCATTCCTCAAAATCATTGTCGACTTGACGTCTTGATTGTTTTATCCAAAATTCTCAAGATATTTTTTAACGAAATGTTAATAAAATGTGTCAAGTATTCCTTCCTCGTGCATATACAAACCAACGTATTTTTGATATATTATAAATCTATCAATATACATATAAATACTTTGCCGTCAGAAACAAAATTCGAAAAACTCCATTTTTGGTAGGCGGCCCCCTTAAAATTAAGTGGACCGGCTAGTTAATGAGGGCGGCCCCCTTAATGTTTAAGGGGACCGGCCATCTGCTGCTACCAAAAATGATTTTCCTCTTTTTGCCAAACACTACCATCTCTCACACACCCTTCCTTTGCTACCTGCTGTGAACGAACTAAACCACCCAAAAACCATCAAAACCACTTACCAAATCACCAATTCGGGCTAAATTCGCAAGGGGCAAACACTTATATCTCGATTAGCAACATATATTGTAAGTTTTCCAAAACACATTTCATCTAATTTCATCAAATTTTGAGTCTAATCACAATTAGGTATTTTATTTAAATTTTTTAAATTCGAACTTATGTTGAAATTAAGTCTAGGATACTCATTGCCAAATGCTTCCCATAGGATTAGAGTACTTAATTAACCTAGAATCTTAGTAAGCTAAAGCCCTCATGCCAAAATTTTGAAAAACCAAACACTCTCATTCAAAATTTGTTATACATTGTTGAATTATGCCATAAACACTTATTATAACTAACCACATTATAATATCACAACTTTGAATCCTAAAAATATATTTTTCGAATTATGAAAAATGATTTTATAAACATAAGAGGGTGTTTGGATTGAGTCATAAAATTGTCAAGATTAAGTCAAAATGAATTTCACAACTAATGGACAAGTTTATAAACATGTAACTAGTCATTTTGAGTCATCAAGATACATAATTCATATGTATATTAAAATATTAGTCTTTATTTTTCTAGAAAAAGGGAGCATTTGGCATAATAAATTAAAAGACATTTTTGAGTCAAAATCTACGTTCTCATTTTTTTTTAATAAGTTACTTAGCATAAATACTCGTAAGAAATAGCTAGACATACAATCTAATGTTTGTCTAGCCACATTTCAAAGAGGCTTATGATGTATAAAGGATCGTTTGGATACGTTTGGTTCTTTATCAAAATATCATTACAACTACTCCTTAACATCATAAAATACATTTTAAGCGAGTTAAAAATTAAAAATAAGAAACATTGCAAACTACTTCTTAGGATTAAAATTTTAGAGTCGAAGTATGTTTGCATTCCACATGAGTAGTATATGTCACATATGCATTTTTTTTTAATCTTATTTTCTTGTTGTTATCTTGTTTAGGTGAAAATGCCTAAAGCCACGTTTGGTGATGTCTCCAAAACAAAACAATACATTCCAAAAGTCTCCGCCACTCCCGACATATCTCCCACTATTGCATGTTTCTATCGTTCCATCGAAAATAGAAACATTCATGAGGGGAGAATTGTCGATCCATCTTTCTATCAATCCGACTATATCGAACGAATGTTCTCCAATGTTCGTCTCGATTGTCTTTACAAAATCAATGAGCATATAGTTCCTTGCTTTGTTCTTGACTTCTATAGCCAAGTTACGGTGCAAACCGATGACTATGGTTATATCCTCATTTCCTTCATGATCCAAAACGAATTCATCACTCTTACACTCGCTCAATTCGGTCAAATTCTCAACATTCCCCACAACGGTCAAACCGTTTTCTCAAATGAGTGGGATCTTTCTTCTCTAGAACAACATCGACCTCAAGGGGGTCCATACTATTCTGAGATCCCAACTCCCGACGACATTCGTAGACTTCTTGAGCTAGAACGTGGTACGACTATGATTGGCCTCAAACAGTCAACTTAAATCAACCACGGATGTGGTCAAATAAAGTCAAACCAATTGAAGACAACTAACCAAGGGTATAGTGTTTTCCCGGGTCGTTATATCCCAGCGAAGCGTGAAATTGTGTTTAGAGACGAATTGTGATCAAGTTCTATTGAATGAAAAAGGAGATATTTGAGATTTTGCTTTTTTAATAATTCTAAATAACAAATTAAAAACAAATATACACAATAATATTAAACGCGAATTAAATTAAGAAAACGCGTAACGGGAAAGCTAAAATGGGACAAAAACTGAAATTTATGAAATTAAAACCTAAAAATGTAAAATTACTTAAAAATTATTTAAAAACTTAAATTATAATTTTTTAACACTTTTTATTTAATTATTATTAATTATTTATCTATTTAATTACTTATTAAACTATTTAAATTTATAAAAAATACTAAATGAACAAAGAAAAATCTAAAACTTTTTCTAAAAATATTATAAGATGAAAAGAAGCTAAGAAAATTATAAAAATGAAAATTACTTAATTAAAAATTTAAAAAGATAAATTCTATTAAATAGAAACTATCACTATTTTTCTATTTTTGATTTTCTTAAGGTCTAAAAAGATGTTTATATTTTTCCTGGATTATAATTAACAAAAGAAAATTATGAAAATTAAAATTATATTTTTCTGATTATTATTCTATTTATTATGATTTAATTATTATTAGAAACTAATAAAAAAGATTAAAAATATCAAATGACTTAGGAAAAATCTGAAAAATTTAGGATAAGTCTAAATTAATATTTAAAAGATAGGAAAAATAAAATAAAAATTTATCTAAGCCCAATGAGCAGATTTGGGCAGATAAGCAGTTTGCTAATAAGCCAAAAATAAGCTAAAAAACACAAAACTTAACCAAATGCTCAGGACTGGTTCAATACACTTAAATAAACACAAAACAACTGAAAAACACAAATAAGCACTATGAATGAGCAAGATAAGCACCTATGCAGTAGCACTATGTATGTAGAAACTCAGGAAATGGGACCAACTTGTAGAGCAAAAATAAGCAGTCAATAAGTAGAAAAGTCTAAATATTATGGGGGCAAAAGATAGCTGATATTACTGGCTACTCTAAAAACCTAAAAGCCCCATCACAAACACACCAATTGAAGTCCAATTTGGCCCTAGATCAGGTACCAGAAACTGGGCAGGCTGCAATTGTGGTCTGAGTTGTCTGTTTGCTGTGCAGAAGAGCACAAACCAAAGGACAATTATCCAACTCTTTTGACTACTTCTAAGTGGACTCAAAGTGACTCAAGAAAGCAACCAATAATGGCCAAAAGAGCTTTAAGTTACAGATGGCTTATTGGAGCAGTTGAGCTTCTCAAAATCTCACAGATGGTACAAAACTACACAACCTATCAAATGAACTTGTCACAACTTAAAAACAGCTTCTATAACTCATTTTAAGTAGGATCAAACTTAGCAATATGGCAAATGAACAGTATAAGCTAGTTTGACTAGGTTGACTGTCTTAAACCAAACACCCCTTTTAAGGTCAGTGTTGGATTTTTTTAACTAACAAGTTCTAGTTAACTTATGAATTCTGATTAGATATTGATTAATAACTTATTTTAACTATTTTAAACAACTTTTGAAACAGAATTAAGCTATTTAATAAGTTATGCTAAATATGGCTTATTTTGACTTATTTAAGTGATATTTAAAGAGAATAAAGTGCAGACTGATTTTATCTAATAATATAGATGAAATATGATTATGAACTATTATTAAGCTAAGAATTATAAGAATAAGCTAAAATTAAGCTATAGAACAGTACACTAGATTTTTGCAAAAAAATGAGATAATAGCTTACAACTGGAAGTGTGGCTATGTGGATAGCATGAACAGAGCAGAACCATTCTAGCTTGTTAACACAAGTTAGAAAACCCAGAAAAACCTTCTTGATCAGCTTATACAACCCAAAATAGCTTTTAAGAGCTTATGTTGACCTGTGGTTGACTTTCTTCAAAATTCAAATTCAGGACAACTAATTAACTATATAAGCTTACAACAGGCTATGATAAGCTTGCATAAGCTTATAGCAAGGGTGTGAGAGCTTATGAGAGCTTATGAATAGGATTCGAGCTTATTGAGCTTAACAGTGTGCTATGAAACTGAGAACAACTAAAATTATTAATACAAGAGCTTGAAATAAGATTACTTTGATTGCTTTTAACATAACTTACAACTGAGAATAGAAAATTACAAGTTATAGCTACTGAATATTAAAGTACGATTACACTAAAAATTAGCTACTACTTTTTTATCTATTACATTGTTCTATATATACAAAATTGAGGTGGGATATCCCTTGTCGACATCTCTGATCACTTCTACACCCTTGGATTGCTTCCAATTAATCTCAGCCCTTCTTTTGGATTTTGGCGCCAAAAATCATGGTAGTGGATTCGAGCAGGTTTTAGCAATTAAAGATTTTTGGGTGATTGTGGAGGTGGAGGGGAGTGGGTAGACAGCTGGTGATGAGGTGGGGGGTTGAGGTGTTGAGTCAGAGCAATACTATGGGAAGTGGTGGTATTGGTGTCTGGTTTGGCGGGTTTTAAGGGAAAGGGATGAGTTTGACTGGGGTCAACTCTGGTTTAAATAAAAGGGATTGGGTCGGGTTTTATTGATTGGGCTAGTGGGCTGGGTTTAGTTTAATAGGTGGGATGGGTTGGGTTGTTTAGGATGGGTTGGGTTGTTTTTTTATTTAAGGATCCGGTTGGTTTGTAGTTAAATCACAAGGACCATTATTGTAATTTCTGATTTGTGAAGGGGCTGAACATGCAACTTTCCCAAAGTATTACAAGGACCATTCTTGCCATATGTGAATAACCCAAGGACCATAAATGTAATTTTCCACTTTTTAAACCCAGGGACTATTTTTGACATTTTTCAAACTTGGGGGACCAAAGTTGTAATTTTGAAAACTTGAACCTTAAAGGACTAATCTTGACAACTTATGAATCCCCAAGGACCTTTGATGATATTTAACATGTTTTGAATAACCAGGGACTAGTTCTGCCAATTTGTGAAACTTCAGGGACTGAAAATGACAATTATGCAAACTTTGTTCGTTTTTCACTTATTTTCAATCTTTTTGTTCCTGAGTCATATGAAAACACATTTTATGATATTTTCTGTATTATTTGACTTTTCAAAGTGTCTTTGGCTGTTTTTGTGGGTTTAAATAATGTAAATATATGTGTATTTAGACACATATCAAATCCCCCACACTAAACTATTGCTAGTCCCTAGCAATCATTTATGAAGATTTAATGGATTTTATCTCTTTACCAAAAGCCATTACTTCTGGAGTAGCCAATGTTTTAGTATGTGATACTTTGGTACAATGATAACCAAATGATTTTGAGCAAATCATCAGCTGTTAGCGGTTTTGATTTGTCTTTACCAAAAGCCGTTTGCTTCTGGACTTGCCAACTCTTAGATAAAATACAGTTATTATCTTTGGTGAGCTGATTACCAATCATGGTTTTTCACTGCCTTTACCACAAGCCATAACCTTGCGGGCTAGCCAACTCTTCACTTACAAAGATATGGTGAGTCGAATACCATACAATTTTCGGCAAATTGTAAGCCATAAACGGATTTGATATATCTTTACCAAGAGTTGTTTGCTCTCGGATTAGCCAATCCTTATGTGGGTTAGACATGGCGGACTGATAACCATTTATTGCGTTCTAAGTGAGAAAAAATTTTAAAATTTTGGCCAAAAATGGGGGTACTAGATGGTACATTTGATCAAATTCGCTAGAATTCCCCCCTACACTTAGAACTGAATATTGCCCTCAATATTCAAAGTACCGGTTGTTAAACCAACACTTAGAATCTGAAAGGGAAATACTAATAGCCATTATTTTTATATACCCATTTTTTTTTTTTTTTTTTTTTTTTTTTTTTGACTGTAAATATATACAACATGTGGGGCATCTCCCCCACACTAGGGTGAGACATGGGTGAAAACCCATGTTTTACTACTATTTTTATTAACCGAGTCGCTAGCTTGACTCGACCCCGAATTCTTTTGTTCATGGGGAAGCAAGTGGAAGAAACCTCTCTATCGGACTTTCATTCAAGATGTTTGGATACCCAATTGAACATAAGAAAGTTCCACACCGATATGATAAATCCGGCATTTAAACCAATGTTAGATGGACAATGCCGGGGTCAAAGGTAATATCCTCACTCCCGAATGAGTGAAAGATAGGGGAAATCACCGGGTAGGTGAAGGGAAGAAGAGAGATCTGAATAGCAATTAAGATAAGAACTTCCTCCTCAAGAATTGCATATGTAAGTGGAGGAGGCAAGTCCTTAAACTTGATCTCATGAATTTTATCAGTTTTCTCAACTGACTTGACTTCCTTTTTATGAAGTTGTTTTGGTGGAAGAGGGGAAGATGAATCTTCGTTTAACAAATTCTCAAGAAAAAGAATGTCCCCCTCTGGATCAAGATAGTCATCATCAACCTCATGCGGAAGTGAACTATCTAGAGTAAGAAAAGCATCGACTTCATCCCAAAAGGGATCACTTCCCTCAACCGAAGTGAGAGAAGGGGAAGAGTCGGCTATGATATGTTGAGAAGATGTGGTGGGATCCCCACTCACAGAATTATGAAAATAACCAAGATTTTCTTGAGAGTACTCCTTTGAAGTAATGTCAATGACATTGATTCGGTTAACCGAAGCAGAATCATAATTTGAGGAGTACCTCGACGTTTGATCATGGTTAAAGGTAACAGCTTCATTACCCACACGTAAGGTGATCTCATGCTTAAATACATCAATAAGAGTATGGCCCGTTTTTAGGAATCCTCTTCCAAGAATTAGAGGAACCTTTTGATCTGCGTCGAAGTCAACAACCACAAAGTCAGCTGGAAAATGGAACTTCCCTATTTTTACAAACACATCTTCGGCAATGCCGCAAGGATGAGATATGGTTCGGTCTGCAAGCTCAAGAGTCATGCAGGTAGGAGTAAGAGCCGGAAGAGAAAGTTTCTTCCATACTGAGTGAGGCATCAGGTTGATGCTTGCACCTAGATCTGCTAAGGCATAGCATTCAACCATTCCCGGAAATACACAAGGTAGTAGAAACTTTCCAGGATCTCCGAGCTTCTCCGGAAGCTTTTTTAAGATAACCGCTGAGCAGTTTTCATTTAACGGAGTTTTAGCCATTTCAATCAGCTTTTCCTTGTTGCTTAGTAAGTGTTTGATTGTTGATGCAAACTTGGGCATCAGAATGATAGCATCCGCAAAACTTATGTCAAAATGTAATTCTTTAAAGATTTGAAAGAATTTGTCCATTTGCTGACTAGCCTTTTCACGGAGCTTTTGCTCATTTAAGCGCGATGGGTAAGGAATGTAAGGTTTGGATTTAGGGGCTACAACTTCAGGAGTCTCGACAGATTCAAAGACAACTCCTGGTTTGGATTTATTTTTCGGGACAACCGGAGGATGGACTTCAGGAATCCTAACAGTATCCTCCGTCTCTTTCTCCATTTCAAACAACGGAGGAGGAATAGGGCCAGCGGGCCCCTCATAAGCAGCACCACTTCGAGTGGTGATAGCTTTGACGAAAGTGGTATTTTCATCATCATCATCACTGTCATCAAGCACACTGACAGGAGTAGCATTGAGCATATTGGAATAAGCTCTGGCTGTTCTTTGCTCACTAAGTTTGTTTGACAAACTTTTAACCGTAAATCGGGAAAGAGTAGGATCTATTCTGGACGGTTGAGGAGCAATTGTGGGTGTAGGTTTTTAGATGACCGAGGGTTGGACGTTTTTAGCACTTCCATTGTTAGTGGGAAGTACTGGGTCCTTTTTCACCTTGAGTTCAACATGAGCTTTACCACTACGTGTAGTGACAGCTTTGAGTTCACCCCTTGGGTTGACAACAGTGTTACTTGGGAGACCTCCCGAGGTAGAAGGTAGATCAGTTAATGATTTTTTTATGTCATTTATTTGGGTAACCAATAACTGGTTTGTCTTATATTGAGTCCTGTTTGTTTCCTCTTGAGATTTTATGAATTGCTTAAGCAACTCATCTGAGGACGTCTGATTATGGTTTTGGACATTCCATGGTTTTTGGTTAAAGTTACCCTGATTCTGACCTCGGTTTTGATTGAAATTTTGGGAATTGTTGAAATTTTGTCCCTGATTTTGAACAAAGCGATTTTGATTATTCTGATTTGGCACGGGTGGAAAACCAGGTAGGACCATAGCATTCGGTGCTCGGTACTGAGTCTCAGCATGCGGACGGTATTGATTTTGGTTTACTGCAGCTACGGGAGCTGGGTAAAGAGAAGCATCGGTTGCTTGACAATCATAATACGCATGTGGGCCACCACAAGTTTCACACACTTTGTTTATTGCTTTAATTTGTTCTGGTTTATGAATTTCACTCTTCAATTCTTTCATTTCCTTCATCATACAACGCATTGAGTCCGTTAAAAAGGCTAACTCTGAGGAGTTACCGGATGACGAGGCAGGAGTGACAGGAACATTCACTTTGTTTCGAGAAATAGGAACTTTTGATTTATTTTCACAAATTTCAATCACCTCTTTAGGTCGACGATTCAAGATATTGCCACCAGCGGCTGCGTTAAGTGCATCTTGATCATTTTGGGTTAACCCATTATAAAACGTATTTATCTGTTGTAACTCTGTAAAATCGTGATGCGGGCATTTTCTCAGGAGATCTTTAAATCTCTCCCATGCCTCTCCGAAATTTTCATCGAAACCTTGACGAAATCCAGCAATTTCATTTTTTAGATTAGTCGTCTTTGATGGAGGGAAGAAATAATTGACAAATTTCTGCACTAGATCTTCCCAAGTTTCAATGGATCGAGGGGGTTCTTTATCCAGCCAAATCCGGGCTGCCCCTTCGAGTGAGAATGGAAATAGCATCAATTTGATAACTGTTTGCGGCACATTTTTGTAATTGATTGTAGAGGTCAGTTTGTTGAACCAACGAATGTGTGCATATGGATCTTCTCGTTCAAACCCATGGAATTGGTTTGTGGACACGAGCTGAATCAAATGTGTTTTCAGTTCAAAATGATCAGAATCGATGGGTGGTAAAACGATGGCATCTCCGTAACCCTCGGTGGGTGCTCGGAGCATTTCCGCCATTGTGCGATTGTCTGCCATATTATCAGTGGGATCAGTACGAATCTCGGGTTTGACTATTTGGGCAGCACGTCTACGATTACGTCTTCTCGGAATTTCTACGAGTTCACGTAAAGGGCTTGATGACGTGGAAGAACGAGTGCGCATGCACTAAATAAAATATTGTAATTAAATCAAGAACGAATCAAAACACAAGTGAACTTAAACCAATAATCAACAAGCGTACGGTAGCTCTCTAAAAGATAAACGCACAGAGTGGCGGAGAAGCAAAGGTGGGCAATTAATGCTCCTTAAAAACCCGCTTCTTTCAGTCCGACAATTTAATGTCAAACTATCCTTAAACCTCCGTTATAGTTTGTTTATCAATCAAAGGTGAGCCGATATTCGCAAGTGATACAAAGGCAAGTTTTAAATCTGATGTTTGGGAACTTATTATGGTCGTACCCCTAGTTAGGTAGTACTCTGTCTTGGTTCTCAATGGTAAATTTTTATTATTGTTATTTATTAAAGAAAACGGAAAATATTTTTGGTGTTTTTATTTTTTATATGATAATATGTATAGAAAAGAAAAGAAAAATATTTTTGTTTTTTATATGGTTTATGGGAAATTGGAATACGATATTTTTGGTACTCGATCCGTTAAACGAATTAACTTCACGAGCGTTTTGCTTTATATATGATGAATATACAAGAGATAGAAGATATACACAGATTGGGTTTCAAAAACACGATACTGCAAAATGTTTAAAACACGCAACACACCTCCCCGGCAGCGGCACCAAAATTTGATTGGCCTCAAACAGTCAACTTAAATCAACCACGGATGTGGTCAAATAAAGTCAAACCAATTGAAGACAACTAACCAAGGGTATAGTGTTTTCCCGGGTCGTTATATCCCAGCGAAGCGTGAAATTGTGTTTAGAGACGAATTGTGATCAAGTGCTATTGAATGAAAAAGGAGATATTTGAGATTTTGCTTTTTTAATAATTCTAAATAACAAATTAAAAACAAATATACACAATAAAATTAAACGCGAATTAAATTAAGAAAACGCGTAACGGGAAAGCTAAAATGGGACAAAAACTGAAATTTATGAAATTAAAACCTAAAAATGTAAAATTACTTAAAACTTATTTAAAAACTTAAATTATAATTTTTTAACACTTTTTATTTAATTATTATTAATTATTTATTTATTTAATTACTTATTAAACTATTTAAATTTATAAAAAATACTAAATGAACAAAGAAAAATCTAAAACTTTTTCTAAAAATATTATAAGATGAAAAGAAGCTAAGAAAATTATAAAAATGAAAATTACTTAATTAAAAATTTAAAAAGATAAATTCTATTAAATAGAAGCTATCACTATTTTTCTATTTTTGATTTTCTTAAGGTCTAAAAAGATGTTTATATTTTTCCTAGATTATAATTAACAAAAGAAAATTATGAAAATTAAAATTATATTTTTCTGATTATTATTCTATTTATTATGATTTAATTATTATTAGAAACTAATAAAAAAGATTAAAAATATCAAATGACTTAGGAAAAATCTGAAAAATTCAGGATAAGTCTAAATTAATATTTAAAAGATAGGAAAAATAAAATCAAAAGTTATCTAAGCCCAATAAGCAGATTTGGGCAGATAAGCAGTTTGCTAATAAGCCAAAAATAAGCTAAAAAGCACAAAACTTAACCAAATGCTCAGGACTGGTTCAATACACTTAAATAAACATAAAACAACTGAAAAACACAAATAAGCACTATGAATGAGCAAGATAAGCACCTATGCAGTAGCACTATGTATGCAGAAACTCAGGAAATGGGACCAACTTGCAGAGCAAAAATAAGCAGTCAATAAGCAGAAAAGTCTAAATATTATGGGGGCAAAAGATAGCTGATACTACTGGCTACTCTAAAAACCTAAAAGCCCCATCACAAACACACCAATTGAAGTCCAATTTGGCCCTAGATCAGGTACCAGAAACTGGGCAGGCTGCAATTATTGTCTGAGTTGTCTGTTTGCTGTGCAGAAGAGCACAAACCAAAGGAAAATTATCCAACTCTTTTGACTACTTCTAAGTGGACTCAAAGTGACTCAGGAAAGCAACCAATAAGGGCCAAAAGAGCTTTAAGCTACAGATGGCTTATTGGAGCAGTTGAGCTTCTCAAAATCCCACAGATGGTACAAAACTACACAACCTATCAAATGAACTTGTCACAACTTAAAAACAGCTTCTATAACTCATTTTAAGTAGGATCAAACTTAGCAATATGGCAAATGAACAGTATAAGCTAGTTTGACTAGGTTGACTGTCTTAAACCAAACACCCCTTTTAAGGTCAGTGTTGGATTTTTTTAACTAACAAGTTCTAGTTAACTTATGAATTCTGATTAGATATTGATTAATAACTTATTTTAACTATTTTAAACAACTTTTGAAACAGAATTAAGCTATTTAATAAGTTATGCTAAATATGGCTTATTTTGACTTATTTAAGTGATATTTAAAGAGAATAAAGTGCAGACTGATTTTATCTAATAATATAGATGAAATATGATTATGAACTATTATTAAGCTAAGAATTATAAGAATAATCTAAAATTAAGCTATAGAACAGTACACTAGATTTTTGCAAAAAAATGAGATAATAGCTTACAACTGGAAGTGTGGCTATGTGGATAGCATGAACAGAGCAGAACCATTCTAGCTTGTTAACACAAGCTAGAAAACCCAGAAAAACCTTCTTGATCAGCTTATACAACCCAAAATAGCTTTTAAGAGCTTATGTTGACCTGTGGTTGACTTTCTTCAAAATTCAAATTCAGGACAGCTAATTAACTATATAAGCTTACAACAGGCTATGATAAGCTTGCATAAGCTTATAGCAAGGGTGTGAGAGCTTATGAGAGCATATGAATAGGATTCGAGCTTATTGAGCTTAACAGTGTGCTATGAAACTGAGAACAACTAAAATTATTAATACAAGAGCTTGAAATAAGATTACTTTGATTGCTTTTAACATAACTTACAACTGAAAATAGAAAATTACAAGTTATAGCTACTGAATATTAAAGTACGATTACACTAAAAATTAGCTACTACTTTTTTATCTATTACATTGTTCTATATATACAAAATTGAGGTGGGATATCCCTTGTCGACATCTCTGATCACTTCTACACCCTTGGATTACTTCCAATTAATCTCAGCCTTTCTTTTGGATTTTGGCGCCAAAAATCATGGTAGTGGATTTGAGCAGGTTTTAGCAATTAAAGATTTTTGGGTGATTGTGGAGGTGGAGGGGAGTGGGTAGACAGCTGGTGATGAGGTGGGGGGTTGAGGTGTTGAGTCAGAGCAATACTATGGGAAGTGGTGGTATTGGTGTCTGGTTTGGCGGGTTTTAAGGGAAATGGATGAGTTTGACTGGGGTCAACTCTGGTTTAAATAAAAGGGATTGGGTCGGGTTTTATTGATTGGGCTTGTGGGCTGGTGATGAACTCAAATAAGTACATTTTATTACCATCATTTATCCTATTAATTTAACTTGTTTTACTATATTATGTATGAGGATTGATACTTAATCGTTTACTTTTGTAATTCTCAGGTAAAAACAAGCATTTGGTGAAACTTGGCGATTTTGGACTAATAATGGAGCAAAACGTACATAAAGTGGAAGTCTACTGACATGGACAAGATCAAGTCAATTCTGCTCCAGATGCGCCGCATCTCACTATCAACATGCGCCGCATCTCTATCAAGATATCACCAGATACGATCCAAGATACAAGAGGACATGCGCCGCATCTAATAAAGAGTTACGCCGCATCTTCTGGCGGTGTACGAATATTCCTGAATATTATAATCTTGGACCCCACGCGAAGTTAAGTACATGCGCCGCATCTACTTAAGTAGATGCGCCGCATCTTCCCTCAGACACAAACTATAAATACCCCGTAGACCAGACACACTAAGAAGTTCGGAGATTCGGAAGTTCGAAAACCTAAAGACCGAACAGAAGAGAAGGACGAATTCAGTCAAGAAGGCAGCACAAGACACACCCAAATCGAAGATACAAGAGCTGTAAGAAGGTGCTGCATGTATTTAATTCATTAAGTAGTTTTGTTTTATTGTTTTAGCAAACTTTAATTCATCAGGATTGGTGGCTTGTGTAATGTGACAACGGAAAGATTGCACTCCCTTTAATACTTGCTTTCCCATCAATTAAAGTTTATATGTTGATGTCTTTGGTTACTACTTATTAGTGCATTGACCACCTCTGTGTTTATTAGTGGCTTGCGGGCACCCGACTGCGGGACAAGGTGTGGCTCCCACGGTTGTTTCTAAATTGATCACTTAGGAATAACTTTTAGACATAAGTCGTCATTAAGGGTTTACTCGCCGATGAGAATAGGACCAACGAGAAAGGGTTAATTACATACACTTCATATAAAGCTATCAATAAAACAAGTGACAATCTACTTAATCATAAGGACAGCCCTCTTATTGTCTCAAGTATCTATCTGTGTACGTGTGTGCTACTTGCTGATTCGTGCCTATCTGTTTATTTTATTATTTAATTGCAAACAAAACTGTGCCAGTCTCTCAGGCTGAAACCCCCTTGCGTTAGGATATTAAAATACTGATTAGATTAACGAGATTATACGTTCCACTCTTAGTGATCGACACTCTACTTACCATTATCTTCATACTGACCGGGTACACTGCTCGTTAAGTGTGTGTGTTATTGATAAGTCGGCTAAATATAAATTTAAAACTTGAGTAGGCATTAAAACTGCTAAACCGCAACGACACATCACGCGCATCAAGTTTTTGGCGCCGTTGCCGGGGAGTGAATTGTTATTTTCTGTTAATTTGATTAGTATTTTAATTAGGTTATTTTTCTTTTTATTAGATTAATTGCATCATTGTACTATTTTGCATATTTGTTGTATTGTGTGTTAATTTGTTTGCTTTTGTTTTTATTTTTGTGTGTTTTATTTTTTTTTGTTTCGTGTGTTTAATTTTTATTTTTATTTTTCGTATTTTTCTGTTCTGCTATCGTTGTACTGTGCTAAATCAAACGATACGGCGCATCTGATCTCTCAGATACGGCGTATTGCGTTTAATTTTTTTTAATACAACGCGTTTAATTAATTCGATACGACGCATCTTTTCCCCAAGATACGGCGTATCTGTTTTTAATAAGAAAATTTTTCTAAGCGATAAAGTAATACGACGCATCTGCTTTTGTAGATACGGCGTATCTGTTTTTGATAAAAACTTTTCTAAAACGTTAACGCCATACGACGCATCTTCTTTTGAAGATACGGCGTATCTATTATTTTAATTAAAAACAGTTTGCGAATTATTAAACAAATACGGCGTATCGATTTCCGTCGATACGGCGCATCTTACTGAATCAAAAATCTTTTATTTTTAAACGTAACGAAAATACGGCGCATTAACTTTCGTTAATACGACGCATTTAATTTTAATTAGATAAATTGATTTTTGATTGATTAATTCGATACGGCGCATTCATAAATTCAAAGCGGCGTATCTATTTTCTGGATAAAGTCTGATTTAATTTTAACGATCATAAGATACGGCGTATCCAACTCTTTGGATACGGCGCATCGTCTGCAGATATCAGTAACTTTAATTTTTCGTATTCCGTTTTCGTTATTAATTATCTGATATACTACTTTCTCGAGCATACCCTACTGATATTTTTGTGTTGATTTCAGGAAGTGCATGACCAGGAGTTCGACTAAGAACTTAATTCAACCTTTCGAAGATCCTGAACGAGCCCTACATTCGCTTAAAAGGCTTTTCAACACAAGAAGCTTTGATCTTTCAAGTTCACTCGAGCTTGATTATTTTTCTGAAGAAAAAGAGGAAGTTGAAACTGAAACAATGGGCGAAAACACTACTATGGAGGAATACATGAACAATACCCGTGCTGATTACACTTCAGGAGTTGCTAGACCTAAGTTTGATGACAAGTCAAAATTTGAGTTGAAGGGACAATTTCTCAAAGAACTAAGAGAGAATGCTTTCAGTGGGACGGAACAAGAGGATGCTAATGAGCATGTTGAAAAGGTCCTGGAGATTGCAGATTTGTTTACTACAGAAAGTGTCAATACCGATCAACTCATGCTAAGAATCTTCCCAATCTCACTAAAAGGAGCTGCTAACAAGTGGCTAAGGAATGAACCTGCTAGTTCAATCACTACGTGGGAAGGTTTGAAGAGCAAATTCCTGAAGAGATATTGTCCACCTGCTAAGACTGCTAAGAAGATGGAGGCTATCAATAGTTTCAAGCAAGAGCCTGACGAAACTCTTTATCAAGCTTGGGAACGATTTAAAGATTTATTGATAAAATGTCCTCAACACTATCTAACCCCTATGCAGGAAATAATATTGTTTTATCAGGGATTGGACGTGCCTACAAGACAGATTTTGGATGCTAAGGGAGCTGTACCTCAGATGAGTGCAACTAATGCTAGGAAAGCGATCCAAGAAGCTGCTGATCATTCTCAGAAATGGCACGATGGGACCTCTACTAGATCTAAGAGCAGCACTAATTTTGACGGGATTGCTGCTATTCAAGCTCAATTGGATAAAATCAGTAGAGAAATGAAGAAGCGCGATGAAAGAGCATATGCTGCCCAAGTTGGATGTGAAAAGTGTGAAGGACCTCACTACACTAAGGATTGCCCGAGCAAGAATGAAAGTGAGACGTTTGAAGAAGCTTATTACACCCAATTTGGACAACCATTCCGACCTTCAGCAAGATTTAGGGAAGCTAGTCCGGGATTCTATCAAAAGAACAACTTCAATCCCGCTTATCAAGAGAGGAGGCAGACTTTAGATGATACTTTAAAGCAAATTATGGCCGATGCTGCTAAAAGACATGATGAGAATACTGCTATGATCAAGGAAATTAGAGCTTCAACGGACACTACTACAAGAAATCAAGGAGCTTCGATCAAAGCATTGGAACAACAAATTGGTCAAATGAGCAAAGTTCTTCAAGAAAGGGGATATGGAAGTTTACCGAGCTCAACTGAAACCAACCCAAGGGATCATGTCAAGGCCATAAGCACCACTGAAGAAGTCACTCCTAATATACCTAGAAGATCGATGAATGGTAATGATGGTGCAAGACCCGAATTTTTCTTTAACTCTTCAATCAGCTTAAGGAGACTACTAAAAGAAAAGACAAAGATTGAAGAAGAAATCAAGGCAACCATGAAAGAAGAGAGCCCTGCAACCGATTCAAATGCCTTGCCTCATAAAGAAAGAGACCCAGGAAGTTTTACTCTACCTTGTTCTATTAATAATATATCTTTCAATAATGTGTTGGCTGACTTAGGAGCTAGTGTTAGTGTTATGCCTCTTAAGACATTCGCTACCCTAGGACTAGGAAAATTAGCACCAACTAAATTACTTATTGAATTGGCTGATAAAACAGTAAAACGACCTGAAGGGATTGCTAATAATGTGCTAGTTAAAATTGAGCAGTTTATTTTTCCCGTAGACTTTATTATACTAGACATGCCCGAGGATGTTAAGATTCCTTTAATCCTCGGAAGACCTTTCTTGTCTACTGCCCATGCTAAGATTGATGTGTTTAAGAGAAAAATTTCATTAAGGGTAGGGAATAATAAACTAGTCTACAAGTGCCAAGATCCGGTTAAAAGCATTATTAGAAGTGTTTATATGCTAGGATTAAGAGAGCGTATGGACCTCGATCTTGAAGCTAGACTTATGGGAGAAACATTGATTCAAAACAACTCAACTAATCCTAATCATGAAGACTTTGAGGAATTCATTGACCTTAATGTACCTACCGAACTTAAACGCGATATTGTTAGTGATTCTGATGATGAGTGGTATGATTGTGTAGTAATTAATAAACGTAGGAGAATAGTTGAGAAAACGAATTTGAATAATGATATGTTTATTGAACTACCACCCCACCTTGCTTATTTGTGCCTGTATGATAATAAGAATTTCCCGTCTATCATTTTGTCATCTCTGCCCGAAAGGGACAGGACTTTGTTTATACAGATATTAAGGAAAAACGGCGTGGAAATTAAGGACGAGCAAGGAGTGTTCAATATTACTAAATTGGGGATGAAGGAGCGTGATGTTTCCGACTCCTTCAATGATCGAAACTAAGGAGCTGAACGTGAGTCTAACTTGAAGACTCTGGTATAAAGACAAGTGCTGACCGGGAGACAACCCGGATTTATCATTTATTATTCTGTTTTCTGTGTCGAGTCAGTCCAGGCCGCACGAAGATACGGCGCATCTCAGTCCTGAGATGCGACGCATCCTCTGCAATGGTCATATCTTATTTTATTTTTCTGCATTTTTATTTTCGACTTTAAAACTTTTATCAGTTATTTTAATGCGGCGCATCCCTGGTTAAGGATGCGGCGCATCTTTATTCTGATCCGTATTTATTCCAGGCTCGATACGGCGTATCTTCTTCAATAGGATACGGCGCATCGACTGACCTGATGATTTTCAGTTTTAATTTTTTTTTAGTTTTATTTTTCCTAACTACTAATGTATTATGCAAGTTGAACCTTTCTTATCTTAGGTGTGTTTTAAAGTGTTGGTGGTATTATAGTTCTCTGAATTTTCTGTGGATAAATCAAGTATGAAGCCTTAACGTTCTAATCCACAAGAAAGATGATTTTTGCTCTTGCACTAATGGAGGATCATACCGAGCAAATCTCAGGGGAGTTTTTCTGTTCTAATTCTTTTTATTTTCCAGTTTTTAACCTTTTATACAAACAACGAGGACGTTGTTTAACTTAAGTGGGGGGATAGGAGAATTAGAACACTTAACACTTACTTGTCCTAAACTTTTTCAAAAATTATGCTTAAAATGTGCTTAATATATCAAACTTAAAAATTTTTAGCATGTTTTTGTTTAAGATCTAAGTTGCATAACTGCACACATGACGTTATTTTCAAAAATTGTGATTTTCCAAAATTCACAAATCTATGAGTGTGCCGGTGACTTGTAAACTTTAGAACTTGGCTTGTATACTATTCGAGACCACCATAATGAGTATTATTTATTTAATTGGAATGACTTGTCTAACTTGGTAAAATTCTAGGATTACACCCAAAAAGCCTTTATATGTTATGTGTTATTAACTAACTACACTGGTTAGTTAACCCCCGTATAAACCCTTTTGTTACTCTCATTTTAAGAGTAAGATACCCCTAGAAAAACGCTCAGAGCCATTCCTTTCGTTTCTTACACCTATGTTTAAAATGTTTCGTTACACCTTAAACCTTAGCCTACCCTGTAGATTAAAGTCCGTGGTTGGTTAATTGCTATAGGCAAAGTGTGTTTCCTTACATTACCTGTGTTCGTGTGCGTAATTCATTATCTTTGGTTAGGTCGGGAAATTGCACAATGCAATTGGAGTGAAAGTAAATATTGTATATTTTAGAGTTTATTTTTCGTGTGTTTACTACTTTCACTATTACCATTATTTCTGAAGTTATGAAAAGTATGAAAAAATTATCCGGAAAGAAAGTTGTAGTGATGTGGTGAAATTTTACACATCTATCTTTATGAACCAAAAAAAAAAAAAAAAAAAAAAAAAAAAAAAAAAAAAAAAAAAAAAAAAAAAAAAAAAAAAAAAAATCGAAAAAATGAGAAAAGAAAAAGAAAGAAAAAAGAGTTGGATGTTTATTTTAAGCCAACGATGTAGAGTTATGTAAGTGGTTCATATGGCCACTATTTGTTGTATTATATCTATGGATTGAATGGGAATTGGCAGTTATGGGAATGCCAATTAAGGATTATTCTTTGATTAAGATTTTGTTGAGTATAATTCGTGTTTACCTAAAGCGTGTGTTTCAAGTGTTAAAGCGTGAGTTATTCAATGATATGAGTCTTATTCATGGGATGGTTGGGATAGTGATTAACCACACTTAGGATTTTAATTTATTTGTTTTGTTTATTTTTATTTTTACACCAATTTATATCCTAAATGTTATCCATACCCTGTATTGTTCTTTATCCAACCAAACCTTTGATTTATTGAGATTAGGGATTTGAGCAATCTTAAGTATCGTAGTCGTGGATTCGGCTATGTATTTATGATTTTGTCGCCCTTTTTGATATATTATTATTGGTGAAGTTTGGACCTATCTTTAGCCTATTCGAGTTAAGGATTTGAGCAATTGCAAGTATCGTGTTCGTGGATTCGATCATGTATTTGTGATTTTGTCGCCTTTTCTGGAATTTGAGATCGATAGTGTAAAAGAGAATAATTAACCCTTAAACCTAAAAACCCTTTTTACCGCTTTAGACTTGTTATTCCTTAGCTTTAGTGGTGGAGATGTGTATACTTGCCAAGCCTATGATAGAATATTCGTCGCGACTGGACAGTTAAACGATTAGATTTGCTTTTATCAACTTATTTTATTTTACTTCTAATTCGTTAAGTGTTTAGTTGTGTGATTACGAAATAAACGAATACATGCTTAAATATAAAAATAAATCCTAACATCTTTTAGGATACATTTTCATGAGATTTAATCTAAGGTTTACTTGGGGACAAGTAAAGTTCAAGTGGGGGGATATTTGATGAACTCAAATAAGTACATTTTATTACCATCATTTATCCTATTAATTTAACTTGTTTTACTATATTATGTATGAGGATTGATACTTAATCGTTTACTTTTGTAATTCTCAGGTAAAAACAAGCATTTGGTGAAACTTGGCGATTTTGGACTAATAATGGAGCAAAACGTACATAAAGTGGAAGTCTACTGACATGGACAAGATCAAGTCAATTCTGCTCCAGATGCGCCGCATCTCACTATCAACATGCGCCGCATCTCTATCAAGATATCACCAGATACGATCCAAGATACAAGAGGACATGCGCCGCATCTAATAAAGAGTTACGCCGCATCTTCTGGCGGTGTACGAATATTCCTGAATATTATAATCTTGGACCCCACGCGAAGTTAAGTACATGCGCCGCATCTACTTAAGTAGATGCGCCGCATCTTCCCTCAGACACAAACTATAAATACCCCGTAGACCAGACACACTAAAGAGATTCGGAAGTTCGAAAACCTAAAGACCGAACAGAAGAGAAGGACGAATTCAGTCAAGAAGGCAGCACAAGACACACCCAAATCGAAGATACAAGAGCTGTAAGAAGGTGCTGCATGTATTTAATTCATTAAGTAGTTTTGTTTTATTGTTTTAGCAAACTTTAATTCATCAGGATTGGTGGCTTGTGTAATGTGACAACGGAAAGATTGCACTCCCTTTAATACTTGCTTTCCCATCAATTAAAGTTTATATGTTGATGTCTTTGGTTACTACTTATTAGTGCATTGACCACCTCTGTGTTTATTAGTGGCTTGCGGGCACCCGACTGCGGGACAAGGTGTGGCTCCCACGGTTGTTTCTAAATTGATCACTTAGGAATAACTTTTAGACATAAGTCGTCATTAAGGGTTTACTCGCCGATGAGAATAGGACCAACGAGAAAGGGTTAATTACATACACTTCATATAAAGCTATCAATAAAACAAGTGACAATCTACTTAATCATAAGGACAGCCCTCTTATTGTCTCAAGTATCTATCTGTGTACGTGTGTGCTACTTGCTGATTCGTGCCTATCTGTTTATTTTATTATTTAATTGCAAACAAAACTGTGCCAGTCTCTCAGGCTGAAACCCCCTTGCGTTAGGATATTAAAATACTGATTAGATTAACGAGATTATACGTTCCACTCTTAGTGATCGACACTCTACTTACCATTATCTTCATACTGACCGGGTACACTGCTCGTTAAGTGTGTGTGTTATTGATAAGTCGGCTAAATATAAATTTAAAACTTGAGTAGGCATTAAAACTGCTAAACCGCAACGACACATCACGCGCATCAGCTGGGTTTAGTTTAATAGGTGGGATGGGTGGGTTGTTTAGGATGGGTTGGGTTGTTTTTTTATTTAAGGATCCGGTTGGTTTGTAGTTAAATCACAAGGACCATTATTGTAATTTCTGATTTGTGAAGGGGCTGAACATGCAACTTTCCCAAAGTATTACAAGGACCATTCTTGCCATATGTGAATAACCCAAGGACCATAAATGTAATTTTCCACTTTTTAAACCCAGGGACTATTTTTGACATTTTCCAAACTTGGGGGACCAAAGTTGTAATTTTGCAAACTTGAACCTTAAAGGACTAATCTTGACAACTTATGAATCCCCAAGGACCTTTGATGATATTTAACATGTTTTGAATATCCAGGGACTAGTTCTGCCAATTTGTGAAACTTCAGGGACTGAAAATGACAATTATGCAAACTTTGTTCATTTTTCACTTATTTTCAATCTTTTTGTTCCTGAGTCATATGAAAACACATTTTATGATATTTTCTGTATTATTTGACTTTTCAAAGTGTCTTTGGCTGTTTTTGTGGGTTTAAATAATGTAAATATATGTGTATTTAGACACATATCAGACTAGCAGAAAGATTAAGTCAAAAAATGTCGACATCCATGCAAACCAAATCCTCCTCAATGAGTTAAGCCCCGACTTGAAGCGTTGGGAAGAACTCATTCGCGAGAATGAGTTCGGTACCGGTTTTCACCGTGATCATCTCACGGCGAGCATTGCTCACATGTTGTATTGTGTTGTTGCGGAAGAACAATACAATTTGGCTTATCTCTTTGTTCATCGAATCATATCCGCTAAAAACACTCCCAATGCCAATCTTCCTTATGGTATGTTCCTTACTCGACTTTATTATCATGTCATGGAACATTACCCTCATCTTGAGAGTGATATTTATGAGTTCGTTCAACCGGTCTTACGTCCTCTTGTTCGTGTCCAACCTCGTCAATCCTGAAGTAACAAGGGCAAATCTCGTAGCTCTTTCTCACTCCCACCTCGTGGTTCTACATCTCATCGAGGAGATGATGATGATGAGGAGGAGGACACATAACGTGTTAGTACCCCATCACCCACGACATTCGTTAATAATCTTCCAGAACTTGATTACACCGACTATCAAGTTCCTTCTCCTTCCCGAAAAAATGATCAACTCCTCTTCGAAAGACAAACCTCATTGCTAAACACCACTCAACAAATGCATCAAGTGGTTCGAGGTGGATTCAAGTCAATAGGAAAGGCCTTTAGGAAGATTCTTGGAAAGAAGAAATAGATTTATTTGGTGTGGGTTTAATTGAACATTGATGATATGTATTGGATAATTTTGTGTAGTATTATTATTTTGACATTTATTTTGCATTGTGCTAGATGTTTAACTACTATTATGTTAGAACTTTGTTTCTTTAATATAATATGCCTATGATATGCTTATAACATGATTTTGCTAGTTTATATATGTACATTATTACTTGATATATTATTGTTACTATTGGATCATTCCTAGTGTACATGGTTCAAATGGAGCTTGCTGCAAACACACCCCAAAAATTGACCCTTTTCTGAAAAAATTTCAATTTTGGTCGCCTGGGAAAACACCAGATGGGCGGCCCCATTAATTTTACTAGGCGGTCCCCTTAATTTTAAGGGGGCCGGCCTACAATTAAGGGGACCGGCCATCTGGACAGTGAATTTCACTGTTTTCTTTTGCATCTTGTGACCCCTTTTCTCTAGTCTCAGCTACCATTTCTCTTAATAACCCAACTGAGTTGGGAATATTAATACAACACTTCAAAACCTTACCCAAACCAACCATAATTTCATATTATAAATTCCCTCCAAATGATAACCCCTCATTTCATCAATCCTCATCTCCATTAAACACCATCCTAACCCACCATGCTTTCACCAAAATCTTCCATCTCTAAGACCTCTAAGAAATAAAAGATTGTTATCATACCACCTAAACAACTCTTCATTGATCTTACTAAAGAAGACAACACCACTCCATCACCACCACCTAAATGCTCATCTCCAAATGCACCTAATGCACCATCCAAAACACCTTCCACCCATGGTACATCCTTTTCTTCCATTCCTTCAACCTCATCCATTAATGACTACATAAACTCCCACCTATCATCACCACCATCAAGAGCATCACCACCACCTCCCACTCAAGAACCTCCATCCACCGAGCTTGCCATTTCCCTATCACCCATCACACCTCTTGATGCTCACTTTTCATCCTCACCAATTCCACCACCTCTCTTTGTTAATCCCATACCTTGGAGTCTCCTTGAAGCTCATGGAGACACTTGCCTTTGTTGCATTCATAACCAAACCATCATCTTTGGTCTTCGGGATGAGATGCAATACATGTTCTCATGCATTGAGCACATGTTAACCAACCCACCTCCACCACCACCTCCACCATCTTCACCTATTTCACCACCACCTCCTCCATTCTCTCCAAACTAGATGAAATGTTTCACCAACAATAATTTTATCCATCCTTTTTGGTTGCAAGCTCTATGCCGGATCATGTACTCTTGGGATGATTATGTAGTATCATTAGTTGCCTTATTTGTTAAATGTTGTATGCTTTTCCTATGATGTATTGGTTGTGTATTTATACACAACATCTTTAATTAATGAATTTCTTTCTTATATATGCTTCTGCTTCTAATATTTTTCTTGCAAGTATTCCATATCTCGTTTCCATTATGCTCTCAAACAAGGGGGAGCACACATCAAGGGGGAGTTCTCGTCCCGACAAATTTCATATCTAAAACTTGTCGGCATAACCTTTTTGATTCTACAAAAAGGGGGAGAAATAGATATAAACTCACTAAATACTTGTCTAAAAATTAATTTTTTAATTTAATGAGTTTAGATTTTGTAATCATCAAAAAGGGGGAGATTGTTGATATAAATAATGCCTAAACACGTTATTAATATTTTTCGATATCTCTACGTTTTGATAATCACAAAATGTAAAATCATTAAACGAAAAATTATGACGTAAACAAGTATTTAGTTGTAAATATCTATTTTAACAACTCAATCACTTAAGGTATGAATAAACAAATGCTTAATGCATTATATGATCAAAGGAACATTTTCTTAATCACTAGATTTTTTATAAAATGTCACAAACATTTTATATCTTTTAGAAAATCATTTTTGGTATTAAATAAAAATGTTTAATCCTTTATAAATTTATGAATTCAAATTTTCAACCAAAAATGTTCCAGAAAAACCTTCCCCACAAAAAGACAAATCTAAGCAACGTTCAGAAAGGGCGGCCCCCTTAATTATACTAGGCGGTCCCCTTAATTTTAAGGGGGCCGGCCACCTATTTAAGGGGACCGCCCCGCTCCTGTAGGTTCTCAGATTTGCCTATAAATACTGGTTCATCTCTGGACTTTTTCCTCACCTTTTGCACCCCAAACCTTCTGTTCTAAATCTCTTCTCATCTTTCTAAATCCTTTCTAAAATCCTTTGATCATATATTCTTAAGCATTGGTTTCTAAGTGATCCAAGCTTCCATCATCAAAGTGCAAAAGAAGAATACTCCTTCAACTAGAGAAGAAGTATAGTAGTTCAATTCATATCATTTTGTAATTGTGTAAAGTGTTTGATAAAGTGTTGTATAGTTGTGATAAGTAGATCTAAGTGTAAGTAAGTAGTTGTGTTGTAAAGAAGTAGTGTAGAAGTTGTGAAGTCGTCATGAAGAAGTCGTGAAGTAGTCGTGAAGAAGTCGTAAAGTAGCCGTGAAGAAGTCGTGAAGCCGGTGTGAAGAAGTTGTGAATAAGTTGTGTAAAAGTTGTGAGATTGGTTCTAGCTACGATTAGAACCCGACATCTAGCTTTGTGTCGTTAAACCGGTGTAAGCGAAAGTTGTGTAAGGTTTTCTCCGCCATAAGGGAGTTTGTTGACATAGTGAAGAGAACTCTCGAGTAGGTGACTCGGGGAGTGGAGTAGGGCAAGGAATGTGTCCTTATAACCGAACCACTATAAATCCTTGTGTTGTGGTTTGATCTTTCCATCCCTATCTTTCATTTTATTTCATTTACTTTACTTGCATTACTTATTTACATTTACTTATATTTGTTCATATTGTTAAAGAGTTGAATTCACATAAGGTCGAATCAAAGTTTTAAAAAGTAAACAAAAGTTTTCACAATAAAAAGACGTAAAACTATCCAACCCCCCCCCCCTTCTAGTTTTCCACAGACAGGGATGTATTTTGGAGTTTACTCTTCAAACATATATGAAATTAGAACTCTTTCACCCAATGATAAAGAAAGAAAATGACAATGTGACTCTTTATTGGCAATCATGTTTCATATCTTGTTAGAAAAACGACAATGTGACTACATTATTTCACAAAAAAAATGGTTCATATCTTTTTTGGGAAAAGGGTTTTCCGGCAAATGTATTACTCCAAAAAACGTTTAAGTACAAAAGATATGGGTTAAGTCCCATATCTCCGCCCGTTACATAAGCGGTAAAGCTTACATAACAAGACACTTCCTATCCTTTAAACAAGAAAACAAACCACTACTTATTAGATTACATTTGACACCTACCAAACACACAATTACCTCCTACCACGACCTTTAAGCTTGATATCATACAGGTCACAAAAAGCATCCAATTGCCCTGGTAAATCGTAGACCTGATCCGCATAGTCATCATAATAATTTTCAAGCTCATGACCGCCACCAGTTGATGCGAGAAAATTAGCCATAGGGTTATCCGGCTCAAGCACCTTCTCATCATCACGGTCAGAAACAACCACATCCCCTACCTTAGAGAAAGGGTTACCCACTGTGGAAAACTAGAAGAGGGGTTGAATAGTTTTACGTCTTTTTTATTTATGAAAACTTTTGTTTACTTTTTGAAACTTTGATTCTATCTTATGTGAATTCAACTCTTGATCAATATGAACAAATATAGATAAGCAAGACAAGTAAAGTAAATATAATGAAATGAAAGATAGAGATGGAAAGATCAAACCACAACACGAAGATTTATAGTGGTTCGGCTACAAGGATACCTTCCTTGCCCTACTCCACTCCTCGAGTCACCTACTCGAGAGTTTTCTTCACTATGTCAACAAACTCCCTTATGGCGGAGAAACCTTACACAACTTTAGCTTACACCGGTTTAACGACACAAAGCTAGATGTCGAGTTCTAATCGTAGCTAGAACCAATCTCACGACTTGTACACAACTTCTACACAACTTAATCATGACTTCTTCACGACGGCTTCACGACGGCTTCATGACTTCTTCACGACTTCTTCTTCACGATAACTTCACGACTACTTCACAACTACTTCTACACTACTTCTTTACAACACAGCTAGTTACTTACACTTAGATCTACTTATCACAACTATACAACACTTTACACAACTACAATGATGATATGAGTTAAGCTATAATACTTCTTCTCTAGTTGAAGGAGTATTCTTCTTTTGCACTTTGATGGTGGAAGCTTGGATCACTTAGAAACCAATGCTTAAGAGAATATGATCAAAGGGTTTTTGGAATGGATTTACAAGATTTAAAACAGAAGGTTTGGGGTGCAAAAAGGTGAGTAAAAATCCAGGGGAAGGCTGGTATTTATAGGCAGAAAAACTGGACAGCTGGAACCTACTGGAGCGGGGCCGGCCCCCTTAAATAGAGGGCGGTCCCCTTAATTTTAAGGGGGTCGCTGATGCGTGGGTTTTGCAACCTTACAACAGGTTTTACCTCTCGAGGGATCTCAAGAGGCTTACAACCCCACCAGGCAGTGTACCTGACTGATGTAGTATAGTGTAGTGGTAAGTACGGGGGATTGATCGTTCTCCACAGGGAATAGTGTTCGTTAGGTGTGAAAGGCTACTCTAATTAGGTCTAAGGGTTGAGGAAGATTCTTTTTATGTTTTTTATAATTTTATGAAAGCAAGTAAAATCTCGGGTTTTGAAGGAGTGGGCGGAATTAGTTGCTAGTCAACTAACCCAAATTACTACAAATGCAAATAAAATAAAATAAATGAAAATAAAAAGTGGTGAGAAACTTATGTGTAGAGAAATGTGTTTACTTAGATTTCCTTACTCCCTAACTATCTTTTACCGGTTAATTAGTGTGTATTAGTCGCGTGGATGACGGGTGTATTCCTTAATACCATTCGTGGGGTGGCGTACTTACTTCCCCAAACTCTACAAGCTCCTACTTCACTCCTATGTCGAGCCGGCTAGGAAGCTCCTAACATGGGATCACTAGAATTCGCTTGTGCATTAAATACAACCATAAAAACCTTTAGTACGCGTTTGGTTCATGTTTCTTAAGACGTTCAAGCAAGTTACCGAATAGGAAGTTAGCCAGTTTTCTTAAGCCTAACATAGATAAACAATCATCCAATACAACTAACAACACACTAACAACCAATAATCAATAGCTAGGTTTCATTAGATCTAAGCAAACACAAGATAAATTTAGCCTAACATGTTAAACAAAAGACAAGCATAAGATAGAATCAAACAACACATAGACATATTGAATGATTAATTGATAACTTATCTTTCAATGAAACATGGAAGATCTCAAGGCAAGAAGCCCTGAAAAAGTAGCTAAAATCGTCTTAGGGTTTTATCCCAAAATTCCACACACTAAGCTCTCTCTTCATGACAAAAAATTAGAAAACTATATATAGACTTTGACATCTGACGGCGTCACCTTATGCATTGTGACGCCGTCACCTCGCCGCTTTTAGGGTTCCCGGATGACCATCTTGACGCCGTCCCTCTTTAGCTCTTCAAAAATCCATTCTGGCTTATCAAGGCTTGACGCCGTCAGATCCTAAACGTGACGCCGTCCCCTTATGATTTAAGCCGTGACGCCCTTGATTTAGTTAAAGCGTGACGCCGTCAGAATTCTCATGCAAACTCACTGGCCCGTCATGAGTAAATTTCACATCCAACTTTTCTTGCCAAGGCATGACGCCGTCTGGAGTTAATGTTGACGCCGTCAAAGGTGACTTTCAGCACAATTTTGAGACTTTGCCGTTTTCTTCACTTTTATGCTCCAAAAACGTCCAAAATGCCTCCTTTTCCAGATTTCTCCTCAAAAGTACCTAAAATGACAAAAGGAACGATTTAGGGCAATATTTGATCAAATAAATACGATTTCGGGCTTAAATGACCCCTTAAAAGCGGTACACTTTTCGCCTCATCAAATACCCTTACACTTGAGATTTGCTTGTCCTCAAGCAAATGCGCTTTTATTCTAATCAAAATACAAGTTAGGGGTCATTTAATGCAAACATAAAAGTAATTACAACAAATAATCGTTCCACTTCAATCATAATAAGCACGGAGATTATATACTAGCACCTCACAAGTAGTGTTTAGATACTCACATCTCTCAAGTGTCATCAAAATAAATCTCATAAATGAAAACGGAAAATATCTCTCACTACCTGTCATAGCAAATAGATTACCATAGGCTTGGGAAAGGATCGAAAACCTCCTCCACTAGGCGTAAGCACCTAAGATAAACTATTAAAGAGGGCTTTTAAATGGGTTATAACGTTAGGTGTAGGGAAAAGGAAAACACGGTTTTGTTGGATAAAGGATATTTTACTGGTGGCGAGTTAAAAATCTTGATCAATTACATGTACTATACAACGTTGCTAAGCCAAGACTAGACTCGATCTTAAGCTAATGAAAGAAAATAACAAAACAAAAACATAAAATAAACATAAAATGAAACGGGATGGTAGTCCGTATGTTTTTTTCTACTTTTCTTTTTCTCATTTTTTTGTATTTTTCTTGATTTTTTTCGATTTTTTTTTTTTTTTTTTTTTTTTTTTTTTTTTTTTTTTTTTTTTTTGCATACACTTTTACCCTACCATCCAAAATGATACATCATAGGGGCATTGCATCCCCTTACACTTGAACTTTTACATAACTTTACAAATAACTATTCTAATGACTCGAATTAAGATAATTGAAAAACTTGGAGTACTTTTAAAACATTTAGCACATATGGGGGTAATAAATGATGTTCTTCCCCATTACTCCATAACACTAGTACTTTGCCCATGAGTCCCAATCATCCCAAAACAATATGTACAAGGATATGACTCGACTTAGCAACCATGTAATCAATTAGATAATTAACTTGGGTTTAAACAAATGTTGTAACAATAATGCACTAAAAATGAGTGCATACAAGGTAGGCTAAGGCGATTTGGGTGTACATTTTAGTGGGGTGTAACAAATTCTTCCTTTAAGTAAAATGCTTAAAGGTCGAAACGAAAAGATAGGCTCTGAGGGGTGTACTAGGGGTATCGTGTACTAAAAATGAGTACAACGCAAAGGGTGTGGGAGAATTACTTGACCAATGTAGCCAAAGTAATTATAACAAAAACACAGGTGTAAAACAATGGGTTAATCCTAATGCCTCTTATCATGTAGTAAATCTAACTACACGAATGTAGTCTCACTTGTGGCCTTGGAATGGTCCTAACGCAAGTTCTAGAATCTAAGTGCTACCGGTACACACATCATAGCATAAATGCTTTTCCTACCAATTCTAGGGGTGAACCTCACATATTTGGGGTGGAAAATTTTTTTAGTGGTACGGTTTTTGTGCTAGTCATATAATTCCTATCCATGAGACGCTTATTAAGATCAAAGTTTCACTCCTATATGTTGTAAAAAATTTTAAATTTGGCACTAAAATTACCTTAACAAGTATTTCTCTCAGTTTTATTACACATCTACCATCAAACAAACAAAAATCAAGCGCAATTGTATTCTCAAAAATCGTACTTTTACCTCCCCTTACACTTAAGATGAACATTGTCCCCAATGTTCAAATGACAAATGTAAAAGCATAAAGTAAAAGAATGAAATCAAATACTCCCCTGATTCGCTCGTTGGATAATGAAATTACACGGTTAAATCTTCCTCCAAAGAGAATGTTGAAGCTCCATGACTAATGCATCGCCATAAGCTTGATTCAAAACATTTCCTTGTCCAAAATAACCTGTTGAACCTGAGAAAACAAACACGAAAACCTGCATAACATCGGCGGGATAAAATCTATATATAAGGATATAATGCTTGTGGAATGATAATTTTGCAGATTCCTGGAGATTATAAGTTGGAGATTTTAATAAAAACTTTTTATGAAAACAAAATTTTCAAAAATTTCTGGAAATTAAATCTGACGCCGTCAGGTTATAACCCCTGACGCCGTCAGAAATGACCTGACAAAAATTCTCGTTTTAAGTTTCCGGAAAATTTCTGGAAAAACCTTTACCTTACTTCCTGGAAATCCTGCAAAACATCATTATGACTCGATACAAGCATTTGACTCAAACAAATACGAATATGTATGCTAACTTATTATTATTATGATTCATGTTCATATGTGTTCTAATAAACCAATTTAGATTTCCCTTACACTTATCTTTTGCAAAATACCTTTATATGTAGTTAAGACGAAGTTAAAAACAAAATAAAGCATTTTCACAAATTAGTTTTGAACATGAATCAATAAGAATAAAAATTAAACACACATACGGAAACAAATAAAATCAAACAAACAAATAAATAAACACACAAAGCAAATAAAACAAATAAAGCTTGGGTTGCCTCCCAAGAAGCGCCTTTCTTTATTAACGAGTCTTGTAGCTAGACTCAAAGTCACGCTACCCTATGTAAGTAAGCTCGTCATCAAGGACGTCTTTAGGGTTAAGCTTGGATTGAAGTTTCCTATTGGTCCGCTCAGTACGATATGTCTTTTCAAACTTCTCTCCATCCGGGTCATACAATGTCATCTTGATATGCCATGACCCATCTCCATCATTGGGTGGTTTATCCCAATTCCACTTATGATCATCTTCCTCACAAATCCACTTATTCATTCCTAGGTTAATTGGCAAAACTCCTAGGAAATCAATCATCCTTCTAAAAACTAGAGGGTCTTCAAATGGATCCAATTCGGTGTCCCTAGCCAAGAGTTGCTCTACCGAACGCGTTCGGTTAACAAAGTCCTCTTCTAGGTAAAATGGGCGTTGGGGTCCTATGAAGTCTCTATCGATCCAAGGTCCATATCTAGATGGTCTCCTATTTAATTCTAACCAATGGGGTGTCGGTTCCTCACTAGTATCATAGGCATGTTTCTTAACATCATAGACTGACCAAGTATCCCCTTCTCCTACCGCTATCTTGGATTCCTTACAATCAATCATAGCACTAGCGGTCGCTAAAAATCCTCTACCTATCAACAAGGGGCATGTAGGGTCGCTAACCATATCAAGGACGTGGAAATCGGCTAAAATGGTTAGTTTTCCAATGTGCACTAACACGTCCTTAACTACTCCAACCGGGTAAGCAACACTTCCATCCGCTAAGCCTATTATCACTTCGGTTTCTTCAAGTTTTCCAAGTTTTAGAGAGGTGTAGAGAGGTAACGGAAGTAGGTTAAGGCTTGATCCAAGATCGGCTAATGTATCATAAGCCTCCGAATTACCGATCTTGCAAGGTAGAACAAATAAGCCCGGATCATCTAACTTCTTAGGTAGCTTGTTTTGAACAAAGGCGGTCCCTTTTTCGCCTAACTTGAGCTTCTTCTCATCAACAACCGGACTTTCAAGGTGGAGCTCCTTGAATTCATCGTCAAGGTTTTGAGTGGGAGGTGTTTCAACTATGTTGTTGACCAATTTGGATGTCATAACTTCTTGGTCACTTGGAATGATTTGGGTTTGTTTGAAACACGTGCTCATGGAATTGACCGAATAATATTGTGGACAAGAACTAGGGGACGAAACCGATGAAATAGAGTTGACGTTTAGTTTCGGGTTCTTGACCGTGTTGCTAGGGAGTGCTCCCATTTCTCGGTCATTGAGGGCTTTCAACAAGGTGTCAATCTTGTCGGTCATCTCGCTTTGTTTCTGTTTGAAATCGGCTTCAAACTTGGCTAAACGAGCTTCTTGAGATGCCATAAATTGAGACATCAATCCTTCAAAGTTATTGGTACTACCATTGCCGGAAGGATTGTTGTTGAAAGTACGGTTCGAGTTGGAACCGCTTGATTGGAAACGATTAGGTGGGTTGGAAGAATTGATTTGTTGTGAGTTTTGGTTTTGTTTCCACCTAAGGTTCGGGTGATTTTTCCATGAGGGGTTGTATGAATCACCATAATGGTTTGGCTCGGGCTTGAAAGTGTACCACTTGTCTCCCGCTCCGTCGGTACGCGAGGATGCGTAGTCCACAAAAGCTTGTTCGGGGAGTTCCATGCAATCACGAGTGTCGTGGGGACCACTACATAATTCACATGAAGAAGTGATTTTGTTCACTTGGCTTGAAGGTTTAGGAGCCTCGTAGGATTTCATGAGAAACTTGACTTGGTCTTCAAGTTCTACGATCCTACGGTCGGAAGTGCTTGAATTGTTCAAAGGCAAAGATATTGCCTTGACCGTTTTATTCAAATCACGGGGATCACTCCAACTTTCGTTGTCATAAAGAGCAAGATCCTCTAGGAGAGCCCATGATTGTTCCGCACTTAGATCACGTAGCTTGCCACCGGCCGATTGGTCAATGGTTTGCCTCGTGGAAAGATTGATATGGTCATAGAAGATTTGGACTTGGAGCCAAAGTTCTATGCCATGGTGAGGGACTTTTTGGAGTAAGTCCTTGAATCGAGTCCATGCCTCGTAGAGAGTTTCGCCTTGACGTTGTTGGAACATCAAGATATCATTCCTTAGCTTGGTAGTTCTTCCCGGTGGGAAGAACTGAGCAAGGAAACGAGTGGTGAGATCATCCCAAGAGGTAATGGATCCTGCGGGTTGACGTTCTAGCCACTGACTAGCTTGGTCCCGCAAAGAGAATTGGAAGAGACGCAATCGGGTCGTCTCTCGAGTGGCAACATCAAGGTCTATAGAATCAACGATTTTAAGAAAGTCCTTGAGATGTTGATTAGGATCTTCAGAACGAAGTCCATGGAATGCGCATCCGCTTTGCACCAACCGGATGGTGTCGGATCGCAAGGGTGTGATATTGGCTCCTTGAGTGAGCTCAATGGTATTTCGATAGCCATGGTGGCTAGGACGGGAATACTCTCCTAAAGTACGGGCTCTAGGAGGTGGTGGTGGTTGTTGTGGTGGTGGGTTGTGTGGGTTAAGGATATTACCATCTTCCATGATGTCGGACGGTAATGGTTACGAACAAAGACACGAAGAAAATAGATAGACTAAAGAAAACCTAGAAAAATAAAATAAAAATCTCACTAGAAAGGAATCTAGTGAGTAGACCTAATAGAAATAAAAATTCAACCTAAACAATAACTACTCCCCGGCAGCGGCGCCAAAAACTTGATGCGTGGGTTTTGCAACCTTACAACAGGTTTTACCTCTCGAGGGATCTCAAGAGGCTTACAACCCCACCAGGCAGTGTACCTGACCGATGTAGTATAGTGTAGTGGTAAGTACGGGGGATTGATCGTTCTCCACAGGGAATAGTGTTCGTTAGGTGTGAAAGGCTACTCTAATTAGGTCTAAGGGTTGAGGAAGATTCTTTTTATGTTTTTTATAATTTTATGAAAGCAAGTAAAATCTCGGGTTTTGAAGGAGTGGGCGGAATTAGTTGCTAGTCAACTAACCCAAATTACTACAAATGCAAATAAAATAAAATAAATGAAAATAAAAAGTGGTGAGAAACTTATGTGTAGAGAAATGTGTTTACTTAGATTTCCTTACTCCCTAACTATCTTTTACCGGTTAATTAGTGTGTATTAGTCGCGTGGATGACGGGTGTATTCCTTAATACCATTCGTGGGGTGGCGTACTTACTTCCCCAAACTCTACAAGCTCCTACTTCACTCCTATGTCGAGCCGGCTAGGAAGCTCCTAACATGGGATCACTAGAATTCGCTTGTGCATTAAATACAACCATAAAAACCTTTAGTACGCGTTTGGTTCATGTTTCTTAAGACGTTCAAGCAAGTTACCGAATAGGAAGTTAGCCAGTTTTCTTAAGCCTAACATAGATAAACAATCATCCAATACAACTAACAACACACTAACAACCAATAATCAATAGCTAGGTTTCATTAGATCTAAGCAAACACAAGATAAATTTAGCCTAACATGTTAAACAAAAGACAAGCATAAGATAGAATCAAACAACACATAGACATATTGAATGATTAATTGATAACTTATCTTTCAATGAAACATGGAAGATCTCAAGGCAAGAAGCCCTGAAAAAGTAGCTAAAATCGTCTTAGGGTTTTATCCCAAAATTCCACACACTAAGCTCTCTCTTCATGACAAAAAATTAGAAAACTATATATAGACTTTGACATCTGACGGCGTCACCTTATGCATTGTGACGCCGTCACCTCGCCGCTTTTAGGGTTCCCGGATGACCATCTTGACGCCGTCCCTCTTTAGCTCTTCAAAAATCCATTCTGGCTTATCAAGGCTTGACGCCGTCGGATCCTAAACGTGACGCCGTCCCCTTATGATTTAAGCCGTGACGCCCTTGATTTAGTTAAAGCGTGACGCCGTCAGAATTCTCATGCAAACTCACTGGCCCGTCATGAGTAAATTTCACATCCAACTTTTCTTGCCAAGGCATGACGCCGTCTGGAGTTAATGTTGACGCCGTCAAAGGTGACTTTCAGCACAATTTTGAGACTTTGCCGTTTTCTTCACTTTTATGCTCCAAAAACGTCCAAAATGCCTCCTTTTCCAGATTTCTCCTCAAAAGTACCTAAAATGACAAAAGGAACGATTTAGGGCAATATTTGATCAAATAAATACGATTTCGGGCTTAAATGACCCCTTAAAAGCGGTACACTTTTCGCCTCATCAGTCGCCTAGCATAATTAAGGGGGCCGCCCATGCTAGCCGTTGCCCAGTTTTGTCTTTTTGTGGGTAAGGTTTTTCTGGAACATTTTTACTGATTTTGGTTAAAAATTTGAATTCATAAATTTATAATGAATTAAACCTTTTTATTTATTACCAAAAATGTTTTTCTAAAAGATATAAAATGTTTTTGACATTTTATAAAAAATCTAGTGTTTAAGAAAATGTTCCTTTGATCATATAATGCATTAAGCATTAGTTCATTCATACCTTAAGTGATTTGAGTTGTAGAAATAGATATTTACAACTAAATACTTGTTTACGTCATAATTTTCCGATTAATGATTTTACATTTTGTGATTATCAAAACGTAGAGATATCGAAAAATATTAATAACGTGTTTAGGCATTATTTATATCAACAATCTCCCCCTTTTTGATGATTACAAAATCTAAACTCATTAAATCTAAAAATTAGTTTTTAGACAAGTATTTAGTGAGTTTACATCTATTTCTCCCCCTTTTTGTAGAATCAAAATGGTTTAACTGACAAGTTTTAAGTGTAAAAGTGTCGTATGAGAACTCCCCCTTGATGTGTACTCCCCCTCGTTTGGGGGCACCAAGGAAATGAGCTATGGAACGCTTGCAAGAAAAATGTTAGAAGCACAAGTGTATGTAACAACAATAAGCAAGCGTATAGAATAAGGACATTCATTTAATAAAAGTGTTGTGTATAAATATACAACCAAGTAGATTACAACATAAGGCATGCAAACATTCAAACAAAAACAACTAATGATACTACATAATCGTCCTAGGAGTACATGATCTTCCATGGGGCTTGCATACAAAAAGGTTTTGAAAATTATTTTTAAGCATTGCATATGCTTAATTTGGTAAAAATAGAGGAGGTGGTGGTGTAGTGGGTGAAGGTGGTGGAGGTGGTGGTGGTGGTGGGTTGGTAATCATGTGTTCAAGTGATGAAAACATGTAGTGTATCTCATCTCTAAGACCAAAGATTATGGTCCGGTTATGGATGCAACAAAGACAATTGTCACCATGGGCTTCAAGCAATGCCCAGGGTATGGGAAAGAATGGTTGTGGGATTGGTGATGGTGAGAAATGAGCATCAGGAGGTATGATGGGTGATAAGGAAATGGCAAGTTGGGTGGATGGAGGTTCTTGAGTGGATGGTGGTGATGATGCTCTTGGTGATGATGTTAGGTGAGTGTTGATGTAGTCATTGATGGATGAAGTGGATGGTATGGAGGAAGATGATGCTCCATGGGTAGAGGGTGTTTTTTATGGTGCATTTGGTGCACTTGGGGATGAACTTTGAGGTGGTGGTGATGGAGTTTTGGTGTCATCTTGGGTTAAGTCAATAAAGAGTTGTTTTGGTGGTATGATGACAAGTCTTTGCTTCCTTGGAGTCTTAGAGATGGAGGATTTTGGTGATAACATGGTGGTTTTGGATGGTGAAGGATGATGGAATGAGAGGTGATTATATGGAGGGAATTTATAGTATGAAAATGTGGTTGGTTTAGGTTAATTTTTGAGGTTTTGTAGGAAGATTCCAATACCAGTTCGTCCATAAGGAGAAATGGTAGCTGGGGCTAGATAAAAGGGGTCACATGATGCAAAAGAAAACAGTGAATTTTTCCACCCAGATGGTCGGTCCCCTTAATTGCTGGCCGGCCCCCTTAAAATTAAGGGGACCTCCTAGGGAATTAAGGGGGCCGCCCATCTGCTGTTTTCCCCGGCGACTAAATTTTGAAAAATTTCCAAAAAAAGGTCATTGTTAGGGTGTATTTGCAGCAAGCTTTATTTGGATCATGTATATGAAGAATGATTAAATAGTGGCATAAACATGTTTAAATAAGCATGTATACATTTAGGCAAACAAATAATCATATTATAGAATAAGCATGTTATTTAATCATTAGCAAGCATATTAATTTAAGCATAGCATTTAAGAACTAATCAAAAAACTAGATACTAACATACTATGCAAGAAATAAATAATTCTCAAATACAAAATAAAATGTCTAAACATAATATTGTTCAAAGATGCCAACTTCCACATCTCATCTCTTCTTCTTTCCGAAAATATTCTTGAAAGCTTTTCCTATCGACTTGAAACCACCTCTAACTTCTTGATGCATCTGTTGAGTTGTGTTGAGTAATGCGGTTTGTCGTTCAAATAGGATTTGTTCGGTTTGTTCGGAAGGACGAGGAACTTGATAATCGGAATAGTTATGTTCCGGGAGATTGTCCACGAACCTCGTGGGAGATGGAGTACTGACACGTGAGGTGCCTTCCTCCTCCTCATCATCATCTCCCCGATGACATGTGGAACTACGAGGTGCGTAGATATTAGGGCGTCTAGATTTGCCCTTGTCACTACGAGATCGACGAAGTTGGCTACGAGATAGAGGGCGTAGGACGGGATGAACGAATAGGTAAGCATCACTCTCAAGATGAGGGAAATGTTCCATGACATAACGATAGAGACGGGTGAGGAACATGCCATAAGGAAGTTTGGCGTTGGGAGTGCTTTTGGCTGACATGATGCGATAGACAAAGAGGTAAGCCAAATTGTATTGTTCTTCAGCAACAATACAATACAACATGTGAGCAATGCACGCCGTGAGATGATCACGGTGACCACCGGTACCGAACGCATTCTCGCGAATGAGTTCTTCCCAACGCTTCATGTCGGGGCTTAGCTCTTTAAGGATGATTTGGTTAGCATGAATTTTGACATTTTTTGACTTGATCCTTCGGCTAGTCGTACCACGTTCTAGCTCGAGAAGTCCACGAATCTCGTCAGGAGAAGGAATATCAGAATAGTACAGACCATTCTGAGGCCAATTTTTCTCAAGAGATGAGAGATCCCATTCATTTGAGAAAACGGCTTGACCGTTGTAAGGAATTTGGAGAATTCGACCAAACTGAGCTAGATCGAGAGTGATAAATTCGTTTTGGATCATAAAGGTAATAAGAATATAGCCATATGGATTGGTTTTCACCGTCACTTGGCTATAGAAGTCTAGAACGAAGCGAGGAATGATTGGCTCATTAATTTTGTAGAGACAATCGAGACGAACATTTGAGAACATTCGCTCGATTTGATCGGATTGATAGAAAGATGGATCGACAACTCTACCTTCGTGAATGTTTCTATTTTCGATGGGTCGATAGAAACATGCAATAGAAGGAGATATGCCGGGAGTTTCGGAGACTTTTGGAATGTAGGCCTTGGTTTTGGAAAGATCACCGACTGTAGCTTTAGGCATTTTCACCTATACAAGAGAGCAACACAAAAAAAATAAGAAAATGACATGCATATAGTATATATGCTACTTATGTGGAACGTAAATATACTTTGACTCTAAAACTTTAATCCTAAGAAGTATTTTACAATGTTCATTAGTTTTAATTTTTAACTCGCTTAAAATGTATTTTATGATGTTAAAGAATAGTTACATGGATATTATGACAAGGAATCAAAAATATCCAAACGCTCCTTTATACGTCATAAACTACTTTGAAATGTGGCTAGACAAACATTAGATTGTATATCTAGCTATTTCTTACGAGTGTTTATGTTAAGTAACTTATTGAAAAAAGGTGAAAACTTAGATTTTGACTCAAAAATTTCTTTCAAAATGTTATGCCAAACGCTCCTTTAATTATAAAAATGACTACTAAAATTTCAATATACATATGAATTATGTATCTTGATGACTCAAAACAACTAATTGCGTGTTTATAAACTTGACAAGTAGTTGTGAACTTAATTTTGATTAAATTTCGATGATTCTAGCTCCTAATCTAAACACTCTCTTATATTTAACAAAAACATTTTTATGATTCAAAAAATATATTTTTAGGATTAGTGAGTTGTAATAAAACACTGTGATTAGTTTTAATAAGTATTTATGGCATAATTCAACAATGTGATTAGTTTTGAAAAAGAATGATTAGTTTATCAAAATTTTGACATGATGGTTTTTCAATTACTTAGTTTCTAGGTTGATTAAGCATTCTAATCCTATGGGGAGCATTTGGTTATAAGATTTCTAGACTTAATTTCAACAAAATTCGGATTAAAAGAAAATTGAGTAAAAGACCTAGTTATGATTAGACTCAAAATTGAATGAAATTAGATGAAATGTGAATTGGAAAACTTACAAAATGTGTTGCTAATCAAGATACAAGTGTTTGCCCCTTGCGAAATTAGTCGGAAATGGTGATATGGTGAGTGATTTTGGGTTTGCAATTCGTTCACAGCAGAGGGTAGGGAAGGAGTGTTTGTAAAATGGGGTCTTTGGCAAAGAATTTTGGAAGAAAAACGAATTTGGTGGCAACAGTAGGCCGGTCCCCTTAATTATTAAGGGGACCGCCCCCGTTTACTAGTCGGTCCCCTTAAACATTAAGGGGGCTGCCTGCCAAAAATGGATTTTTGTCGGGTTTAGTTTCTGATAACAAAATATTTTTATGTATATAGATAGATTTATTATATATCAAAAATACGTTGGGTTTTATTGGCACGAGGAAGGAATACTTGACATTTTATTAACATTTCGTTAAGAAAATATTTCTTGAGAATTTTGGATAAAAGGATCAAGATGTCAAGTCGACAAAGGTTTTAGGGAGTGAGAGTAAATGTTATATATATATATATATATATATATATATATATATATATATATATATATATATATATATATATATATATATATATATATATATATATATATATATATATATATATATATTGTGTGTAACTGTGGGATGTTGAATGGAGTCGAGAAATGATGAGGTAATGACGGAGATAGGTGCTGACGGCGACGGGAGTTTGTTTCATCCATAGTTTTCTTGACGCGACGGTCGAAGTGCTACTTCTACGTGAATCCACTTAATTCAATTCTCTTCATCACCATGAGTTATGTGATAGTGGACACGGAAGATTTTCGTGTTGAACGTTAAAGTTCAAAAGAGGCAAAGGGGGAAGAAAAGGTTCGAGGACGAACAATTTCTTTTAATTCTAGATAGTCAACAAATGACGTATCTAGGTTATGTGCGGATATATTTATATATGTATATAGTATATATAGTAATATGGATATATATATATATATATATATATATATATATATATATATATATATATATATATATATATATATATATATATATATATATATATATATTATGTATAAGGGATTATCTACTAACTAACATACAAAAACTAACTAAACAAGGCATTAAAAACTTATGGGGGCATGCAATTGGCTAGTTCATTAATCTACACATATAATGATGAGCATGAAAGAGAGGCGTACCTTTTAGTCTTCAACATGTGGTCTTCAAGCGCTTCAAAGCGTTTATGTTTGACTTGTAGAAGTCAATCAAGGAAGAGATACCAATAATCCAATGAGATAGCAATTTAGCCATTTGGTCCCCATTTTCTCATTGATCCAAAGTTGTTTGAACCAAAAATGGGTTGTAGTTGACTAGGATGCATGTATGGTGGAAGTATTCCCCAAGGATTGAAGCTTGGTGGATTCGGGTAATTCCACATTGGGTAACTATTATTATGACTGTATGATCTATTTTGGTTTCTTTTAGGTTGAGAAGTTTTAGGCCGAGGGTTAGGACTAGGTGGTCTTCTAGGAGGAGGTGGTGTTTTTGGCCTTAACTTTGGTTTAGAGTATTCTACTTTATTTTTTTTCATAAGTATATACTTAGGTTTTGACTCTAAAGGTTTTTGCTCACTAGTTTCACATTCAAATTTTACATTTTTAGTTTTACTATTTGAATCCTTGATGTAATATATATTTTTATTTTTATTTTTGAATCCAAAAAAATATTTGTGAAAATATTTCCCCGGGTCGTTCTCCCAACGAAGGTTTGACGGCGTTTAAGTCGATTCGGTGTCGAAAATGTGAAGTGAATAAGTGAACGTGAAAGTGATTATTTTGGTGTTTGATTAAACTAAAATATGAAAAATTAAAAGCATTCTACGTTTATCAAATAAAAGCACACAAAAAGAAATAAAATAACGCAAATCCCGGGCTAATCCCGAGATTATTAAAACTAATAGTGAAGATAAAAAAAAAAAACCTAAGGGACTGAAAATGTAATTTAATAAAATTAATTTTATAAAAGAAAATTAAAGAGAACAAAAAGTTTAAAAGTTTAGGGACTAAAAATGTAATTTCAGAAACTTTACTTGAACCTAAAAGTTTTAAAACTAAAGACAAGGACTGAAACTGTTATTTCTAAAACTTATTTAAAACTAAAAACATTTTTATACAAAGACAGGGACTAAATTTGCCAAAAAACAAACTGAATCAATATTAAACACTAACTAGGCACGAATTAAACTTAAACAGAAATTCTAGGGACCAAAAATGACAATACTGACTTTATTTTATTTTCTTTTCTTTTTATATCATTTAAAACTAACTTAAACTAAGAAAATGCATATAAAATAGCAAAACAACTCAAATAAATCTGGGATTTTTTTGTAAAATCTAAAAACTAATCTACTTTTTAAGAAAAATATCAACTACTACCAGATAAGCTAAAATAAGCAGAAAGAGCTTATTCTCAATAAGCCAAAAAGCACTTTTAAAGCAAATAAGCTCAAAATAACACCAGATGTTCAGGAATCATAAAGTAGCAGCAAATTAGTAGATTCAAACTCAGATAAGCAGATAATGATAAGCCAATAATCAGATAAGCACAAGAACAGCAGCATTTATTAGACAGAAAAAGCATGCTATCTTACCAACTTCTAGCAGTCCTATAAGCAGTCTAATAAGCTCAAAAGTGAAACCTTAATGGGGCAAAGTCTAGACCACCCAGCTGAGATCCTAAAAAAACTAAAAGCCCTATGAGAAACACCCAATTGCTAAGCTTAATGGAACCAAGATCAGCAGCTTGTAGACTGCTATAAGCTGAAATCAGTTGACTAAATTATGCTTACACTACTTTGACCAAATCCAAATTCTAACAATCTAATCTTATCCTATATGTTGTATTAAGCTAATTTCACACTAGATTAAGCTAACTTATACTATTATGCAACTATATCTATAATTATACTAACTGTTTTATACTACTCTAACAGTTAACTAATTATGAAACTCTACTTTGACTATTTAATGAAGTAGCTACTAACTTTTATGCTATTTTACTCTAATATTACTCTAAAGTGACCAATGTGGGATGATGTAACAGCAAAGCAACAACAACTATACACTGTAACTAGCTAATCCAAACACCCGACAGGCCAAGCTCTTCCAATTCTAGCTATGACTTGCCAAAACCACCACAGTACACCACCAATCTTCACTGTTGACTATTGTTTACTTTTGAATGAGAAATGAATCAATGACTGTTATGACTAAAACAACAAGCTCACTATAGCTAGAAAAACTCAGATAAGCTGTTTGAATAAGCTACTGAAGACTGAATCAATACCAAAACTATTTTTGTATTTTCTAAATTTTATAAAGCATTTGAATGTAATAAAAGCTGAATTAAAAGTAAATTTGAATGAAATGTTTAACAATTTAAAATAAGCTGAAAGTAAAGGATAGATAAGCTAAAACAATTATAAGTAAACGACAATAAGCTGAGATGTTTAAAGGAAAAACAGATTTCATTAAAAGTGAAAGATGTACAATACTGAGAAATTTGGAAAGCATTAAACTAATTTCTTAAACTAAATTGCCTTATTACAATAAGCTACTACTACCCTACTCCTACTCTAAAATCTAACTAAAAACCTAACCAAAAAAATCCGTGAGCTGAGGAGGCTATTTATAGCCTCGGGGTGAAGCTTCTAGGTCTTGCCACCTTGGCGATCCGTGTGCTATCTCACCTCCAATCCACCCTTAGATCATCCTTGCACTTCAATCTTTAGTTTCCCATCGTTTGATCAAAGTTGATGCGTGTTCGGTCCAATAAATTGCTCCCACGTGTCATTCCTCCTGTCAGACTCTTCTAGATGAGCCAATGATTGCCATAATTGCCCTTAATTGTAGTAAATATTCGTACGGTAATATTAGGGTTCTTGGTAAATAGTGGTTTCTGGGTTGGAGGGTAATTTTGGGGGCGGGGGTGTGAGAGATAAGTGAGAGTGAAAGAAAAAGGTAAAGGTGAGTTTGTTATTTTATTTCTTTCTTTTTGACCGAATGTTTGACCGGGTTTGAAGTTAATGGGTTTGACCCGGGTGTGTAAAAGAGATAGTGGGACTCGGGTATTTGGGAATGGGTGGACTGGGCTAGGTGTTTTGATGGGCTGGGTTGGTTTAAATATAAGAGTGGGTTTTGTTTAGATCCGGGTTTAAGATGTTTTTAGAATTTAAGGATTTTACTCATAAGGACTAATTATGTGAATTCTTGATTTTTAAGGGACCTTTGCTGCCATATTTTTAAAGATGATCCAAGGGCTGTTTCTGACTTTTGACCAAACATAGCATTCCCGGCTTCGGCTTTGACACTCTCCCAAATCTCGTGCTCGTTTCCCGGCTATTTCTTTATTTTTGTCCTTTTCTTCGATATCCGTGCCTGCATATGTAAAAACACAAAAACACAATATATTTGGCATTTTGGTCGGGTTTTTGGTCTATTTGGGTCCGGTTTTGGTCTAGAAATGGTATGTGTTTAAGCACATACCAAATTCCCCCAGACTATGCTATTGCAATGTCCTCATGCAATGTTATAAAAACTCCCCGATTTTCCTTTTTATTCTATTTTTGTATTTTCTTATTATTCACGTGACGGCTTTTGTTGACAATCATTATCTATCGATAATTTTTAGGGTCTTCGAGTAGGAAACACGACTCATAAAGAAGTGACCATACGGATAAAATTCGTCGTCCCTGATTTTTCACGAGTCCCCAAACTAAGCTTAAAAACGAAATCATTGTCATTTACAAGTTAGATTGCCAACACTACTCAGAAAGCTAATTGTGGACTTCTTGTTCCCAAATTCCTATTTTCCTCTATTTATTTTATTTTTGGTGAGAAATGAATTTCTTCAAATTCTCGTTTCGATAATTTTTAGTCCGATAAAGATACCTAGTTTAGACGCTAAGTAGTTTCCAAGCCTTTCCTCGAAAATCGTTGCATACAAAAATGAGGTCCACATCAAGGTCTCTGATTTAACACGATTTTGAGAATATCCCTTTTATTTGCGACCGAAACAACTCATCTACGAGTCCAGAGACGGAAGCCTTTATTAGGATACCTCGGAGTCGAAATTTGGCATTTTTAACATTATTAAGCACATATTATTAATCCTTGGCCCTTTATAACAATCACAACATCGGCTGCGAACCGGCAAGATGTGATAGTCTATTATGACCTTGGAATTTTTCCTCTGCCTTTATTAGAAGTCTACAACATCGGCTGCGAACCGGCAAGATGCAGAAAACTTTTTATGGCTTTGGATTATTATTAATATTCATTATTCATTATATATTTTGCCAAATCCCGAGTCCTACGGCTTTTATAACAATCCCAACATCGGTTATGAGCCGGCAAGATGGAATAGTCTATTACACCGTAACACTGGCAGTACCTTGATGTGTACCCAACTTCCATAAGCAAGGATTTTCTTAAGAAGGATTAAAAACTAAATTTCGCCAAAACTAAAATAGCTTTAATTATTCCTAAATTACTAAATTTTTTTTTGGTGAAACAAGCTGATGGGAACAAAAAGCCACAAATAGCTTCGATGAGCTCTAAAGAGATCCAACTACTCCACGTTTAGCAATCTGACTTATAAACGACTCTATCATTTCTCGTTCTTCGCAAATTTAAAATCTTAAGTAATAAGATCCGCGAATGCTTAGCCAAATAATCAAGCCATGCATATATAAAGTCAAATACGGGAACTTGCAAATTCTTAAAAAGAATTCGCGTTTTCTAGCTCCTTGTGTAAAAGACTAGCACAAGCTTATGGATTATAAACGGTTAAGGGAACAAGCTAGGGCTCAACACGCCCGGTCAAGTCAGAATTTTATTCCTACTCTCTCCAGCGGAAAATCAACAAAAATGTCAAAATTTATTATTTTTTTGCAAAATTTTTTAAAATTTTTCTCATTTTTTTTGGATTTTTTCAAATTTTGGAGGAAAGAACGGGGTTGCATGAGAAAATGGCAAAAAATGCAAGGCAAAAATCAAATCGCAAGATTACCCCCCCAGACTAAAACGAGACATTGTCCTCAATGTCTTAAAGGTAAGGGTGCTCCTACATAAATCTAAGGCCGTTTATTAATTATGCCAAAAGATAGATGTAAAACGATAAGATTTAGGATATCGGATAAGCAGCGGATGATGAAACTCGAGTAGCGTGAAGGAAACTACGAGCACGAGAGTCTTCATCATCGGGCATTCCTGGATACATCATAGAAAACACGAAACACAAGATATGGAAGAGGAAGCCCTCCTCACTCACTTTATTAGAAAAGAGAAAAGAAGATAGAAGGATAAGCATGGGGTGCCTCCCACGAAGCGCTTGTTTTTGGTAACCGAGTCACATGAGCTTGACTCGACCCCGAATTTATTTGGCCTTGGGGGAGCATGTGGAAAAGATAATCTTTATCGGACTTTCGTTCAAGATGTTTGGATAAACACTGAAGCATACGAAAGTTCCACTCCGATGAGATACCGCGGCTTAAACGAAGGAGAGATGCCGGGGTCAAAGATTGAATTTATTTGGCCTTGGGGGAGCATGTGGAAAAGATAATCTTTATCGGACTTTCGTTCAAGATGTTTGGATAAACACTGAAGCATACGAAAGTTCCACTCCGATGAGATACCCGCGGCTTAAACGAAGGAGAGATGCCGGGGTCAAAGATTGTATCTTCACTCCCGAAGGAGTGAAGAAGAGGAGAAGTCACCGAGTAGGTGAAGAAAGGGAGAAAAATCATAATTAGAATGGGGATCCATTCTTCATCATCAAAGCTCATTGATTCTTTAGCAAAAACCTCGGGAGGGAGGGTCGGGCTGATATCATCGATAAGCAAACTCTTAGGATAGAGTACATCTCCCCCGGGTCAGGATCTTCCTCAAATTTATAGAAATCATACTCTGGAGGAGGTATGATATGAGTGAGTTCATCAGAGAACTCCTCATGAGAAGATTCAAGAATACGAGGAGAATCTGTGAGTTCCGGTACGGGCTCATCAAGATTAGAACGAAGATCCTCCTCGCCCTCAACGTCCTCTAACCCTTCATCAAAAAGAGGATTAATAACACTGAAAGTGTACTCTTTATTATATTCAAAAAGAGGGTTAGAGAAAATTCCGGAAGTAATCTCGGAAACGTCAAGGGAATCTCCATAAGATTGTGAATCAAATTCACCGTCAAATATTTCCTTAGACTCACTTGGGATTGGGACAAGGTTCTCAACACCGTCTGATTCCGTTGCTGGAATAGTGTCGAGATGCTCGTCCCCCATTTTTAGAGAGTCCTCGGGTTCTTTGGTAGGAACGACGGGTGCTGTTGCAACTGACGAACTCTCATAAACTCTCCACCCAGAATCCTCATCATCGTCGTCATCGTAAACGAAAGTTTGACGATATTGGGAGTTTACTCTAGCTGCTTGTTCTTTAGCTAGAAGTTCTCCAGAAGTTTTTTGGGTAAATTGATTAACCATATCCTTAAAGCTTTTTGTTAACTCTAGAAGTCCATGGTTATATTTCTTTGTAGATTCTAATAGTTCAATGAGAAGTTCTTGATTGAGTGGTTGCGGAGGTTGGAAATTGTCAAAACCGGGAGTACTATAACAAGGATTCGGTTCATAGTAATTTTGATTCCACGGTTGACATTGATAGTCATTATGAGGACCTCCACAATTTGGACAAGAAAAGTTCGGTGTATCATTGAAATACGGTTCTTGCTCATAAAAGTTTTGAGGAGGGTGAGTGAAATTATTTTGGGGATAATTGGAAATGTTCGGATTTAAATCATAAGTATATGAATTTTCGGCTTCCGAAGCACAAAACGAACAAAATCCATTGATCAAATTTCTACCACACCTCTCGCAAGTGCACCGTTGACAATAAGACGATGTCGGATCAATCGAATCTCCACACCCATCGCAATAACGTTGATCGAACGAAGATATATCGGGCTGTGGTGGGTAGTTGTAGAAATTTGAATAGTCGTTGAATGAATTCGTATTTGGATTATAATCAACTGAATTCCTCGAACCACAAAACAAACAACTTCCGTTTCGAATATCATTTCCGCACTGTTCGCACGTACACCACCGACAAGGTAATCCAAAAAGCGGTTCTCCACAACCAACGCAAGGAATAATTGATTCCATCAGAATTAAACAAATAGAGGATTAAGAAGATGAGAATTAAACGGATAAGAAGATTGAAGAAGAATATTTTTGAATTTTCAAATTTAGGAACATGGAAAATCACAAAAGAAAGAAAAAAAATAATTTTGGAAAGAAAATCTTTTTGGATTTTTATATATAAGGAAAAAAATTATTATCTTTTTGGTGATCGTTTTATCAACCGTACTCGTTTCTTTCAAAACTACGCGCAGCGTGGCGGGAGAGAAGAATGGATCTCTCTTCAGTCTGCAATTTAATGTCAAGACTTCCTTAAACCCCGTGATTAGGTTGTAGTAAAGAAATAATCCAAGAAACGTTTAACTACACGATCTCTTTTGTTGTTTATTAGGAATGGTTTACAACCGCCCACCTTCAACGGAAGACCGAGGATTTATTATTAATGGTGAAAACACTTTAGGAAAAGTGTTTTTTTTTTTTTTTTTTTTTTTTTTTTTTTTTTTTTTTTTTTGGTATTGTGAATACTTGGTGACAAGTATTCAAATGGTTTTTTATTTATTTATTATTATTATTATTATTATTATTATTTTTTTCAAAAACAATTTATTTACAAAACAAGACGATAACTTCCACGGGGAAGGTTCTTCAATACACAAAATACGATACGAATCAACGACAACGTTTCAAGCCTTCCCCGGCAGCGGCGCCATTTTATTGATGTAATATATATTTTTTATTTTTTTTTTTGAATCCAAAGAAATATTTGTGAAAATATTTCCCCGGGTCGTTCTCCCAACGAAGGTTTGACGGCGTTTAAGTCGATTCGGTGTCGAAAATGTGAAGTGAATAAGTGAACGTGAAAGTGATTATTTTGGTGTTTGATTAAACTAAAATATGAAAAATTAAAAGCATTCTACGTTTATCAAATAAAAGCACACAAAAAGAAATAAAATAACGCAAATCCCGGGCTAATCCCGAGATTATTAAAACTAATAGTGAAGATAAAAAAAAAATAAAAACCTAAGGGACTGAAAATGTAATTTAATAAAATTAATTTTATAAAAGAAAATTAAAGAGAACAAAAAGTTTAAAAGTTTAGGGACTAAAAATGTAATTTCAGAAACTTTACTTGAACCTAAAAGTTTTAAAACTAAAGACAAGGACTGAAACTGTTATTTCTAAAACTTATTTAAAACTAAAAACATTTTTATACAAAGACAGGGACTAAATTTGCCAAAAAACAAACTGAATCAATATTAAACACTAACTAGGCACGAATTAAACTTAAACAGAAATTCTAGGGACCAAAAATGACAATACTGACTTTATTTTATTTTCTTTTCTTTTTATATCATTTAAAACTAACTTAAACTAAGAAAATGCATATAAAATAGCAAAACAACTCAAATAAATCTGGGATTTTTTTGTAAAATCTAAAAACTAATCTACTTTTTAAGAAAAATATCAACTACTACCAGATAAGCTAAAATAAGCAGAAAGAGCTTATTCTCAATAAGCCAAAAAGCACTTTTAAAGCAAATAAGCTCAAAATAACACCAGATGTTCAGGAATCATAAAGTAGCAGCAAATTAGTAGATTCAAACTCAGATAAGCAGATAATGATAAGCCAATAATCAGATAAGCACAAGAACAGCAGCATTTATTAGACAGAAAAAGCATGCTATCCTACCAACTTCTAGCAGTCCTATAAGCAGTCTAATAAGCTCAAAAGTGAAACCTTAATGGGGCAAAGTCTAGACCACCCAGCTGAGATCCTAAAAAAACTAAAAGCCCTATGAGAAACACCCAATTGCTAAGCTTAATGGAACCAAGATCAGCAGCTTGTAGACTGCTATAAGCTGAAATCAGTTGACTAAATTATGCTTACACTACTTTGACCAAATCCAAATTCTAACAATCTAATCTTATCCTATATGTTGTATTAAGCTAATTTCACACTAGATTAAGCTAACTTATACTATTATGCAACTATATCTATAATTATACTAACTGTTTTATACTACTCTAACAGTTAACTAATTATGAAACTCTACTTTGACTATTTAATGAAGTAGCTACTAACTTTTATGCTATTTTACTCTAATATTACTCTAAAGTGACCAATGTGGGATGATGTAACAGCAAAGCAACAACAACTATACACTGTAACTAGCTAATCCAAACACCCGACAGGCCAAGCTCTTCCAATTCTAGCTATGACTTGCCAAAACCACCACAGTACACCACCAATCTTCACTGTTGACTATTGTTTACTTTTGAATGAGAAATGAATCAATGACTGTTATGACTAAAACAACAAGCTCACTATAGCTAGAAAAACTCAGATAAGCTGTTTGAATAAGCTACTGAAGACTGAATCAATACCAAAACTATTTTTGTATTTTCTAAATTTTATAAAGCATTTGAATGTAATAAAAGCTGAATTAAAAGTAAATTTGAATGAAATGTTTAACAATTTAAAATAAGCTGAAAGTAAAGGATAGATAAGCTAAAACAATTATAAGTAAACGACAATAAGCTGAGATGTTTAAAGGAAAAACAGATTTCATTAAAAGTGAAAGATGTACAATACTGAGAAATTTGGAAAGCATTAAACTAATTTCTTAAACTAAATTGCCTTATTACAATAAGCTACTACTACCCTACTCCTACTCTAAAATCTAACTAAAAACCTAACCAAAAAAATCCGTGAGCTGAGGAGGCTATTTATAGCCTCGGGGTGAAGCTTCTAGGTCTTGCCACCTTGGCGATCCGTGTGCTATCTCACCTCCAATCCACCCTTAGATCATCCTTGCACTTCAATCTTTAGTTTCCCATCGTTTGATCAAAGTTGATGCGTGTTCGGTCCAATAAATTGCTCCCACGTGTCATTCCTCCTATCAGACTCTTCTAGATGAGCCAATGATTGCCATAATTGCCCTTAATTGTAGTAAATATTCGTACGGTAATATTAGGGTTCTTGGTAAATAGTGGTTTCTGGGTTGGAGGGTAATTTTGGGGGCAGGGGTGTGAGAGATAAGTGAGAGTGAAAGAAAAAGGTAAAGGTGAGTTTGTTATTTTATTTCTTTCTTTTTGACCGAATGTTTGACCGGGTTTGAAGTTAATGGGTTTGACCCGGGTGTGTAAAAGAGATAGTGGGACTCGGGTATTTGGGAATGGGTGGACTGGGCTAGGTGTTTTGATGGGCTGGGTTGGTTTAAATATAAGAGTGGGTTTTGTTTAGATCCGGGTTTAAGATGTTTTTAGAATTTAAGGATTTTACTCATAAGGACTAATTATGTGAATTCTTGATTTTTAAGGGACCTTTGCTGCCATATTTTTAAAGATGATCCAAGGGCTGTTTCTGACTTTTGACCAAACATAGCATTCCCGGCTTCGGCTTTGACACTCTCCCAAATCTCGTGCTCGTTTCCCGGCTATTTCTTTATTTTTGTCCTTTTCTTCGATATCCGTGCCTGCATATGTAAAAACACAAAAACACAATATATTTGGCATTTTGGTCGGGTTTTTGGTCGATTTGGGTCCGGTTTTGGTCTAGAAATGGTATGTGTTTAAGCACATACCAATCCTCAGTTGAATTAAATCCTAATCCGGTTTTATCACTTGATACTCTTTGAATACTTATTATTTCCCTAAGTGAATTACTACTATTTTCGAACTTGTTAAGTTTACAAATTTCCTTCCTAAGTATTTCGTTTTCATTTTTAGTTTCTTGACATGTTTTACATTCAAAAATTTCTTTCCCTTTTTCTAAGTTATGTAGTTTAATTTTTAATTCTAGTATTTCCTTTTCTAATTGGTTATTTTTATGTTTTAGTGATTTATTTTTACTCATTACTTTTTGACCTAGTTTGCATAATTTATTATATTCGCTATCTAAGTCTTTTTCATCTAATGATAAATATTCATCACTAAAGTATTCGGTTTCGGAATGTACCTCACTTGATGTCTTAGCCATAAGACATTTCTCCTCCTTTGTAATTTCTTTCTCGTCTTCGTCACTATCACTCCATGCTCCTCCAACGAACGCCTTTTGGTTTTGCTCCTTTGACATCATAGGACATCTTCCGATAAGATGATTTGGATCACCGCATTTGAAGCACTTCCTCTCACTCTTGCTACCTTTGTCGTCTTTGTTTCTTTGGAGTGTTTTCCTTTCGTCATGTGGTTGTCTAACGAATCTTCCTCGTCTTTAGAAAAACTTCTTGAAGTCTCTTACGGCCATGGCATATTCTTCATCATCACTTTCGGAGGTTGAGCTATCCTCGTCACTTGATGCTTTCCTAGCTTTGAACGCGATTGACTTGCTTTGCTCTTTCTTTCCTTTGACCATCTCGGAGTCTTTCTTGATTATTGCTTCGTAGACTTTCAAGTTGCCAATCAACTCGTCAAGTTGAAGAGTTGACAAGTTCTTCGATTCTTCAATCGCCGTAACTTTAGCTCGCCATTTTGGATGAAGAGCCCTAAGAAATTTCCTGACAAAATTCTTACTAGAAAAACTCTCATCAAGTGCCTTTAAACTTGTGATGATTGTGTTAAACCTAGCAAACGCATTATCAATTGATTCCTCTTCCGGAATCGTGAATTGTTCATATTGTTGAACAAGAAGATCTATTTTATTATCTTTGACTTGACTATTACCTTGGTGAGTTATTAGTAGAGAGTTCCAAATTTCTTTTGCGGTTTCACACATAAAGATTCTTTCGTATTCTTTACGTGGTAACGCATTATAAATAACCATTTTAGCTTCATTATTTTTAGAAAGTTTTCTTTTTAAATCATCACTTTGTTTTTCAAAAGGTACAACTTCATCCTTTTTAGTTTCAAGATTATGTTGAATAGGTAAAAAATCACCATTAGTAATAACATGCCAAAGATCTAGATCTTTTGACTTCACATAAGTTTCGAATCGATTTTTCCAATATAAAAATCCATCACTTTCAAATAGTGGTGGTCTTTGCATAGATTGCCCTTCTAAATATTTTTCAGATTCCATAGATCGTTTCAAGTTTTAAAATACAGTTTATTTTAAAAATCTTGTTTGACGTGGCTCTTGATACCAATTGTGGAAAACTAGAAGGGGGGTTGAATAGTTTTACGTCTTTTTAATTTATGAAAACTTTTGTTTACTTTTTGAAACTTTGATTCTATCTTATGTGAATTCAACTCTTGATCAATATGAACAAATATAGATAAGCAAGACAAGTAAAGTAAATATAATGAAATGAAAGATAGAGATGGAAAGATCAAACCACAACACGAAGATTTATAGTGGTTCGGCTACAAGGACACCTTCCTTGCCCTACTCCACTCCTCGAGTCACCTACTCGAGAGTTTTCTTCACTATGTCAACAAACTCCCTTATGGCGGAGAAACCTTACACAACTTTAGCTTACACCGGTTTAACGACACAAAGCTAGATGTCGAGTTCTAATCGTAGCTAGAACCAATCTCACGACTTGTACACAACTTCTACACAACTTAATCACGACTTCTTCACGACGGCTTCACGACGGCTTCACGACTTCTTCTTCACGACTACTTCACAACTACTTCTACACTACTTCTTTACAACACAACTAGTTACTTACACTTAGATCTACTTATCACAACTATACAACACTTTACACAACTACAATGATGATATGAGTTAAGCTATAATACTTCTTCTCTAGTTGAAGGAGTATTCTTCTTTTGCACTTTTATATGCTTGCTTATTTTTGCTATTTATGTGCTTGTGCTTCTAATATTTTTCTTGCAAGTATTCTATATCTCGTTTCCATTATGCTCTCAAACAAGGGGGAGCACACATCAAGGGGGAGTTCTCGTCCCGACAAATTTCATATCTAAAACTTGTCGGCATAACTTTTTTGATTCTACAAAAAGGGGGAGAAATAGACATAAACTCACTAAATACTTGTCTAAATATTATTTTTTTTAATTTAATGAGTTTAGATTTTGTAATCATCAAAAAGGGGGAGATTATTGATATAAACAATGCCTAAACACGTTATTAATATTTTTCGATATCTCTACGTTTTAATAATCACAAAATGTAAAATCATTAAACGAAAAATTATGACGTAAACAAGTATTTAGTTGTAAATATCTATTTTAACAACTCAATCACTTAAGGTATGAATAAACAAATGCTTAATGCATTATATGATCAAAGGAACATTTTCTTAATCACTAGATTTTTTATAAAGTGTCACAAACATTTTATATCTTTTAGAAAATCATTTTTGGTATTAAATAAAAATGTTTAATCCTTTATAAATTTATGAATTCAAATTTTCAACCAAAAATGTTCCAGAAAAACCTTCCCCACGAAAAGACAAATCTGAGAAACATTCAGAAAGGGCGGCCCCCTTAATTATACTAGGCGGTCCCTTTAATTTTAAGGGGGCCGGCCACCTATTTAAGGGGACCGCCCCGCTCCTGTAGGTTCTCAGATTTGCCTATAAATACTGGTTCATCTCTGGACTTTTTCCTCACCTTTTGCACCCCAAGCCTTCTGTTCTAAATCTCTTCTCATCTTTCTAAATCCTTTCTAAAATCCTTTGATCATATATTCTTAAGCATTGGTTTCTAAGTGATCAAAGCTTCCATCATCAAAGTGCAAAAGAAGAATACACCTTCAACTAGAGAAGAAGTATTGTAGTTCAATTCATATCATTTTGTAGTTGTGTAAAGTGCTTGATAAAGTGTTGTGTAGTTGTGATAAGTAGATCTAAGTGTAAGTAAGTAGTTGTGTTGTAAAGAAGTAGTGTAGAAGTTGTGAAGTCGTCGTGAAGAAGTCGTGAATTAGTCGTGAAGAAGTCATAAAGTAGCCGTGAAGAAGTCGTGAAGCCGGTGTGAAGAAGTTGTGAATAAGTTGTGTAGAAGTTGTGAGATTGGTTCTAGCTACGATTAGAACCCAACATCTAGCTTTGTGTCGTTAAACCGGTGTAAGCGAAAGTTGTGTAAGGTTTTCTCCACCATAAGGGAGTTTGTTGACATAGTGAAGAGAACTCTCGAGTAGGTGACTCGGGGAGTGGAGTAGGGCAAGGAAGGTGTCCTTGTAACCAAACCACTATAAATCCTTGTGTTGTGGTTTGATCTTTCCATCCCTATCTTTCATTTTATTTCATTTACTTTACTTGCATTACTTATTTACATTTACTTATATTTGTTCATATTGTTAAAGAGTTGAATTCACATAAGGTCGAATCAAAGTTTTAAAAAGTAAACAAAAGTTTTCACAATAAAAAGACGTAAAACTATCCAACCCCCCCCCTTCTAGTTTTCCACACACAGGGATGTATTTTGGAGTTTACTCTTCAAACATATATGAAATTAGAACTCTTTCACCCAATGATAAAGAAAGAAAATGACAATGTGACTCTTTATTAGCAATCATGTTTCATATCTTGTTAGAAAAACGACAATGTGACTACATTATTTCACAAAAAAAATGGTTCATATCTTTTTTAGGTAAAGGGTTTTCCGGAAAATGTATTACTTCAAAAAATGTTTAAGTACAAAAGATATGGGTTAAGTCCCATATCTCCGTCCGTTACATAAGCGATAAAGCTTACATAACAAGACACTTCCTATCCTTTAAACAAGAAAACAAACCACTACTTACTAGATTACATTTGACACCTACCAAACACACAATTACTTCCTACCACGACCTTTAAGCTTGATATCATACAGGTCACAAAAAGCATCCAATTGCGCTGGTAAATCGTAGACCTGATCCGCATAGTCATCATAATAATCTTCAAGCTCATGACCGCCACCAGTTGATGCGAGAAAATTAGCCATAGGGTTATCCGGCTCAAGCACCTTCTCATCATCACTGTCAGAAACAACCACATCCCCTACCTTAGAGAAAGGGTTACCCACTGTGGAAAACCAGAAGGGGGGTTGAATAGTTTTACATCTTTTTAATTTATGAAAACTTTTGTTTACTTTTTGAAACTTTTGTTTACTTCACGACTACTTCTACACTACTTCTTTACAACACAACTAGTTACTTACACTTAGATCTACTTATCACAACTATACAACACTTTACACAACTACAATGCTGATATGAGTTAAGCTATAATACTTCTTCTCTAGTTGAAGGAGTATTCTTCTTTTGCACTTTGATGGTGGAAGCTTGGATCACTTAGAAACCAATGCTTAAGAGAATATGATCAAATGGTTTTTGGAATGGATTTACAAGATTTAAAACAGAAGGTTTGAGGTGCAAAAAGGTGAGTAAAAATCCAGGGGAAGGCTGGTATTTATAGGCAGAAAAACTGGACAGCTGGAACCTACTGGAGCGGGGCCGGCCCCCTTAAATAGGGGGGCGGTCCCCTTAATTTAAAGGGGGCCGCCTAGCATAATTAAGGGGGCCGCCCATGCTAGCCGTTGCCCAGTTTTGTCTTTTTGTGAGGAAGGTTTTTCTGAAACATTTTTACTGATTTTGGTTAAAAATTTGAATTCATAAATTTAGAATGAATTAAACCTTTTTATTTATTACCAAAAATGTGTTTCTAAAAGATATAAAATGTTTTTGACATTCTATAAAAAATCTAGTGTTTAAGAAAATGTTCCTTTGATCATATAATGCATTAAGCATTAGTTCATTCATACCTTAAGTGATTTGAGTTGTAGAAATAGATATTTACAACTAAATACTTGTTTACGTCATAATTTTCCGATTAATGATTTTACATTTTGTGATTATCAAAACGTAGAGATATCGAAAAATATTAATAACGTGTTTAGGCATTATTTATATCAACACCCACCTTAGTAGAAGAAATATACGGAGAAGAAGAAGAACTAGGCTTAGTAGCCACCTCCTGCTCCTTCTCTCCGTTTCCACTCCCACACTTAGAAGAATTAGCCACAACAGGCATACTAGATGCTTCACTAACATGATCACCCGGATAATCAACCAAAATTGTTCATATCTTGTTACACGCAAATATAAACCATTAAATTTAGGGCCAATTTTCAATTTATGATGTTGATCTTTAGTGACGATGCAATTGACATTTAACTACTCATTATATCATGGCCATTGATTCATGTCACGTACATACGAGGCCATGTTGCATTGTTGTAGGGACCGATCATACGAGGAATTTGATGAAAGGTGTTCCGCAATACACACTCTCTCATACAAGTGCTTCATAAATGCCCTTTTGAGTATTCATGCTCTAAAACTAAAAATACTAATATTACCATTTTTTTTTTCTCGTATCATGCATTGCAAATTTAAAACTGACAAAATCTTCCTAAAAAATCTATCATTATAGTCTCAACAATGTCACACGATATAAAATGATACTTTTAGAACATAATCGATATCAGTAAGATACCAACCGATGCATTGCGATAGATACTGCGACATCTTGCAATGTATTTACTTCAAATGTCATGTCATTTTGATAAACCTGATATCTCGATACCATTTGTGATAGCTAATTTCCTTATAAATACACTCTCTGTTTTTTGTTTTTTTTTTTCATACGAACATTCTCTCTATACATTGGCCAAATAATAACACTTATACCAATTTCTATCCAAATTTTTATAAAAATCCCTTTAGATCTTCGTAAAAAAAATGGTTTGCGTTTGTTATGGTCTCAAACTATGCCTTAATCATTTTACACCTTGTTGGACATGTATCCAACTCGATACCTCAAGGTCTTCATCACTTTATGTCGTGAGGCATCAGAATGTTTACCATAATCACTTTTCACAGGGTGAAGTGGACACGTCCATTGTTAAATATGGTTGTAACCACCATCTCTTATCTCGTGAAGAAAATTAGGGTTTATGACACGGATGTACGCGCGCCCACGTTCCTTGATGTGGTTTGGGAATATTAGGGTTATGTTTCCCATCTGCATTTCATGAAACAATAGGGCTTATAAAAAAAAAAGTTTCAAAGGACCCCCCCCTTTACATTTATTCGTAACGGGGGTTTTAAAATATTTTCCCACTACGTTTTTTAAGTTTTTTGGGGAAATTGAGGGTTTAAAAATCTTGTTTTAATTTTTTTTTTAAACCGAATCCAATGGGGACTTAAAAAAACACTCTCGGGGGGTTGTACCCGATGGTATAGTTTCATTTCAAAAAAGATGGACGGGGAGGAAGTTTCGGTGGGGGACCCCAAGGGTTGCATTGGTTAAATTTTTTTTTGGGCCGAGACCCTTTTGGGGGTAAGTTTTGGGGTTTTTTGGGTTAAAAATTATAGCGAGTACCCCCAAAAGTAGGGGGGGGTCGTTTGTGTGTGACTCGACCCACAAAACCAAAAGAGTTTTTTTGGGTTGGTGTTGTTGTTTTTGGTTAAACCACCCCCCAAAAGTGGGGTGTTTTGGGTTTAAAGCCTTGGGGAAAAAGGGGAAAACCCCGCGAGGGGGGGGGGCCTTACATTTGATTCAATGTGGAGTTTGGGGGTTTTTTACTGTAAAAAGTTTTATATCTAAGATTACAGAAAGGGAGATTATTTTTAGGGATTCTAATCGGTTTCATTTCTTTTAAGGATGGTATTTTTTCTTGCGGGGATTATTGGTTTATCTTCCCGTTAAAAATATTGCCTGTTTCTTGTAGTAATTTTATTTGTGATACAGCAGGCGCGATTTATTTTCATGAAAAGGGGAGGTAAAACTTGTTGTGAAAAACAAATTTTACATATTAAATGTCCATAAACAAATTTTTGGGCACCAATTGCGAGTCTTGTAAATTGAAAACCTTTCCGTTTAAAAAAAAATTTTTTAGCAGGTTTGTTTTTACATTTTTAGGTGGGTTAAGTTAAAGGGTTTAAATGACAGTTATGAAGAATTGTTTTTAATGTTATAGTTGCTTTTAAATTTCTCCCGAATTCATTTGGGGTCGCGAGTGAGTATCAGCTTTTAAACAAAAGTTTGTATGTTTTACTGGGGAGCAGATGTGACAAAGTTTTTCTACATGGTAAAAGGGTATGCAACAAATTTTTTGGGG